>CM073601.1:32053496-32083496 GCA_037074985.1 Solanum bulbocastanum | reverse complement strand
TTAATAGAAACTAATTTTGGAAAATCTAGAGTAGTCACTCGAATACCGATTAAGTGGGAAGAAATTGATTTCCCACAAGAATGGGTTATTGAGGGAGCTATTCCTCCTAAAAATAATATTAATGAAGAAATTTCAGAAATTGAACAGTTGAATGATGGAACTGTTAAAATTAAATTCACTGATTATAATAATAGAATTGAAAGTGGAAGCATGTCTTCTAGAATTACTAGATCTAATTCTTCATATATATCTCCCCTAGATTATATTGTACAGGTACCATCTAGAGCATTACTTCGCAGATTCGAGAAAATTATAGATGTGAAAATATAAAAATTGACAAAGATAATATTGCTAGACCTAGCTCAGATTTAGATATAACTGAATCTGAAATGAATTTCCCAGATGGGTTAAATACATAAATTGGTTTTATGATGACTGGCGAACCTATTGATTTCAGTCCTGGCTCACAGGCAAGAGCTAAGATTGCAAAGGAATTTCAAAAATCCAAATGGAAACCCTTTAGAAAATGGTTTTTCAAAAGCTTTAATAAAGAAGAACACGTTCAATTTCAAGATGAATTTTATAAAGATCTTATTGAATCAGGGACAAATAAGTTAATTGCTTTTGTTCCATGGTTTATGTGTAAACATGTTTATAATTACATCTCAATGCTAGAAAAGGATTTTACCTTAAGTAATGGAGAAATTACAAAATCAGTATTTCCGCCATTACAATCCTTCCAAATTAATAAAGATGATAAGATTGTTCATTTTAATGATTTTCAAAACTATTTGAAAATGATACTGCTTTAGTCACCACCCAGCATATTAGTTTAATGATAAAACAACATAATTATACAAATATTTATATGAGCATGTTAGGTGATCATATAGTATCTTTACATGAAAAAGTTGATAAACTTCTATCTCAAATGAGTAATGACAAAAAAGGGAAGGAAAAGGTTGCTCAACCTAGTATTCAACCTCCCCCAAATATTGATGATTTTATGTTAAAAGACTTTTCTGATTTAGAAATTTTTTTAGAAAAGGCTTTTAAAGGTAATAACCTTAAACCCTTAAATATTAATAATCTTTCCGAAGGAGAAAGTAGTGGTGCAGGCAATAAAGAATTTTCTGATCAAATTAATAAAATATCAGAAAAATTTGCAAGGAAGCCAGTGCAAAGGATGTTCTATTATCCTAGGCCAACTCCTCAAGATATTTTAATAGAAGAACAAGAGTATGTTGTGACAAATAGTTACAATGGAAAAGAAATCTATGAATGGAACATAGATGGTTATACGGATAGACAGATATATACGACTATGCACAAAATGTTGATGTACAGCACTATCTGTAAGACTAATAAAAACAGTGATAAAACTATTGCAGAAATGATAACTGCAGGGTTTACAGGTCAGTTAAAAGGTTGGTGGGATAATTATCTGAACCAGGAGCAAAAAGATATGATCCTTCAGGCCGTCAAACAAGAAGGTAAAGGAGAGGTTCAGAATTCAGTTTATACACTGATTTTGAACATTATAGAACACTTTGAGGAGATGGTCAGATAATAGTGAAACCATCAGAACGTTACTACAGAACTTAAGGTGTAAAACCCTTACATCTTTTAGATTATATAAAGATATTTTCTTTGCAGGGTTATGGAATTGCCAGAGTGTAATAGCACTCATTGGAATCCAAATTCATTGATGGATTACCATCCCTCTTTGCTAAAAGAGTAAGGAAGGTACTAAGAGGTGATAGCCCTAGTATTAATTATGAGAATTATACATACGGAAAAGTGATAAGTGCTTGTGTGCAGGAAGGTTTAGCTTTTTGTAATGAATTTAAGCTAAATCAACAGATTAAAAGACATTGTCTTAATGAGATACAACAGTTGGGAGAATTCTGTGATCATTTTGCTTTAGATATTCCCAACCCTGCTTCTAAGAGTAGGAAAGAGAAGCAGAAAGAGAATCATTATTCTAAAAATAGATCTTCCAAGAAAGATTATAAAGAATGGAAGAGAAAAAGGATAGAAAGAAAAGAAAGAAGAAAAAATGATAGAAAAAGTCATCATAGATTTTATAAATCTAAACGTCGATATGATACTACCCATTCAGCAGAATATTATGCTGAGTTATAAATCAACCCACTTTTTGCAACTCGTTAGAACAGTGTCGATGATTTCAGATAGAGGTGCACAAATAACTGCGCAATTTAGGATGTCCTTCAAAAGAGGTTTGGTTAAAAGGTGAATTTGAGTAGTGCTTTTCATTATCAGATAGTCGAGCAGAGTGCACTATTCATACTTTAGAAGATATTTTGAGGGCTTGTGTGATTGATTTCAAAGGAAATTGGTATGAACACCTACCTCTCATTGAGTTTTCTTACAACAATAGTTATTATTCTAGCATTTAAATGGTTCCATATGAGGCTCTTTATGGTAGAAGATGCAAATCTGCTATTGGATAGTTTGAGGTGGGTCAAGCTAGGTTCATAGGACCAAACTTATTTCATCAAGCTATGGAGAAAGTTACGATTATTCAATAGGGTTGAAAACATCATAAAGTTAGCAGAAATCCTACAGTGATGTTAGGAGAAGAGACATAGAGTTTTAAGTAGATGAATGGGTCTACTTGAAGATTTCACCCATGAATGGTGTTATGATATTTGGTAAGAATGGAAATTTTCAAGTCCCCGATATATTGGTCCCTATAGAATATCCAAGAGGATTGGTAACGTAGCTTATGAATTGGAGCTACCACAAGAGTTAGACGTAGTTCATCTAGTATTTCATGTTTTGATGTTGAAAAAGTGTTTGGGAAATCCTTCACTTATGCTACCTATTGAAGATATTGGTATTAAGGATAGCTTATATTATGAGGAGATTCCTGTTCAGATTTTATATCGCCAAGTTCGCATGTTGAGGATCAAGGAATTAGCCTTAGTCAAACTTCTGTGGAGGAATCATTTTTTTGTGGAAGCTACTTGGGAAGCTAAGGAGGATATGAAGTAGAGGTACCCACATCTCTTCGAATGTGGAGAGGTTCCAAATTAAGGAACTAATCATTTTCTTCACATTTACTTTTAGTTGACTTGTTGTGTTTACATTTTACTTGTTGGGTGTTTGAGCTAGATGTAAGATGTCACATTCTTAGACTACTAAAAGTAATCTCATTCGAGGACAAATGTTACCAAGGGGGAGATATTGTGACACCGAGCTATTTGAAAGAACTAGAATTCGAAAGAACTATTTTTGGAAAGAATAAAATCTAAAATTTGGCAAGAATATTAAGTCTACGTTTTGGGTCAACTTCAAATGACCATAACTCCTGGTACAACAACACCAAGTTTGTTAAATTTTGAGTTTGTATGAGGGAGATATGCCCATTTGAAGTCGTCCTGTTTGGATAAGGAAAGTCAACCGAATTTTAGAGGGGTATTTTTGCCTTTTCATTATCTAATTAAATTATTTCATTTTTAGTAAGTGATTTGAGGTCTAAACTGAGTTAGTTCTTGGAGATTTCTTGCAGAATCAAAGTCATTTCACCAAGGGTTGATCCCTAAAGTGGTATGTGAGACTTTCATATCATTGGGTTCGTTCACCGACGCGTCAATCATGTTTATTTCAGTGAAATTTGTTCTACAAAGTTGAAAGTATGATGATCTTGAATTATGTTCTTAAAATTGGCTTTTTTCTTGAGTTCAGAAGAGATTGATAGGTTCATGAGGAAATCATGTTGATTTTAGAGTTGTGTTTGATTAGATTCTTGTGCATATGTATAGGGTATCTGAATATAAAGAGGAATTGAGAAAATAATCAAATTTATGCGAATTAGGGTTAGGAAACGAATAAGAAATTAGTCAGGAAAAAAATGGGTACCAGGTCCACAATGTGGACATGTTCCTCAGAAGCTAAACTTTTCTCTCCACATCGCGGAGAGGTTGCGGACCCCCCTGCCTAAAAATTTATATCATTACTAAATATTCAAATACATCTCTGCGTTGCGGACTTGCTTCCAAATAGTGATTTCTTGATCATATCTCATGTTTAACTATAGAAAAACACTCCAAATCATCACTAAATCTTTCTAATCACAAATTACAACCTTGAATTGATAAATCAAATTTAAGGTAGATTTAAGAGTCAAATTATAACACCCCGTATACGAAAACAGACCAACCAGTAGATTTCAATATGTTGCGGAGGCAACCCACGATTGCCCCCCCCCCCCCCCCATGGATTGTAGAGTGACCCATGGTCCGTCCTGGTGGTCCGTGGATGGCCACCTAAAACCCTTAATAGAAAGGCCTAAAAAATTATTCTAAGTCCAAATCTGTGCCAAGACCTACAGATCATAGGACAAACCACGTTATGCGGTCCAGACTATGTTTCAGACCCCCAGAACCCATTCTCTAAAATCGATTGATAGATTATATGGACATGCTGTCAGTCGATCGATGGTCCATCGGTCAACCTCGTCTATGGCTTCAACAAATTTGGTTCTTTTGTCTTTTCCTTATGCGTTGGACCCCTAAACAAAGTCATTAAAACCTAAAATATGTAGTTTTTGTAAGTTTTAGCCTTATAAACTAATTAGAACCTAGCCTAATCAATTATTCACCAAATCAAGCGAATCTTAGAGCAAAAATAACAAAAGAAGTCGAGCAGTCCTAATTCAAGAACGCAATAAGTTCTCGTCAGTTCCATCCCTAAAATCAAAAGATTTCTCCGTGAAATTCATCTTCGGGTATGTGGGATTTCATTAGTGGGTTCCTTTGATCCACTAGGTCCCTAGTATTCAGTCAGATTCATGATTCCCTTCATATTATCTAGACCTAGGGTTTCTAGAATTTCAGCAGATTATTATGAATTAGTTACTATAGTGTGCCAAATCAGATTATCATGATTTTAGTATTTTTTTTTTTTTACATAGATTTCTTCATAAACTTTGACCCTAGTTACGCATTTCTTTTTGTTCATGAATTGCACATGCTAGGTTAGTTATTTCAGTTATACATGCCTCAGATTTGAATGTTTCATTATTAGTACATTAATTGTAAATTACATAATCGATTGGGAGTAGGTTACTATCGATTGGACTAGGGTTAGTCAACCTCAAAGTCCCAAAACTACATGCCCCCATAGGTTATAAGTCCCTTATATGGGCAACAGTTTAGTGATCATGCTAGTCATGCCTTTATGCCTCTGGTAGGCTATATAGGGTCCTCTCGATGGAGCATATACATTGGACCCCATATTTAGCGCATGTGGTTTCATGTTGGTTATTAGTAGCTCCCACAGTCAAATTCTATTGCATTGACCATAGTATTAGTTACAGTCAGATTTTAGTCTCAGCATGTTATAAACTTGGTCATTGCATTCAGTTAGATCATGTTCAACATATTCAGTATAATATATAACTTATCTTATATCATTGCTGAGTTATATGGTTTGTTCATTTATATATGTTGCTCAACTGTACAATATCATGCATGCTCAATACCTTTCAAGTGCTAACACATACTGTGCGCTACATCTTCTTGTGATGTAGGTTTAGATCCTCAGTGGTGAGTCCATATTCTCCGAGGACGACAGAAAATTATTCTAAGTCTAGACCTACGCTAGGATCTACAGACCATAGGACAGACCACGGCATGTGGTCTAAATCGTGGCTCAAACCCCTAAAAACCCATCTTCTTAAACCGATTAATAGACTGATAGGACGGGCTGTCAGTCGATCGACGATCCATCGATCAGGCTAGTTGGTGACTTCAGAAGATTTTAAGTCATGGGTTGTTTGGTCTTTTCCTTATGCATTTGACCCTAAACTACGTCGTTTAAACCCTAAACTACATAGTATTTGTCAGTTTTAGCCTGTTAAACTAATTAAAACCTAACCTAATCAATTATTCACCAAATCAAGTGAATCTTAGAGCAAATATAAGAAAAGATGTCGAGAAATCCTAGTTCAATAACGGAGTGATTTCTTGTCAGTTCGAGCCCCAAAATCAAAATATTTCTCCGTGAAATTCATCACCCGGTATGTGGGATTTCACTAGTGGGTTCTTTTCATCCACTAGGTCCCTAGAATTTTGTCAGATTCTTGATTCCCTTCATATTATCTGGACCTAGTGTTTCTAGAATCTCAGTAAATTATTATGAATTAGTTACTTTCCTAATCATATTATCAAGATTTTAGTATTGTTTTACATAGATTTCTTCATAAACTCATAACTCTAGTTATGAAGTTCTTGTAGTTCATCAATTACACATGCCAGGTCACTTCTTTCAGTTATACATGCCTCAGATTTGAATGTTTCAATATTAGTACATTCATGTTACATTTTAAGTTAGAATGTCAGTATTTTTTGCTATCCAGTATTAGAGAAATTAATTCATAAATTGTTAATTACATAATCGATTGGGAGCAGCTAATACCGAGTGGACTATGGTTAGTCACCCTCAAAGTTCCAGAACTACATGCCCCATAGGTTATAAGTCCCTTCTATGGGCATCAGTTTAGTAATCACGTCAGTCATGCCTCTACCTTTGGTAGGGTATAGTGGGTCCTCTCAATGGAGCGTATACATCGGACTCCACATTTAGCTCATTTTGTTTTATGTCAGCTATTTGTAGCTCCCACACTCAGATTTATTGCATTGACCGTGTAATCAGTTATATTCAGATTTCAGTCTCAACATGTTATTAACTTGGTCATTGGATTCAGTTAGATCATGTTTAGCATATTCAGTATAGTATATAACTTATATCATATCATGGATGAGTTAGATGCTTTGTTCAGTTATGTATGGTTTTCATTTATATTCTATCCTGCATGCCCAGTACCTTTCAAGTACTGACACATTATGTGCGCTACATCTTCTCGTGATGTAGGTTCAGGTCTTCAGCTTCTATATCATGCACAGATCGGTTCCCAATCTTCCACTTAGCTGTGTCAGTGGTGAGTCCTTATTATCCGAGGACGACAAACATGTTTCTTTTCTATTTTTAGTCTTTAGTTTCAATTTTTTCTAGATTTAGCTGGGGCATGTCCTAACACTTCTAGTCAGATAGAGGCTTATTTCAGACATAGTTAGTTTTAGTTTTAGCATTTGAGTTTTTTTAAGTATCTTAAAATCCTCTAAGTTATATATTATATAGATATAGAAATGGGTATTACACATCATTTTAGTTTATCTTATGATTTAGCTTTCGTACAATATTTTCTTACTTTAGTCTATTTAGTATGCTTATAATATGCCAGGAGGGTTAGTCATTCGTGATCCTAGGTCCTGTGTTTACGTCCAGGGAGTAGCCTCTAGGCGTGAAAAACTTGGTATCAGAGCACTAGTTTTAAGAGTTATAGGATATCTGAAAAGCCG
Source organism: Solanum bulbocastanum (assembly GCA_037074985.1). Lineage (NCBI taxonomy): Eukaryota > Viridiplantae > Streptophyta > Magnoliopsida > Solanales > Solanaceae > Solanum > Solanum bulbocastanum. Next base: position 32,076,108 of record CM073601.1, on the reverse strand, counting down.
CACTAAGTAGAGTTCTTTCATAGGTGTGAAGCACTACATCAAATAAGAGGGAGGATACAAAGTGTTTTAGGAAAACATCACTTTCTTAATATTCTTATCTTATGTGAGGTATGATCTAATTTCCTCATTCTAATCCTTCGTTATGTGTTTTAGATCATGCCTCCTCGTAGAACTTATGGAAGGAATGCAAATGCTCACAATGCTAACACAACTCTTCAAGTCAAAGACCCGAAAGTTTCAAATGCTAAGTTTCGGAACACCATTCAACTTTTAGCTCAGAGTGTGACCAACCATAACAACCAGCATGTTCCATTTCTTGCAATTTCTACTTATGGATAAGTGGCAACCAAGGTTCATGATATTGTTAGGATGAATCCACCTATGTTTTTAGGGTCACAGATTGGTGAGGATACCCAAAACATCATAGATGAGGTAAATAAGATCTTTGGAGTGATGAAAGTGAATGGAAATGATAGGGTTAAGTTAGCATCCTACCAATTTAAGGATGTAGCTCACATCTGGTATACTCAATGGAAAGAAAACAAGGGTACAAATGCAACTCCTATCACTTGGGAGTGCTTTAGTGAGATTTTTTTGGACAGGTTCTTCCCAAGAGAGATGAGGGAGGCTAAAGCTCAGGAGTTCATCAATTTGAGGTAAGGTAGCATGTCAGTCCAAGAGTAAGGACTATAGTTCACCCAACTCTCCAGATATGCTCCTGACATGGTTGCCGATTCAAGAGATCAAATGAACAAGTTTCTATATGGGATATCCGACTTAGTGAAAATAGAGTGTAGGAATGCTATGTTGTTGGAAAATATGATCATATGTAGGCTTATGACTCATGCTCAGCAAGTTGAGGGAGATAAGCTTAGGGAACAAGCTAAGGATAATAAGAAGGCTACAATAGTCAACTATGATTATTCTCCACAGAAATTGGGTGGTGGAAATTGCTCTCAATTTTAGCAAAAGTCTTCAGCTCCAACACTTTCATCATCTAGTGTTCCATCTTCCAGGTTTCAATAGAATAAGAAAGGTAGGGTATTAGGCTCTAAGTCTCAGGGGAGTGTTTTAGGCACCAGAACCTACCTAGCTTGTCCAAACTGTGGTAAGAACCATTCCAGCAAGTGTCTTGCTAGAAAGGAAGGATGCTTTGGGTATGGTCAGTCTGATCAAAAGTTGAGAGATTTCCCTTCTGCTAAACATGGTCAGGAGGCAATAATGGTAAGGCTCAGTCTACAACTTCAACAGCACAAACAGGTTTCCTGACTCAGCAGTGTAACTCATCTGGTACAAGTGGCGGACAATGCCAAAATAGGTTGTATGCTCTCCAAGCTCGCAAGGATCAGGAAGATTCTACTAATGTGACCACTGGTACGTAACTTAGATGCTTATGCTTTAGACCCAGGGGTTACTTCTTCTTTGTAACTTCTTATATAGCTGTCAATTTTAATGTTAGTCTAGAAACTCTTTCAAAACCCTTCTCAGTCTCTACTCAAGTCAGTGATCTAGTGATAGCTAGACAAGTATAAAAAAATTGCCCTGTCACAGTCTTTCAGAAATTCACCTTAGCAAATCTTGTAGAGTTACAAATGGTAGACTTTGATATCATTCTAGGCAATGTTAGAATGGAAGGGTAGTAGCTTAGCGCCTATGGGTTGATTCATTTCCTACCTTAAGGGCAGAAAGATGATCTCTAAGGGTTATATCTATCATCTAGTTCGGGTTAAGGATTCACGCTACGAAACCTAAACTCTTGGGTAAGTTGCTGTAGTTAATGAGTTTCCAGAAGATCTTCTCGGAGTTCCTCCCGAAAGGGAAATCGACTTTAGAATTGATCTCCTTCCAATTTCCTAGCCTATTTATATTCCTCCTTACAGAATGGCTCCAACTGAGATTACGAAATTAAAAGAGCAGGTTAAAGACATTCTAGATAAGGGATTCATTAGACATAGTATTTCCCCATGGGGTGTACCAGTGCTGTTTGTGAAAGAAAATATGGTTCTCTTAGGATGTGCATTGACTATAGGTAGCTGAACAAACTTAGAATCAATAATAAATATCCAATCCCTAGGATTAGTGACTTGTTGACCAACTTCAGTGTGCTAGTCATTTCTCAAAGATTAACCTTAGATCCAATTATCATCAGCTCAGAGTCATAGATAGGGACATCCCGAAAACAGCCTTCAGAACTCGGTATGGTCACATTAAATTTGTAATTATGTCATTTGGACTAACCAATGCTCCTACAACTTTCATGGATTTGATGAGCATAGTGTTCAAGTAGTATTTGGACTTGTTCGTTATCGTCTTTCTTGATGATATCCTTATTTACTCTAGGAATGAGGAAGACCATGTGAATCATTTGAGGGTTGTCCTGCAAACTCTCAAAGATCGCAAGTTGTTCACTAACTTTAGCAAATGTGAGTTTTGGTTGCAATATGTTGATTTCCTTAGTCATATTGTGTCTAGTAAATGGATTCGAGTGGATTCTCTGAAATATATAATTAGTGAAACAATGGCTCAGACCTACCTCTCCTAAAGATATCATAAGTTTCTTAGGTTTAACAAGTTACTACAGAAGGTTTCTAGAAGGATTTTCATCCGTAGCTTCTTTATTGAATAAGTTAACTTAGAAACAGGTTAAGTTTCAATGGTCAGATGATTGTGAGAAAAGCTTCACAAAACTAAAACCTAGGTTGACTACAACTCCTATTTTGACTCTACTTGATGGTTCAGATAGTTATGTTATCTATTGCGATGCGTCTAAAGTAGGCCTAGGTTATGTGTTGAGGAAGCGAGGTAAGGTTATATTATATGCTTCTTGACAACTGAAGGTGCATGAGAAGAATTATCCAACTCATGATCTCGAGCTTACAAAATTTGTATTTGAGATTAAGATTTGGAGACATTACTTGTATAGTGTTGACCTAGATGTGTTCACAGACCATAAAAGCCATATGTACGTGTTCACCCAGAATGAGTTGAATCTTTGCCAGAGGAGATGGCTTAAGTTCCTCAAGGATGTTGATATGACTGTGTGTTACCATCCTGGTAAGGCCAATATGGTAAAAGATGCTCTTAGTAGACTATATATGTGTAGTGTATCATATGTCGAGGAATAAAGAAAGGAACTAGCAAAAGATGTTCACAAGCTTGGTCACTTGGGAGTTCGCCTTATGAGCATATCAGATGGTGGTGTAATAGTTCAGAATAGGGTAGAATCTTCGTTGGTAGGGGAGGATAAGGAGAAGCAAGATAGTGATCCGATATTGCTTCAAATTAAGGGTGCATTTCATCAACAGAGAGTTGAGGTTTTCTACTAAAGGGGAAATGGTATGCTTCGCTATCAGAGTCGATTATGTATTCCTAAAGTGTTTGAGTTGAGACAGCACATTCTTGTAGAAGCCCATAATTCTAGGCATTCTACTCATTCATGGTCTACTAAGATGTACCATGATATGCAGGAAGTCTTTTGATGGAATGTTATGAAAAGGGATATAGAAGATTTTTGTGGCTAAGTACCCTAATTGTCGGCAAGTGAAGGTAGTACATCAGAAGACACGAGGTATAACTCAAGAGATCAACATTCCTACTCGGAAGTGGGAAGTGATCAACATAGACTTCATTATAGGTTTACCTCGTACTCGAAGACAACATGACTACACTTGGGTAATAGTAGACAGAGTTACTAAGTCTGCCCCCCCTTTGGATGTTAAGACTACAAATTTGATAAAGGACTACACTAGGCTTTGCATTAATGAGATAGTAAGGTTACATGGAGTTCCTTTGTGTTTCATCTAAGATAGAGGTCCTCAGTTTACCTCTCATTTCTGGAAGTCTTTCCAGAAAGGTCTTTGTACCTAGGTTAATTGTAGCACAACATTTCATCCAGACGGATCGTCAGGCACAACGAATCATTCACACCTTAGAGAACATATTGAGAGCTTGCGTGATCGATTTCAAAGGTATTTGGGATGATCTCCTTCCTGTTATCGAGTTTTCCTACAACAATAGTTATCATTCCAGCATTTAGATGGCTCTATATAAGACATTGTATAGGCGTAGACGTAGATCTCCAGTTGGTTGGTTTGAAGTAGGTGAAGTAGCCTTGTTAGGGCTAGATTTAGTTCATGATGCTATGGAAAAATTTCAGCTCATTAGAGATAGACTTAAGACAGTCTAGAGTCAGCAGAAGTCATATGAAGATGTAAGGAGAACGGACTTAGAGTTCCAAGTTGATGATTGGGTTTTCCTAAAAGTGTCACCTATTAAGGGGGTGATGAGATTTAGTAAGAAAGGGAAGCTTAGTTCTAGATATGTAGGCCATTAGAAGATTTAGAAAAGAGTGTGTAATGAGGGTGATCCAATCACATTTCGTTGTTAAAGAAGTGTGTGGGTGATCCAACATCTATTGTGCCTTTAGAAAGTATGGCTGTGAAGTATAGTCTCACTTATGAAGAGGTACCAGTTGAGATTTTTGATCGTTAGGTTCGAAGATTGAGAAACAAATAAGTTGCTTTAGTTAAGGTTTTCTGGAGGAGTCATTCCATAGAGGGAGCTACTTAGAAAGCAGAAGCAGCCATGAAGGCCAAGTATCCTCACCTCTTTCCTTCCGATTCCATTCCAGTTTGAGGTAATAGTTCCTCTCTATATTTTTAGTCATTCATGTGTAGCTTTAGTCTTAACATCATGTTACTTCAGTTGTACTTGCATTTTTAGCATATTTGCATGTTCTCGTAACTTAGTTCAGTCAGAAATCAATTTCTAGTATTTAGTAGTAGGGTTGCAGCTCCTCCCCTACATATTCAACTACTATAGTCTTTATTCGAGGACGAATGTTCCCAAACGGGAGATAATGTAACACCACGTATCCAAAAATAAACCAACCAACAAATTTCCAGAAGTTGCAGCTGCAACCCACATTTGCCACCCACAGACCGTAGGATGACCCACGGTCCCTCCTAGTGGTCCGTGGATTTCCACCAACAACCCTCCCAGAAAGGCCTACAAAATTATTCCAAGTCCAGACCTACGCTAGGAACTACAAACCGTAGGACAGACCATGGCCCATGGTTTAGACCCCGTAGAACTCATCCTCATAAGCCAATCGACAGACAAATAGGATGGGCTATCGGTCGATCGATGGTCCATCAGTCAAGCCTATCGATGGTTCAATAGATTTTAAGGCAATGGTCATTGGGTCTTTTCCTTATGTGGTTGACCCCAAAACTATGTTGTTTAAACCCTAAACTATGTAGTGGTCTGTTTTAGCCTAGTATACTAATTAGAACCTAACCAAATTAATTATTCACCAAAATCAAGAGAATCTTAGAGAAAAAACAAGAGAAGAAGTCGAGCAGTCCTAGTTAAGGAACACAATGAGTTCTTGTCAGTTCCAGCCCCAAAATTGAAAGATTTCTCCATAAAATTCATCACTAGGTATGTGGGATTTCACTAATGAGTTCCTTACATCCACTAGGTCCCTAGATTATAGGCAGATTCTTGAATCCCTTCATATTATCTAGACCTAAGATTTCTAGAATTTCAGTAGATTTTTATTAATTAGTTACTTTAATGTTCCTAATAAGATTAACATGATTTAAGTATGATTTCTTCATAATCTTAGAACCCTAGTTATGTAGTTCTTTTAGTTCATGAATTACACATGCTAGGTTAGTTATTTCAGTTAGACAAGCCTTAGATTCGAATGTTTCATTATTAGTACATTAATGTTGTATTTTCAATAAGCATGTCAGTATTTTGTGCTATCTAGTGTTACAAAAATTTGGTCATAAATTGTTAATTACATAATCAATTAGGAATAGCTTAATACCAAGTGGACTAGGATCAGTCACCCTCAATGTCAAGAACTACATGCCCTAGTAGGTTATGAGTCCCTTCTATGGGAATCAGTTTAGTAATAGCTCCATTCATGCCTCTATGCCTCTGGCAGGGTATATTAGGTCCTCTCGATGGGGTGTATACATCGGACTCCACATTTAGCTCATGTGGTTTTATGTTGATTATTAGTAGCCCCAATAGTTAGATTTTATTGCATTGACCATGCTATCAGTTACAGTCATATTTCATTCTCAATATTAGTTATTGCATTTAATTAGATCATATTCATCATATACAGTATAATATCTTACTTATCTCATATCATTGCTTAGTTATATGCAATATTCAGTTATGTATGTTGTTCATCTTTACTATATACTGCATGCTCAGTACCTTTTGACGCATACTCTACGCTACATCTTCTAGTGATGTAGGTTCAGGTTCTCAGCTTTCAAATCACACATAGATCAGCTCCCTACTTCAGCTCAACAACATTAGTGGTGAGTCCTCATTCACCGAGGATGACATACATGTTTATTTTTCTATTTTTAGACTTTAGTTTCAGTTTTTGCTAGATTATGTTGGGGCATGTCCCAACATTTCTCTTAAGATAGAGGCTTATTTCAGACATAGTTAGATTCAATTTTAGCATTTGAGTTTTATTTCATTATCTTAAACTCTTCTTAGTTATTTAAATATTCAGACTTAGAAAGGGTATTCCCCATCATTTCAATTTATCTTATGATTAGCTTCCACTTATTTAGTATACTTATGATATTCCAATAGGGTTAGCTTAGGATTACTCGAGATCCTAGGTCCTGTGTCCGTAACTTGGGGGTAGTTTTGGGGCGTGACACGAATCTTTAGGGTTCTTCAGGTCATTTTAAGAACTCTTTAACAATTATTTTGAACTTGTTTTAAGACTTAAGCATTGAGATTGAGAAAGAGTAGATCAGAGTTCATTTTCTTTAAAATGTTATATAGGCACTATGTATCCCAAAAGAGTAAATTTTTTCACATTTAAGATGAGTGGAAACACTGATTTCAGAATGAGTTTTCGTGAGTAGTTTTGAGTTCAATCTCTTTTAAGAGATAGATTTTTGAGTAACAACCTCAAACTATAGGGAAAGAATTATGTTTTTAAACATATGAGTTGATTATATTTTTGGAGTAGTATTGAGCACCGATATGGGGACAAGTTCATAATAACTCAAGTCTCCATAAACCATGTAGCCAACATGGGTAGGAAGGGTTATACTTTTTAAAAGATTCCTTAATGCTTTTGGCATAGACTATTAGATCGACTTAGTTGAGGTATTCTATATCTCGGCAAGTTATATGACACTTCTGGATACCTGGGCGAGACGTTGTATCATCACATAGCTCATAGTGATGGTTTTTAGTTAGAGAAACTCCCACATAATTATATTACTTTATATATATATATATATATATATATATATATATATATATATATATATATATTGAGTTGTTATTGTATTTCTCCAATACATTGAGTTGCTACTTGCTAATTAAATGTTTTATATAAACAACATATTTACTGTTGTTTATTTCTCCATTGAGTTAAGTACTTATGAGTTGAGTAAAGCTGAGGTAAGTGTTTCTTTCAGAATTCAGTTCAAGCTTATGTCAAGTTTATTTTTCCCCCCAACATTCTCGTACATTTAGTGTATTGATGCTATTTGGCCTGCATCATCTTATGATGCAGATTCAGGATCTACATCCAACAACTCCTTGATCCAGTTGAGCATCTTAAAGTCATTTGGTGAGCTTCATTATTTCTAGAGGATTCCCTTTTATTTCTTGCTATTTCATTTTTAGGATGATCAGGGGTCTTTTCCTGACATCCCTCATTGTATTAGAGGTTTCAAAGACATTAAACATTATTAGTTCATTAGTCTTATTCATGTCCATTGTTTTCTTATAACACTTGAGTTGCCACTTTGGCTAACTGAATGTTTCCATTTAAAACATTTTGAGTTTTATCTATTAAGACAGTTCTGTTAAGATTGTATTTTAAGTACATTTTGTGTTGAGTAAATCTTCAGCGAAGTATTAGTCCAGGCCAACGAGTCACTTGAAGGCCATCAATGGTTCACAAGTGCCAGTCCTACCCTAGGTATAGTCTTGGGGCGTGACACAGTCAATCTTAAGCATAGTAAGGAGAGTAGAATACACAGTGGTTAGTGTAGTTTGACATTTTTGCATGGAGTTAAAAGAGAGTTGAGAGAGTTTTGGGAATTATGAGGGAGAGAAATAGTCACGACAATCCATTCCCCTCTATGTTAAGCTTCTACTTCTTTCTATCCCACTATAGCGACTATCAAGTGCTACATCGATGTAACAATTTTTTCCTGTCGTTATAGAAACACCAATTGGGAAAGAATTTGGGGTAGAAAACTTTTGAGTAGTGACTTGGAAAATTTTAGCCTAGTCCAAATTTGGATGAAATTTGAATAAGGTATTGTCTGGGAAATCTAGTAATGAGTGGATGATCTATTTATGAATTTGATCACATGAGTGGATAAACAAGACATTAAGGAGCCCATATGACTTTATAGAATCAAATTTGGGCTATTAGAATTTTGAAACTGATCTTGGCGTGGAAAGGTACTTTCTGAACATCAAGGGTTGAAGGTGTGTTGTAAAATGGGATCTTGGAGCTCAAATTCTGAGCTTTTGTCTCTGTGCATACCATCAGGGTGGGATTAATCCCACAAGGATGGGGCTGCTGTGGCAGGATGGGGCTGCTGTGGCAGGCTGGGTCTCGCTACAGCGGGACACTTACAACTTAAGTCGTGGAAAAAACCCCAATTTCGTTATTTTTGCAAACCTATATATTGGAAAGCTAGGAGAGGACCCAAAATACTTTTTGACAAGTTCCCCACATTTTCTAGTGCTAAAGGTAAGATTTTTAGTCCCCTAATCCGTAATTTGATTTGTAAACCTTTCAATGTTGGATAATGATCATTGGGGGAGGGTTACAACCTGAATTTAATGGTGGGAAAAGCCCTATTTGAATAATAGGATCTTGAGTTTGGCAATGTGTAGATAAATTAATTATTATTTGGGTAAATTAGGCCTTGTTTATTGATCCTTGCATTAATTAATTGTATTTAGACCAAGAACAAGCAGAAAGAAAGCGGGAAGGGAAGGCTCAAATGTCTTTGGAGGATTCAAGCTTGGTTTCTAGCTAGGTGATGGTTTGATTTTCTATTTGTGTGGTATAAGCTAGTTGATTGCTACATTGAATAAATGTGTGTATGTGAATGGGGAGATGTGAATCGAACCAAATGAATTTATTATGTGTGAAAAATCACATGCAATAAACCTACATACTTGACTATGTAACTTTATGTAATATTCATTATGGTGTGGTTGTGATTGTGGTTGTGCATAATTAGATCAGGTGTCACGTTTCGACAAATAAATTGGATCGGGTGTCATGTTCCAACACATACATTAGATCGGGTGTCCCGTTTCGACACATACATTTGATAGGGTGTCATGTTCTGACACACTATCATTTTCAGTATGAGTTACATAAGAGAACTATTGTGATTGTTATGTTTATGTCTACTTGTCATTGATAATGGGAGATTGTATGTTGCTTCTAAAATGATGAATGGACTTTATTCTGTATATGTATGCTTATGGTGTTATGATTGCTTTCCTATCTTCACTTATCGGACTGGCTACGTGATCTTACCAGTAAACTGTGGTTGTGTACCAATACTGCACTTGTTCGTTATTTGTTCAGTACATGGCATCTTCAGGCTATTACTGATTGACCTTAACTAGGAGATAATTGATCGAGACTGAATTCAAGGGTGACCTAGTTCTTCTAGGTTGCCATGAGTTCTCTTTGTTTAGTCCATTCTTTCTAGACTCAGACTATTTTAGTTAGACTTTGCTTATGTAAGTTTAGAGGTTTCACTCCTTTTTCCTTAAATTTGTTGGTTTTACAGAATTTTGGTATAATAACATTCGATTTCTAGGAGTTGTTTTCTATAAATGTATCTGACTAGTTGTTTTTATCAATCTTTGGAGTTTATGGAAACTCTATATTTATTTCGATATTTAAACCTGATTCTATATCTTTAAATGCTCTAGTTATCGTTAAGTTGTGTAGTTGGGATGTAGTCTTGGTTCTACCACTGGAGGGTTAGTGTGGGTGCCAATCACGACGGTCTGGGTTGTGACAATCGAGGCTGCTAGAGTGGGGTTATGGCCGCCATAGTGGGGTCTACTACTATGTGTGGAGAAATTCTTTATTATAAATTTATGTGTTCAAATTGGTTTCTTGATAAACTAGGGTACTCGAGATGTGGTAGTAGCATGCCACATGCATAGGGGCGGTGTATTCTAAACTTGTAAAATCATGTAGTGAACCCCGATAATCAATCTATCTTCATTAAATCTAGTTAGTTGTTCATGGATGAAGGTCTGGTACAAGATATCTCAATGGTTGTCTTAGATATAATTTCTTTTATATACTAAAATTTGTGTTCAATACCATTCTAGGTATGAGGATATCTGTATATTGTTGGCTCGGGTACCACACGGGTGCACAAACCATGGATGGCTCTGGTACCACACCGATAAACTAACAGTTTGAGTTTGGTTTTGATAAGAGTACCAAGTGTGTGTTTATGGTTCCATGACTAAACATAATGTACTTCTTTAAAATTTAATTGTTGAATGTTGGATATGCTAGTGGTCTGGGTTACTTGAAAGGTGAGTTGATCTCAGATCTAACTTGTATGTGATCATGTGATACAAACATGTTACGGTAAGTAAGGGTAAGGACAGGTAGTCTGGTTATGTGTTATTTGTGATTGTTGAGGTTTGTTGTTTTTTTTATTCCACATATTATTTTTAACTACTAGGTAGATCTTATGGAGACACAAATATTTTGTTCGCTAATATTAATCATGTAACACCTCAAATTTTGAAAAGAAGGACAACATGTAGTTTTGTCAACTACCACTATATCAAAAATGATCATTAGCGGTAATTATTTAATGAAAATAACTTAATTGCCTCTATATATGTATTTTTAACGGTAATTAGTATTCTTTGTATATATCTCTAAAGCCTTTAGCGAAATTGGTTCTAACGGCACTTAACTAATGTCGGTAAAGACTTTAGCAGTCTTTATTAAATTCTATATTTATTTCCGCTAAAAGTTGTTTTTGTTGTAGTGTGGTGTTTGTTATCTTCGGTTCCCCGTCTATGGACCATAGGTGATTGTACAAGCCGTAGGTGATCATACGGGCTGTAGGTGGTGGGGAAATGGTTTTTATAAAGTTAAGTCACATAATCTTTTTGAGGATTCAACGGGACGGTCCATTGCTCCTTTTATGAATTGTAGACATGTCTCTTAGGTTATCACGAGACTTAGTAAAATGTTAAAGCTTAGAGTTGTTTCCTATGGTTGATATTCATGGTTCGTAGAAGGACCTACGAACCCTACATAGGTTCAATCAAAAGTTGGCCAAAGTTAGAGTGTCTGATCACTTTCAACGGTTGACCTGTACAATTCGTAGGGTCCAATGGTAGATGGTGGTCGATAGTTATTTTTCAGGGCTTTTTGGTCTTTTCCCAAATTAATTAATACCTAAACTAGATCCTTTTTATGCCTTAAATCTAACTACTCCAAATCCTATATAAGTCCTTTAAGCCTAAAATCAGACTACTATAAATCACTCTTAAAATTTCCTCAAATCCTTCCAAGTTTTTCCCGAAAAATTTCTCTCTAAATCTTGAAGAAAAAGTCTAGGGTTTCAAGATGAAATGTTCAAATTCACCATTGATTGTGAAATTTTGACATCAAGGTATGTTAATATTCACCTATGAAGTCCTTTCCTCCATAGGGTTATAAGATTCTCAAATTTTACAAAATTAGATTGCCCAATTAAACTTAGGGTTTTATTCAATGTTCATGGGTTCTTTTCAATTATGATCCAATTGAATATTTTGTATCCTATTCTGTATGAATTGAAGTTAATACATGGTTTTTTGTTAAATTCACATAAATGTCTTCATGACTCCATGATTTCTAGATTTTTATCCTATGATGAAGCTTATGAATTATGAAAGACGAATTTATGAAGATATGCATGTTTCTTTATAAAATTGGTATAAATGGTTTAACGTTGCTTTGAGAGTAAAGCATCAATGATGTTGTTGTGATGAAAGTAATTCTCACATACTACTTAAAATATGATTATGAAAGGCCTTTCTCATAGAAAGGATTCATAAGGTTGAAAGGTTTTCTCACCTAGTTAAATCAACACTAAGGAGTTATTCTAATGAACACTAGCTTTGATTGGTTACTTAATTGTGCCTTTCCATAAAATAATAAGATGAATATGATTAATGGCTATTCTGTGGGATTTATTCTTTTCACCGAGTGTCTAGAGGTGATTATTCAAGTCCCGTTAATAATGTACCTCCGTAGAATAATTGTCTCAAATAGACATTAGCTAGTAGATCAACTTTAGCTTAAGACTTGTGGTCCATACCTTTCAAAGTAGGACGATCTCTTTACGGTGTGGGATAGACACCAGATTCCATGTTATTGCTCACATGGTCTATGTTGGTTAAATGTAAACTTCCCACAATAACGAACTAAGGTTACTTTCTAACAGTATCTAACATGTGTTCTAAAGATATTTTGCTTGCATTGACTATGATTATGACTTATATTTCAAACATCTTACCTTATGACTTAGCTTGGTCATCTCATGTCATGTAAATTCCTTTTTAGTATGATTTCATAACTCTTACACATTCCTATTCATAAATAGTACATTTTATGTACAAATGGATACTTGTGCCTACATTGTTTTGATAATGTAGGGTCTGACGCACTTATTCTACACCCTTGTGGCTAGATTGAGCCTTTCAGCTTTTGCCGATATTTGTGCGTCCTCATATTCCGAGGACCGAAACTCTTTTATTGCTTTATGTTATTTTTAATTTAGATATACATGATGTATGGGTTACACCCATTAACTTTTCTTATGATGTATTAGATGGGTTTGAGAATTATATTACACTTTAGCTTTTGTCAAACTCATTTGTATGAAATGATATTCTTAGAATTTTTTTAAATTCACCTATCTTGTATGAAGTATGCTAAGTGGCTTATATAAGGCCTCTCGGAGACTTATATGCAATGTCATATCTTGGGTTTACTTTGAGTCGTGACAGAATTTTTATTCAGAGCACAAGGTTTAGTATAGCCCTAAGATATCTTATATGCCATGTTGAGTAGAGTCTTGTCCATGAGTTTGAAGTGCGCCACATTTATTAATGCGGAGCTATAAGATGTTTAAGAAATTCGACTTCTATCCTCATTCAAAAGTCATGCGATAGAATGTAACTCTATATCTCTCTCTCCTAATCCTTATCCATTCCTTTTTAGGATATGACCCCTCAAAGAGATTATCTGATAAAGAATGTGAATTTGGAACGAGAAGCTTCTTAAACTCCTCCAGAATCTCCACAAGTTTTGGCAAACCCTTTGGCCAAACAAGTGACTAATGCGGAGTTTTGAGCTGCTTTACAAGTGTTGGCTCATACCATGATGACTCAATGTTCTCCATTCAATGTTCCTGCAATGCTGCAGTTACTAAGTTTAACAAATAAAGGGTGTCTAACCATACAACTCAAGGAGGAAATAGTGGTGGATCTTTATTGTCTACTTATGCTAGATGTGAAAGAAAGCATCAGGGAAAATGTCTATCCAGTTCTAATACATGTTTTAGTTATGGTAAGATGGATCATAAGATAAAGTATTTTCCCTCAATTTCTAAGGATGAATGAGATAATCGTTGATAGGCTCATCATTACGTTTTGTCAGACCCTAGTTGAAGTTATAAAAAAATAAATTATATGCACTTTAAATTCATCAAGAACAAGAGGGTTCTTTGAATTTAGTTATTGATATGTTGAAAGTCTTCCATCTTGATGTTTATGCTTTTCTTGATCCCAGTGCTACCTTGCCTTTTGTGATGCCATATGTGGGGGTTGATGTTCTTCTGGATTTATTGTTAGATCTTTTTGCTATTTCTACTCCTATTGGTGAATCTATTATGGCTAAGAGAGTTTATAGAAATTTTCTTATCTCTTTATCCCGTTGAGTCACTCCTATTGATCTAGTAGAGCTTGACATGTTATATTTTGATGTTATTCTTTGTATGGATTGGCTGCATTCTTTTTATGCTTCAATAGATTGTAGAACCTAAGTGGTCAAGTTTGAGTTTCCAAATGAATTCATCCTAAAGCAGAAAGGGGGAAATTCTATGCCTATTGGTCAGTTTGTTTCTTGTCTTATCACAAGAATATGCCTTTGAAAGATTGTATATACCATCTAGTTCGGGTAAGGGATATGGATTCAGAAACCCCTACTCTGGATTCGGTCCATGTTGTTAATGAGTTTCCTGTAGTGTTTTTGAATGCTGTACTCGGTGTTCCTCCAGAAAGAGAAATAGAATTTTGTTTTGACCTTTTCCCGAATACGCAACGTATCTTTATTCCTCTTTAATCAATGGCGTGCTCCGAAAGGGAATTTAAGGAATTTAAAGACCAATTGAAAGATTTGTTGGATAAGGGTTTCATCCTACCGATTATCTCTCCATGGCATGCTCTAGTTTTATTTATTTATAAGAAAGATTGTTTACTTCTCATAAATATTGATTATTGGTAATTGAGCATGCTTACCATTATGAATAAATATCCTCTTCCAAGGATAGATAGTTTCTTTGATCAAGTACAAAAATCAATTTACTTCTCTAAGATCGACCTCCGATTAGGTTACAACCAATTAAGGGTTAAGGAAGATGACATTCCAAAGATGGCTTTCCAGAAACGTTATGGTCATTATGAGTCTTAGGTAATGTCCTTAAGTTTGACTAATTCTCTGGCCGCATTTATAGATTTGGTGAATAAAGTGTTTAGACAATACCCTGATATGTTTGTGAATTTATTTATTGATGATACTTTTATTTACTCAAGGGGTGAGCATGAGCATACCAATAATTTGAGGATTGTGTTGCAAGCTCTCAAGGACTAACAACTCTTTCAAAAGATTATTAATGTGATTTTTGTTGAGATTTGTGGCTTTTCTTGGTCATATTGTTTTTGGTAAAGGTATTGAGGTAGATCATAAGAAGATGAATGCGGTTAAGAGTTGTCCAAGACCTCTATCCCCTTCAAATATTCAAAATTTCTTGAGTTTGTCCGATACTATAGAAGGTTTGTGGAAGGATTTTCTTTGATTTCCCCTCCATTGACATCATCAAACCAAAAGAAAGTTAAGTTCATATGGTCTGAAGTGTGTGAGAAGAGTTTGCAAGCGTTAAAAGATAGTCTCACTTCTACTCCAGTATTGACTCTACTAGATGGGTCCAAGGGATTTGTTCTTTATTATGATGCCTTAATAATTGGGTTAGGATGTATCCTCATACAAAATGAGAAGGTTATTTCCTATGTTTCTAGCCAACATAAGATTCATGAAAATAACTCTCCTACCCATGACTTAAAACTAGCAGCGTTACATTTTTCCTTAAAGATTTTGAGGAATTACCTATATGTTGTTCATGTAGATGCTTTACCAACCATAAAACTTTTCAATATGTGTTCAAGCAAAAGGATATGAATATTCGTCAAAGGAGGTGGCTTGAGTTACCAAAGGATTTTGACATGAGAGTCTTTTATAACCCCGGTAAGTCAAATGTAGTGGAAGATTTCTTAGTCAACTATCAATAGTTAGTGTTGCCTACGTGGAATAGGATTAAATGGAGTTGGTTTGTGATATTCATAAATTTTCCTATTTGGGTCTTCGGCTAGCTAACTCCACCAAAGGTGTTATTATGGTTCATTATGGTTCAAAATCATCTTTTGTGTCAGATATGAATGCAAAGTTATGTATTGACCTGATCTTGATTAAGTTAAGGGAAGCACTGCTTAAAAAGTTCTTTGGGCTTTCTCCGAAGGGGGAGATAGTGTGCTTTCATATCAGGGTCGCTTGTCTATTCCAAATCTTGATGACTTTAAGGAGAGAATATTATTAGAAGCCCATAGTTCTCGATATTCAATTTAACTAGGAGCCACTAAGATGTAGGACGACTTGTGGGAGGTCTATTGGTGGAATGGAATGAAGAAGGAAATTTTAGAATTTGTGGCTAAGAGTTCTAATTGTCAACAAGTGAAAGTTGAGCATCAAAAGCTAGGAGGTTTGTACCAAGATATTTGTATTCCTACGTGGAAGTGGGAAGATTTTAATATGAACTTTATTGTTGGTTTACCCTGTACCCGGCAACAACATGACTCGATTAGGGTTATTGTAGATCGTACGAGTAAATTGACTCATTTCGATCCCGTCATGGTTTTTTATTCAGCAGAGAACTATGTTAAGTTGTACCTATGAAAGATGGTTAGTTTTCATGGAGTGCTCGTATTCATTATCTCAGATTGTTGTACCCAATTTACTTCTTAGATTTGGAAGTCTTTACGAAAAGGCCTTTGTACTCTTGTTAAGATTAGTATGATATTTCGTCCCCAAATCGATTGTCAAGCGGTGCGTACTATCCAAAATTTGGAAGATATGTTCAGATATTGTGTGATTGATTTCAAAGGTAATTGGAATGATCATTTTCCTTTGATTAAGTTGCCTTATAATAATAGCTATCATTCAAGCATTTGTATGACTCTATTTGATCCTCTTTGTGGTAGTAGGTAAAGATCTCTTATTGTTTTGTTTTAAATTGATGAAGTTGCTTTGATAGGTCCCGAGTTTGTACATGAGGCTATGGAGAATGTTCGGCTTATTAGAGAATTGTTAAGAACGACTCAAAATCGACAAAATTCGTATGCCATTTTAGAAGAAGAGATCTAGATCTTGAAAATTTCAGCCTTGGGAGGGTGTAATGTGGTTTGGAAAGAAAGGGAAGCTTAGTCCCCGTTATGTGCACCCATATCAAATTTTGAGGCATATTGGAAAAGTTGCTTATGAATTTGAAATGCCCAATGACCTTGCATAAGTGCATCCAGTTTTCCATGTCTCCCTAATGAAGAAATGTGTTTGTATAAAAGAGAACCTTCCTAATGAAGAAGTTCTTATTCAGATTTTAGACGGGTAATTCTGGAAATTGAGAAACAATGAAGTTGTTTCCGTGAATGTTCTTTGGAGAAATCAGTTAGTTGGGATTATACTTAATAGGCCGAGGCCGATATGATATCCTGTTATCCTTATATCTTTCCCTCTATCCCTACTCTAGCTTGAGGTATTTAGTCCCTCATGGTTCACACTTTTTGTTTCATGTGCCATAGTCATTCTCATGTTTTCTTATTCATGCATTCCTATGGAAACTTTCTTTTTGAGAAAATGAGTTAACTTGATTGATTTCTTCATGTTTATGTGCATTTGAGTATGAGTTGCATATATGCCTTACGAAATGATGCTTTGGATATTTGTTAGCTTGGAGTCGATGCTTCCTCCTCATATATGTGCCTTTATGCAATAACATTCATGTTGGACTATTAGATCTTGTTCCTAACCTTCTTATGATATCTTGAATTCCATTAGAGGACGAATGTTCCCAAGGGGGAGATATTGTAATACCTCATATTCAGAAAAGAAGAAAACAATATATAGATTTGTCAACTAATGTTTGTGTCTATGGTTCCCCATTTACGAACCGTAGGTTCTTGTACCAGCCATAGATGGTGGGGAAATGGTTTTTATAAAGTAAAGTTATAGTATCCTTTTGACGGATCAACAGTATGATCGATTGCTCCATTGACGAGTTGTAGATAGGTCTTGTAGGTGGTCACCAAACATAGTGAATTTTGAAGATTAAAGGTTGTTCCTAGGGTTGATATGTACGGTAGAAGGACCTATGAACAATACATAGGTTCCGTAGAATTTTGTCCAAAATTGGAGTCTTTGATCATTTTGTATGGTTGACCAATACGGTCCCGAGAAGGATTATAGATCGGAGATCCAACTGTAAATGGTGGCCGACAATTATATTTTAGGCTATTTGGTCTTTTACCTAACTAATTTTTTCCAAAACTAGGTTGTTTTCCTAATCCTAGACTCTTATAAAAGTTTTTTAAGCCTCAAATCTAACTACTCTAAATGATTCTTCAAATATCCCCAAATCCCTCAAAGTTCATTCTCCAGAAATATCTCTCTCTAATGTTTGAAAAAGAAGTCTAGGGTGTTAAGATCAAATCTAAAAATTCACCATTTAATGTGCGCTTTTAACATAAAGATATGTTAGTAATAACCTATGGAGTCCTTTACTCCATAAGATTCTTAGATTCTCCAATTTAACAAAGTTAGATTACCTAATAAAAGGTAGGGCTTTATTCAATGTTCATATGTTCCATTCATTCAATTATGATCCAATTAATGGTTTCGTATTCTATTATGCATGGATTAATGTAATTAGATGGGTTTTTGTTAAATTCACATGAACACCTGCATGATTCTATGATTTCTAGATTTTGATCTTTTGATAAAGCTTATAAATTATGACAGACGAATTTATGAAGATAGGCATGTTTTTTTATGAAATTGATATTAATTGTTTAAGATTACTTTGAGAGTAAAATATCAATGTTGTTGTGGTGAAAGGATTTCTCACATACTACTTAAAATTTTATTGTGTCAGAGTTTTCTCACAAAAAGGATTTATAAGGTTGAAAGGTTTTCTCACATAAGTTTCTAAGAAGCCTTTCCAAGGAAAATAAGATGAATATGATTGATGACTATTCCCTAGGATTTATGCTTAGAACCGAGTGGAGTAGCATTGATTTCCCATGTCCTATAAACTATATGCTGCCAAAGGATGATTGTCTCAGAAAGACATTAGCTAGTGGATCTGCTTTAGCTCAAGACTCATAGTCCTTACCTCAAAAAGTATGACAATTTATTTTCAATGTGGGATAGACACTAGATTCCATGTTAAAGATCACATCGTCTATGTCAGTTAAAGGTAAAATTCCCACAATAATGAACTAAGGTTTCTTTCTAAAAGTATCTCACATGTGTTTTAAAGATATTTAGCTTGAATTAACTATGATTATGACTTATGTTTCAATTATATAATCTTATGACTTAGCCTTGTCATTGTATGTAATGTACATTTTGTTTTTAGTATGGTTTCATAACTCTTACACATTAATATAACACTTAAACCCAATTAAATACCAAACTAATCTAATTGGAGAGAAGACTTCAAAAATTAATACTCTAACTTGAATGGAGATATAGGAATTTGAAAGGAGAGAAGACTTCCAAATTTAATACTCTAAGTTGAATCCTTCATGTAATACCCCATATCTTAGACAAACCAGAATGTAGATTTCAAAAGTTGTAGGTGCCAACAACAACAACAACAACAACTAACTTGAATGGAGATATAGGAATTTGAAAGGAGAGAAGACTTCCAAATTTAATACTCTAACTTGAATCCTTCATGTAATACCCCATATCCTAGACAAACCAAAATGTAGATTTCAAAAGTTGTAGGTGCCAACAACAACAACAACAACCACAACCCCCCCCCCCCCCCTCCCTCTCTCTCTCTAAAATATTTTCTTTGTAAAATATTTCTATCATTTGAATAAAAGTTTTCAATTTGGTTTGAAGAATTTTTTGAGTTTCGTCTTCAGGTATTAATATTATTTTCTTTATTTCTTTATTTCTTCTGATACTTAGCCTAATGACAGGCTAAATTATTGGGTTGAACTATATCATACTAGATTATTATAATTTAGTGGAATTGTAACTATAAAAGATGATTTAAATGGCTGAAATTAAGATCTAATTAAAGGAAATTTTAGCATAGTATTAAAATATTATTGCCTTGATCCGTTGGATTATCTTGTAAAAAGGACGGACCCGGATGTATCTGTTGGATTACCCTGTTTGTGGGCGGACCCAGTAGAGACCATTGGATTACCCTGTGAAGGACTCGGATACGGTGAAAGTCTTTGAGTTATTATGCTGAAAAATTACTTGAATTTGTAAAAGACCCTTATAGTAGGTTGTTCGATCCATTTTGTTATGGTATCACCTTATAGTAGGCTGTTCGATCCGTTTTGTTATGGCATCAGAGCCATGAAATTATAGTAATTATAGGTGGTATAGTTCAACTCTTGTTCAAATTATGAATATTATAAAGAAGAAGTCTACTATTAAAAAAGTAGAAAAGAAGAATATGACATACCTCAATAGTTGGATCTACTTCATAAGTGGACTATTCCAAAGATTTCACCCAGAATAATTTATCAAATGGGAACTTTTGAGAAACTTGGTTTAAAACAAGTGGTTAAAACCACTAAAGAAACTATTACTATTGATAATGACCACCAAACTTTTAGACTTATAATTGAAACTAATTTGGCCCCTTATAGGGATATTTATAGATTTATGCATATTGACTTAGTTCAGGTGGCATTCAAGCCCCTTACTTTGCGTGGTCTACCTGAAAGTTTTATAGTAGCTTTACGTGATGGAAGAAATCATAATTGGAAGAAGTCTCTAATAGGAACTATTCAAACTAGTCTAGCGTATGGACCAGTTTATTTTAATGCTTATCCTAATTTGCAGATATCTTTACAAGATGAGAATTCATTAAGTTCTCTTATGTTAAATGTTAAACTTCATGATTATGATTATATGTCTGGAACTGAAGTTGTTTGTATTTGTTATAGAATTTATTATAAACTGTTGCATACATTAAATCCTATGTGTAAAGTTATTGATTTTAAAAATGAGACTATTTTAATAGAAACTAATTTTGGTAATCTAGAGTAGTTACTCAAAGACCGATTAAGTGGGAAGAAATTGATTTTCCACAAGAATGGGTTATTGAGGGAGCTACTCCTCCTAAGAATAATATTAATAAAGAAATTTCAGAAATTGAACAGTTAAATGATGGAACTGTTAAAATTAAATTTGCTGATTATAATAACAGAATTGAAAGTGGAAACATGTCTTCTAGAATTACTAGATTTAACTCTTCATATATTTCTCCTCTGGATTATATTGTGCAGATACCTTCTAGAGCATCTACTTCTCAAATAAGAGAAAATTATAGATGTGATAATATAAAAATTGATAAAGATAACATTGCTAGACCTAGCTCAGATTTAGACATAACTGAATCTCAAATGAATTTCCCAGATGGGTTAAATACAACATAAATTTGTTTTATGATGACTGACGAACCTATTGATTTTAGTCCTGGTTCCCACGCAAGAGCAAAGATTGCAAAGGAATTTCAAAAATCCAGATGGAAACCTTTTAGAAAATGGTTTTTTAAAAACTTTAATTAAGAAGAATAGATTCAATTTCAAGAAGAATTTTATAAAGACCTTATTGAATCAAGGACAAATACTTTAGTTGCTTTTGTTCCATGGTTTATGTGTAAACATGTTTATAACTACATCTCAATGCTAGAAAAGGATTTTACCTTAAGTAATGGAGAGATTACAAAATCAGTATTTCCGCCATTACAATCCTTTCAAATTAATAAAGATGATAAGATTGTTCATTTTAATACATTTTCAAAATTATTTGAAAATGATACTGCTTTAGTTACTGCTCAACATTTTAATTTGATGATAACGTAACATAATTATACAAATATTTATATGAGCATGTTAGGTGATCATATAGTATCTTTTCATGAAAAAGTTGATAAACTTCTATCTCAAATGAGTAATGATAAAAAAGGGAAGGAAAAGGTTGCCCAACCTAGTATTCAACCTCCCCCAAATATTGGTGATTTTAAGTTAAAAGACTTTTCTGATTTAGAAAATTTCTTAGAAAAAGCTTTTAAAGGTAATAACCTTAAACCACTCAAGATTAATAATCTCTCAGAAGGAGAAAGTAGTGGGACAGGTAATAAGGATTTTTCTGATCAAATTAATAAGATATCAGAAAAATTTGCAAGAAAGCCGGTTCAAAAGATGTTGTATTATCCTAGGCCAACTCCTCAAGATATTTTGATTGAAGAACAAGAATATGTTGTGACTAATAGTTACAATGGAAAAGAAATCTATGAGTGGAACATAGATGGTTATACAGATAGACAAATTTATACAACTATGCATAGAATGTTAATGTTTAGTACTATCTGTAAGACTAATAAAAATAGTGATAAGACTATTGCAGAAATAATAATTGCAGGGTTTACAGGTCAGTTAAAAGGCTTGTGGGATAATTATCTGAACCAGGAGCAAAAAGATAAGATCCTTCAGGCTGTCAAACAAGAAGGTGAAGGAGAGGTTCAGAATTCAGTTTATACACTGATTTTGAACATTATAGAACACTTTTTAGGGAGATGGTCAGATAATAGTGAAACCATCAGAACTTTACTACAGAACTTAAGGTGTAAAACCCTTACATCTTTTAGATTATATAAAGATGTTTTTCTTCGCAGGGTTATGGAATTGCCAGAGTGTAATAACACTCATTGGAAATCAAAATTTATTGATGGATTACCATCTCTCTTTGCTAAAAGAGTAAGGATGGTTCTAAGAGGTGATAGCCCTAGTATTAATTATAAGAATTATACATACGAAAAATTGATAAGCGCTTGTGTGCAGGAAGGTTTAGCTTTATGTAATGAAATTAAGCTAAATCAATAGATTAAAAGACATCTTCTTAATGAAAGACAACAGTTGGGAGAATTCTGTGAGCAATTTGCTCTAGATATTC
>CM073601.1:31535996-32048496 GCA_037074985.1 Solanum bulbocastanum | reverse complement strand
CGAACTATTTACTCCATCTTCGGGTGCAAAAACAAGATGAATTCCTTTTATAATACCTCATGAATATATCTTCATCCTTGTTTTCCTCCATGTAAGCCTCAAATTGCCCTTGTAGATTTTCTTTTACACTTGCCTTTAAGATTCTATCTATCGAATCACAATCAATAATATGTAGTTATTACAACACTAAAAGAATAATCATGTGAGTTACTCATTGTTCAATAAAAATAATAATAGAACAAATTAAACAAAAATATTGTTGACATTTCTTTGAGTTCTTTACAAGAACAAAAGCACAGAAAAGGTGAATAATAACTTTAGAGTGATAGAAAACTATAAATTTTATCCCTAGCTCATGAGGAATTCAATAAGTTGCATTCCTACTTTGTTATTGATTTAATAAATGATAATATATGAAATAGACATAAATATAGCATGTCATATTTCTACTTTATTTGGAAACTTAGTAAGTTTTATTCCTAATTTTTTTAACGCATAAGTAAAAAGAATTACAGTAGATATAATGTTGAAGAGAATACAGTTAACATATATTCGTGATTGCACAATTTGATAAATACCAAAAAAACTAAAAGAAAGGAAGTTGGATAAGCACAATGAATAAATTTATTTTTCGACTAGAATTTCTCTCCTTTTAGTAGGGAAGGGAGTATAAAAGAAATAGAATACATTTATTTTTCAAATTAAAGTTAATCAATTACTTAAATTATTTAAAATAATTAATTTCTCCTCTTTTGGTAGGGGCTTGTCCTAGAATCTCACTATGATTTAGAAGCTTTCAGATAAAACATTAAGTTTCTTCACATGTTCTTATGTGTCAGATTCTTCCATTAGACATGATAACTATTGAGACTTTCTTCCACTTTCTATTTTATTAGTTATGTATGCTATCTTAGTGTCATTCCATGTTATGTGCTTAGCTTTGCGTTATTGGTGTTTGTTGGAACCATGTCACATTGAGGGGGTAGTCTTGGGTCATGAAAAACTTGGTATTTAGAGTATCATAATCAAGCATCTTAGGGTGTCCAAAATCCGCATTAAGTAGTCTTGTTCATGTGCATGAAGCACACCACATTTATGAATGAGTGGCTATGAAACTTTTTAAGAAATACTTCACTTATTTCATACTCTTAGTCATGCAACGGAGTGAAACATTATAAAGTTTCCTTATAACTCATGCTCTATATGTTTATAGAATCATGCCTCCAACAATATCTTATGAGAGAAGGAATCAGAATGTGGAGCAAGAATCAACTCAAACTTCGGTTGAACTTTGGCTGAACAAGTTACTACTGTTGAGTTTAGGCCTACTTTTCAAGTTCTAGCCCAAGCCATGACTGTGCATACCAACTGTGAGGTTGTTGTCTTGGTGAACCCAAATTCGGGCATAAATTCTTGGAAAGTAAGGGACTTTACAGGGATGAACCCTATAGAATTCAATGGATCAAAGCTGGTTGAGGACCCACAAGAGTTCATTGAGGGTACACCTATTGATGAGTCAATTTTAGCTAAATGAGTATTAAGAAATTTCATGATCTTAATTTTCCTAGAAAATCACCTTAGTTGATCTAGTAGAGTAAAATATGCTTGACTTTGATGCTATTTTTTTGAATGGATTGGTTTCATGCTTGTTATGCCTCAGTCTACTGTAGAATAAGAGTCGTTGAATTTTAATTTTTGAATGAACCAGTCATTGAATTGAAGGGTAGTGCCAAAGAGCCTATAGGTAAGTTTATCTAACACCTTGGATTTCGTGATGATTTTCTCAGAGTTTCTCCTGAAAAGGAAGTTGACTTTGGAATAAACCTTTTTATAGATACCCAAACAATCTCCATTCCTCCTTAAGTTTATTCAAAAGATAACTCTTCAACTTCCCTCCAACAATTTTAGAACAATTTTTGGCCCTTTAACCCAAAATCCTTATGCCTTGAACATTGTGGTAGCATTCTACATGTCATGGGAAGCCCCATGCTTTGCGAAATAAGCTAATGAAGTAGTTATTTTTCAAAAATAAAGTATCATCCCAAACCTATTCTACTCAATTCAATTTATAGCGTATCATCGTTCTTAAGCATAACAAAGAGAGTAGAGTACACACTGGTTACCGTAGTTTTGACATTTCTAGATGGAGTGATTGGAGAGTTGAGAGAGTTTCGAGATTTATGAAGGAAAGAAATAGTCATGTAAATCCATTCCCCTCTCTTTTATGTTTCTGAATCTTGCTATGCCATTATAGAGATTTTCAAGTGCTACAGCGACGCTGCTAGAGCAGAGTGATGGCCGCTACAGTGGGGTCTAGAACTATGTGTGGAGAAATTCCATATTATCATTTTATGTGTTCAGATTGATTTCTTAATAATCTTGGGTATGTAGGATGTTTATTATCATGTCACTTGTATAGGGGAAGTGTATTCTTAACTTATCAAATCATGTATTGAACCCCGATAATCAATCTATCTTCATTACACCAGGGTGGTTGTTCGGGGATGAACTCTTGGTACAAGATAACTCCATGTTTTGCTTGCATACCACTTCTAGTATGTACTAAAAGTTTCCTCGAATACCATTCATGGTATGAGGATATCCATATATCATTGGCTTGTGTATCACATAGGTACACCAACTACAGATTGCTCTGGTACCACACCAATAAACTAACAATTTATGTTTGGGTTTGATGAGAGTACCAAGTATGTGCTTATTGTTCCATCGGTGAACCAAATGTACTTCTTTATAATTTAATTTTTAAATGTTGGATCTGTGAGAGGTCTAGCTTACTTAAAAGGTAAGTTGATTGATGTGTCTAATATTTCAACGCATTTAGGGCTTTGTTTTGATAGTTTATGTGTCCTCAAATTCCTAATCTATTATCTAAACTAATGTCAAAGTGTTGATTTATAGCTATGAAGGCTAAGGATCAAAGAAAGGACCCTACTGGGCTAAAAGGAGCTAGCGAGCTAAAGAAGTAAAGAATCAAGATCCTGGTGATCGCCAAGACCACTCGGAGAACTGCCGAGTTGCTTATTACTCTACCCAAAGTTCCAGTATGCCAGCCTTGGGGAAGAGAGAAATTGGGCGAGGCATAAACCCTATCGGCAAAGAGAGGTTAGACCACCGAAAGTTACCGAATGTGCAATGAAGATGCAAGCTAATTGGTGATTCAAAGGTGTAAAGGGTACATCACGGAATCCATCGGCGACCCTAACATAGACCGCCTAAAGTTACAATGCGTATTAGATTAAAACGCGAAAAAAGAAGGTGGTGGATAGGGGTTATTGGTGAGTAGCTGACCAATCGCCAAAGCCCGACTTTCCTCGCTGATTTTCCCCAATTGAATAAATTTTGGATTAGTATAAATTGATATTTTGATGACAGAGAATGTATCCAAACATTGGGAAACTCATACCCAGAAAGAAAAACACTCTTCTTATTCAGTTTTAAAGCTTTCTAAGTAGATTTTGAATTAGCTTTTGTAAGTTAAGCTACATTGAATAATTTTAAGGGTTTGGATATCAATAACCAGCCATCGAAACTGTCACATATATTGCATTCTTACTTTTTAGGATGAATAACTACAACCCCCATACTATAGGTTGTTACTATGTAACTAATTGTCTAATTTAGGTGATGGGTTTTTGAAATTATTGATCTTATTGTTATTTTGAAGTGGGTTTGATTTATAGCTGGTCTTAAATTGATGAATTGGAATGTCTATTTCAGTTTTATTAGTGTTTTATGCTTGCTTGGGAGAGAGGTATAAAACCAAGGTTATAAATTAGCATTTCTAGTTATTGAGTTGTTATGGGTACAACTCTAGAGAGTGAATTCTAAGCTCAATTGTACTTATCTAGCTCGATAGAGTAGGTAAAGTGAGGTTTTGGGCTATTTATAGTGTGAAACTTGTTGTGATTCAAGAGAACTCACTTGAATCGTACTAGTTGTTCAAGGAAAGCTATTGCATTTAAGGTCTAGCCTACTTAATAAGATTTAGAAACCATTGGTAATTACCAAATATCCATTTAGCAAAATTGATAGTTAGTCGGTCATGCCCCTGAGTATATCTTACTTACACGATTCTTCCTATGGTTGTGACTGCTGAGGTTGCTACTTGACAATCAATTCTCCATTCTAACATTTTTTTCACCTCGTTGATTTAGTCAAGCATTTTGAATAAATTTTACTCCTACAACCAATTAAATCTCATTTACAACTTCATAATTGAATTCAAATTGGTACCGCTCCTTGTGGGTTCGACCCCAACTCACTTGTTGGGTTTTATACTAGATAACAATTGTCTACACGTAATACCAAATAAGGTGTAGTTGGTCTTTTATCATTGATCTCCAATCTAACTTGTACGTTATCATGTGAAACATGGTTCATGTTGCGGTAAGTAAAGGTAAGGACTGGGAGTCTAGGTTATGTGTAATTTGTGATTGTTGATTTTAGTATTTTTTTTATCTATAACGGAATTCTTAAGGGTTTTTTCCACATTTTATTAAATACTTGGTTGAATTTATGAAGACACAATTATTTATTTGGCTAATATTAATCATGTAACTAGTGTCTATGTCTATGGTTCCCCATCTACAGACCGTAGGTGATTAAGCTGTAGGTTGGAGAGGGGGGATTAGGGAAATGGTTTTTATAAAGTTAAGTCCCATTACCTTTTTGACAATGCAACAGGACGGTTTGTCGCTCCTTTGACGAGTAGTAGATAGGTCTCGTACCTGACCACCAAACTTGATTAAATTTTAAAGATTTAAGTTGATTCCTAATATTTATATGTATGGTTCGTAGAAGTACCAACAAACTGTACATAGGTTCCATCGAATGCTGGCCAAAATTAGAGTGTCGGATGACTTTCAATGATTGACAAGTACGGTCCATAAGGTCCAACCGTAGATGGTGGTCGATATTTTTTGGGGATTTTTGTTATTTTCCCTACTTGTTTAACACCTAAAAGAGGTTGTTTTTAATCCTAATCATATAGCATATATAAGGATTTTAAGCGTAAAAGCTAACTACTCTAAATCATTCTTCAAATTTCCTCAAATTCCTTCATGTTCTTCCTCCAAAAATTTCACTCTCTAAAGTTTGAAGAAGAAATCAAGTGTTTGAAGATCAAATCTCCAAATTAACCATTGAGTGTGGAATTTTGACATCAAGGTATGATAATATTAATCTATGGAGTCCTTTCCTCCATAGGGTTTTTAAATTATCCAATTTAACAAAGTTAGATAGTCCAATCAAAGCTAGGATTTTATTTATGGGTTCTTTTCAATTATGATACAATTGATTGTTTTCTATCCATTATGCATGAATTGTAGTAATAACATGGTTTTTAGTTAAATTCACATGAACCCATGCATGATTCAATGATATCTAGATTTTTATTTTATGATGAAGCTTATGAATTATGGAAGACACATTTATAAAGATATGCATGTTTCTATTTTAAATTGATATAAATGGTTTAAGGTTTCTTTTACAGTAAAGCATTAATGTTGTTTTTTTGAAATAATTTCTCAAATGCTACTCAAAATATGATTGTGAAAGGATCTCACAGAAATGATTCATAAGGTTGAAATATTTTCTCATCTAAGGTGTATCAAGACTAACGATCTTTTCTAATGAACTCTAGCTTGGATTAGTTACTCAATTCTGCCATTCCATGGATAATAAGATTAATATGATTACTGAATATTTCATGGGATTTATTCTTAGCATCGAGTATATTAGCGGGGATTATGTTTGTCCCATAAACTATTTGCCGCCATATGATGATTGTCTCTAATAGACATTAGCTAGTAGATCCAATTTAAGACTTATTGTTCTTACCTTGGTAAGTAGGACAATCTCTTTTCGATGTGGGATAGACTCCATATTCAATATTAAAGCTCACATGGTCTATGTTAGTTATAGGTAAAGTTCCCACGATAATGAACTAAGGTTTCGTTCTGAAAGTATCTCACATATGTTCTAAATATATTTGGCTTGCATTGACTATGATTATGACTTATGTTTCAATCATGTTATGTTATTACTTAGCCTCATCATTTCATGTCATGTGCATTCCCTTTTTAGTATGATTTTGTAACATCCTGCTTTAGAAAGAGCTAAATTTAAAAAGAGCTAAACTGTGAATTGCCAAATTTGAAAATTTTCTAATTTTCGTTTAAGTTGTGAGTTTTGGCTTAACTTCAAATGGCTATAACTTTTAATATAGGATGAGTTAGGGGGTCCATAATATATCAAATGATAGGTAATGGAATCCTCTTTCCAACACTACAGAGTTTGCTAAATTTCGATGTCAGATGAGGGAGATATTCCTATTTGTAGTTATCTTTCCTAGTTAAGGAAAGTTACCCGAATTAGTGAGGGGTATTTTGGTCTTTTCCTGACCCCATAAGATTAAAATGTTTTTAGTAAATATTTTGGGGAAAAATCTCATTTGGGTCATTTTTACAATCCTAAATTACTCTTAAGGTTTTGAAAGGAGTACAAGAAGAGGAAAAGAAAAGAAAAGGAAGAACGAACAAGATCTCTTGCAAATCGAGGATTTGTTTCACCAAATCGAGATATGCAAGTTTTCACGTTGGTGGGTTCATTCTCCCACACTCCAATCATTATTTAAATATTTGAATTTCATTATTAAGATTGAGTATAGTTGAGTTCTTAATGAATTCTTGATAAGTGTTCTTGAATTGTTGCTTTCGTTCTTGAAATAGGATGGCTTTGACGAGTTCTTGAGATAAATGTATGAGTTTGAGGGTTTTTTTTAGTAAATTATCCTATACATGTATTGGATAATCAAATCTAAGAAAAACTTTAGGAAATAAATCTATTCTAGATGAGTTATGATCATGGAAGGAGAAGAAAAATTTGTTGGGTTGACCTTGGGAGTGGTTGGCCCAGCGCGCCCCAAATGTGCAAGAGGGTCTGGGCGGCGTTCCAGTAATGCACTAGAAACTAGTCACTGAATTTCAGGGGCTGGTGCCCCATGCCAAAGGTGTGCCAGGATTGCATGTCCCCACCTTTTTTTAGTCGTTTCCTCCGTCTGTATTCTTTTAAAGTGTACCTTCACTCCCTATTAATTCGAGCTACTCTAACTACATCTACAAATCGAGAAGCCATTCATAACATGAATCACAAACTTTGAATTCATAATTCAAATTCATGGTAGAGTTAAGAGTTATGCCTTGAGAGTTCTTTCGAGTCATTTTGAGACGTCTTTTACTATTTTTTAAAAATTATTTTAAGACTTGAGTGCTTGAGTTTAAGAATGAGGAGAGTTGATTTTCATTTTTTAAAATTAATATATGGGAACCATGTATTCCCAAGAGTAAATGTTTTTACATTTAAAAATAAGGGAAACATCGATTTCCAAATAAGTTCATGAGGAGTTTTTGAGTATAATTTCTTTTAAGAGAACCTTTTGAGTAATGAGATCTTTTAAGTGAAACATTTGAGTAATAAACTAAAAGAATGAGGACGGCGAAATGTTTTTAAACATATGAGCTAAGTTATATTTTGAGTAGTATTGAGCACCAATGTGGGGATGAGTTCTGATAACTCAAAGTCATCATCAACCATGTATCGAACGTGGGTAGACAGGGTCATACTTTTTAGATCATTTCTTATTGATTTTTAATAATAGTTTAGCGGATCAACTTAGTTAAGGAGTTCTATACCTCGACATGGTATTGGATAGTTTCGGCAGCATGGGCGAGACATTGTATCATCATATAGCTCATGGTAATATTTGTCAGTTAGAGAATCTCCCAAACATAGTTATTTTGTTGTTGTTTTTGTAATACTTTGAGTAAAGTATGCATGAGTTAAGGCTAAGTTGAGTAGAGTCTAGGTGAGTATGTTTCTTTCATTCCAAGTTCAAGCTTTTATGCTATATTTTGTATTCCCCTTACATGATCTTACATTCAATGTACTGATGTCATTTGGCCTGCATCATTTCATGATGTCAATACAGGAGATAAGATTCATCAACAGGCGATTCCTTGATACCAATTGCAGTTCCAATGTTGTTTGGTGAGCCTCCTTGCTATTGAAGGATCCCTTATTTATTTTCATCTATTTTAGTTTTGTTAGGATGATCAGAGGTCTTATCTCAACCTCCGTCATAGTATGAGAGTCTTCATAGATAGATAGACAATAGTAGTTCATGAATCTTTTTCATTTCCAGTGTTTAATGTTCTAAAATTGAGTTGCCTCTTTTGGCCAGTGAATGTTTTATTTCTAAAATATTTCGAGTTTACCTCTATAGATAGTTTAGTAAAGTTTACTTTTAGAAGTTCATTTATTGTTGAGTAAGTATTCTGCTGAGTACTGAGCTAGGCCAAGGGTTCTCTTGGGGCCAGAAATGGTTCTCGAGTATTGGCCACGTCCAGGGTGTAGGCTCGGTGCATGATAAACTTAGTACCAGAGCATAGAGTCCAAGAGTACTTGGGTGTCTATGAAGTCATGTCTGTAGAGTCTTAGTTATCGGTGTGAAGTGCACCACATCAATAATTAGGAGGCTACGACATTAAGGTACTATCTCATTTTTTTCATACTCTTTTTGTGCGATAGTGTTCAAATCTATAAAGATTCATTCTAATTCGTGTTTGCACTTATCTTTCAGATACAGCCTCCACGAAGAGTTTTTCGAGGTGGTCCTATTAGGAAGAATGATGATCCTTAGGTTCAAGGGGTACCTAATACACTAGAAGTGCAACCTAAAGGAGAGGCTGTTAATACTGAGTTCCGAGATGCTATTTGGATATTGAGTCAAGTGGTGACCAACCAAGAAGAGCAACAAAGAGAGAACTGAGAAGATGTGGCTAAGAAATCCAAGATCTATGATTTCTTGAGTATGAATCCTCTACAATTCACTGGTTCAAGTGTCACTGATCCACAAAACTTTGTGGAGGAATTATAGAAAGTGTTTGAGGTTAAGCATGCAACTGATGCTGAGCGAGTTATACTAGGTGCAATCCAACTGAAGGGTGTTGCTAGAGTATGGTACGACCAATGAAAGAAGAGTAGAGTTGAGGGTGCACCAATTCTGAGTTGGGGTGCGTTCAAAGAGACCTTCACGGGGTGTTTTTTCCCCATGAACTAAGAGACGCAAAGGTAAGATAATTCCTCACTCTTAGGTAGGAATCCATGAGTGTGCATGAGTACATCCTCAAGTTAACTGAACTTTCCCGTTATGCTCCGGAGATGGTTGCTTATATGAGGAGCAAGATGAGCTTGCATGTATCCGGGTTGTCTTATCTATCAAGCAAAGAGGGTAAGGCAGCAATGTTGATAGGGGATATGGGCATAGAAAGACTAATGATCTATGTGCAATAGGTTGCAGAAGATAAGCTGAGAGACAAAGAAGAGTTCTGCAACAAGAAGGCAAAGACAATAGGAAATGAATCCGGGAAGCAGAATAGAATGCAAACCGGTCATCCTATCAACAAAAGAAAAATAAACCTGGTATCATCTTCTAGTGCACCTGCACCAAGAAACAAAGGTGAGATCAAGAATCAAAATACTCAAAAAATCAGAGCTAGACCTGCACAGTCTCAAGGTAGTGAGGAACAAGAAGGTAATAGGACTCCAACATGTGCTAAGTGTAGTAGGAACCACCTAGGATTGTGTCGTGATGGCTCCATTGATTGCTTTAAGTGTGGTCTGAATGGTTACTTGGTGATATATTTCCCAATAAAAAGGCAAGAAGGTTGTAATTGGGGCAATAAATCCCATTCCTCTTTAGCATCTCCGCAGACAGAGTTGCACCTATAGGAGCTACTTCAGGGATAGGTAGAGGAGGAAACTTTCTGTATGTGATCACTAGTCACCAAGAGCAAGAGAATTAACCAGATGTTATCACTGGTTTGGTCAAATTCTTTACTTTTGATGTATATGCATTGCTAGATCCAAGTGCAAGTCTATCTTTTGTGACTCCATATGTTGCTATGAATTTTGATATCCTTCCTAAGCAACTTCTTGAGCCATTCAATGTTTCCAAACCTGTTGGTGAGTCTATTCTAGCTGAGAGAGTTTATCATGATTTTACCATTTCTTTCAATCACAAGGACACCATGGTTGACTTAATCGAGTTAGATAAGGTGGATTTTGATGTTATTTTCGATTGGAATGGCTTCATTATTGTTATGCCTAAGTTGATCATAGATCTTGAGTAGTTAAGTTTTAGTTTCCTAATGAGCCTATTATTGAGTGGAGGAGTAGTTCAGCAGTGGAGAAGGGTCATTTTATTTAGTACCTTATGGCTTGAAAGTTAGTTTCCAAGGTGTGCATAAATCACTTAATCCAAGTTAATGACTCTATTGTTGAGACACCACCTATCCAGTCAGTTCTAGTTGTAAGTGAGTTTCAAGAAGTATTTGCAGATGATCTTCCCAAAATCCCACTTGAGAGAGAAATAAAATTTGGTATAGATGCCCTTCCTAATACTCATCCTATCTCAAATTCTCCATATAGAATGGCTCCAGCTGAGTTAAAAGATTTAAAATAGCAATTGAAAGACCTTCTTGAAAAAAGATTCATTCCACCAAGTGCCTCACCTTGGGGAGCTCAGTGTTATTTGTGAGGAAGAAAGACGTTACTCTTAGGATGTGTACAAATTACCATCAGTTTAACAAGGTTACTATGAAGAATAAGTTTCCACTTTTGAGGATTGATGATCTTTTCGATCAACTTCAGGGTGCCACTTGTTTTTCTAGGATAGACCTTAGATCTGGCTATCATTAGTTCATAATAAGAGAGAGTGATATTCTAAAGTCTGCTTTCAAAACCCACTACAGTCATTATGAGTTTCTAGTCATGTCCTTTGGTCTGACTAATTCACCTGTATCTTTTATGGACCTTATGAAAAGGGTGTTTAAGCTTTATTTTAATATGGTTGTTATCGTATGAATTGATGACACTCTGAATTTTCCGAGGAATGAGAAGTATGAAACTAGTCATCTCATAATAGGTTTTAAAACTATCAGAGGTAGAGAGTTGTATGCCAAACTTTCCAAGTGTGTGTTTTTTCTTTCATCAATGGCAATCATATGCCATATTGTTTCTGATGATGGGATTCTAACTGACACTCAGATGATTCATGCAGTGTAGAATTGGCGTAGACCTATATCTCCAATAGTTAGGAATTTCTTTAGATTGGCTAGTTATTATAGAGGGTTTGTCAAGGGTTTTTCATTTATTTCATCCCTGTTGACAAAATTCACTTAGAAAACAATAAGGTTTCAATGGTCTAAAGCTTATGAGAAAAGCTTTGAAGATTGAAAACTAGGTTAACCACTATTTAGTGTTGACTTTACTAGAAGGTACACAATGTTTTTTTGTGTACCGTGATGCGTCCAAAGTTGGGTTGGGTTGTGTATTGATGTAGAATGACAAAATTGTAGCTTATTCCTCCAAGCAACTTAAGATTCATGAGGGGACTTACCCAACCCATGATCTAGAGTTGGCTGCACTAGTGTTTGCTTTGAAAATATGGTGTCACTATCAATATGGTGTTCATGTTGATGTGTTCACTAATCACAAGAGTCTTCAGTATGTATTAAGTCAAAAAGAGCTTAATCTCAAAAATAAAAGATGGTCAGAGTTAGTCAAGGATTATGACATGAGTATTCTCTATCACCTAGGTAAGGCTACTGTTGTTGCTGATGCTTTGAGCATATTGTCAATGGGTAGTATTTCCCATGTTTAGGAAGGAAAGAAAGAATTAGCAAAAGATATGCATAGACTTTCATGATTAGGAGTCCACTAAATGGATTCCAATGAAGAAGGAGTAGTTGTGATGAATGGGGCTGAATCATCACTAGTGTCCGAAGTGAAAGAGAAACAAGACCAAGACACTGTTTTGATTTAATTGAAAACAAATGTTCATAAGCAGAAAGTGATGGATTTTGAATAAGGGGGAGATGGTGTATTGAGATATCATGGTATATTGTGTGTAACAAAGGTTGATGAACTTCAAGAGAGAATTATAGAGAAAGATCATAGCTCTGGTTACTCTATCTATCCAGGTTTCAAAAAGATTTATTGCGACTTGAGAGAAGTCTATTAGTGGATTAGAATGAAGAGATGTATTGGAAAGTTCGTTGCTAAGTGGCCGAATTTCCAACAAGTCAAGGTAGAGCACTAGAGGCCCGGTGGTATGGCTCAGAACATAGATATTTTGGAATAGAGCTAGGAGATGAGCAATATGGATTTCTTTACTTGTTTGTCGCGGTCTCGCAAACAACATTAGTTGATTTAGGTCATTGTAGATCGAATGACTAAATCAGCCCATTTCTTACAAGTAAAGAATACCTATTTAGTAGAGGATTATGTTAAGTTATATATTAAAGAGGTAGTAAGACTTCATGGAGTTTTAGAGTCCATCATTTCAGATAGAGGTGCACAATTCACCACATAATTCGAGAAGTGTTTCTATAAAGGTTTGGGTTCGAAGGTAACTTGAATACTTCTTTCCATCCAGTAGAGTATACGATTCAAACTTTAGAGGATATGTTAAGGGCTTGTGTGATCGACTTGAAGGATTTTTGGAATGATCAGTTACCTCTAATTGAGTTTGCTCACAACAACAATTGTCACTCTAGCATCCAGAAGGCTCCTTATGAGGCCCTTTATGGGATAAGATGTAGATCTCCTATTGGATAGTTAGAGGTTGGTGAAGCTGGGTTGATTGGACCAAACTTGGTTCATCAAACTATAAAGAAAATGAAGACTATTCAAGAACGATTGAAAACAACACAAAGTCATCTGAAATCCTATACAAATGTTAGGAGACGAGACTTAGAGTTTAAGGTGAACGATTGGGTTTATTTGAAGGTTTCACCTATGAAGGGTGTTAAGAGGTTTTGCAAGAAGAGGAAGCTTAGTCCCCGGTGTATAGGACCTTACAAGATATCAAAGAGGACTGGTAATGTAGCCTATTAGTTGGAGCTATCATCAAAGTTAGTAGCCGTCCATCCAGTGTTTCACATTCAATGTTGAAGAAGGGCTTGAGTGATCCTTCGCTTATTTTACCAACTAAAAATATTGGTATTAATGACAACCTATCTTATGAGGAGATTTCGATTGAGATACTTGATTGTCAGGTTCGCAAGTTGAGAAACAAAGAGGTTGCATCAGTCAATGTTTTATGCAGGAACCAGTTTTTTTAGGAAGGTACATAGGACACTAAGGAGGATATGAAGAAAAGTGACCCACATCTCTTTGAATCTGGAGAACCTTACAACCAAGGTACTTATTGGGTGTTTGAGTTGAATGTTAGATTTCGCCACTGTAACACCCTGTATCTTATAAAAGGGAAATGAAAGAAACTCCTAGAAGTTGCAGGTGCAACCACGCCGGCCACCAATAGCTCGTGGAATGAACCATAGATCGTAAGTATATGTGCGTGGTTGACCTTCCTAATAGTGATCTGAGGGCCCAGGACCACTGCCTTAACTACGGACCATAGGCCAGATCGTGGTCTGTGGTTAGGGTCCCTACAGTCCTAGTGTGTGATGACCATCTACGGTCAGCCAGTACGGACCTTAGGTAAGACCACGGTCCATCGAATGGGGTTCGTTGGTGGTCAGGTGGCAGTAAAGTTTAGGGGCAGTTGGGTCTTTTCCCAATTTGTTAGTTCCTATACTACATAATTTAACCCTTCACTAAGACCCCTATATAAGTATTTTCAATCTCCAAATTAGACCATTCACTTCATTCTTCCAAAATCAATAAAGAAGATCAATTCTCCTCTGCCAAAATATTTCTCTCTCTAGGAAGCTTGAAAAAGAAGAAGATTCAACCTAGGGTTTCAAGTCAAGGTCTCAATTCCTCCATTGAAGGCTAGATTTTGGATTCAAGGTATGATAGTTTCTATCCATAGATTCCTTCCATCCATGGAGTTTCCAACTTCCTATATTTCAAAAGGTAAAATTCCCTAATTGAGTTAGGGTTTTCTTCAAGTACCATGGTTTCTTTTCATTATTGATTAAATGATTGAATTATGATCTCTTATGCATGAATTGATGAAGGGCTAGCCCGTTGATGACCCCCTAAACTTGGCACGAAATTTCACTTAGACACCTCAACTGGACGATGTTCATTTTAGATACCTCATGTCATGTCCTGCTGTGTCATTTTGATATTTTTCGACAATTTGCCAACATTGTAAGGTGTGTGTAACACACTCGCTGATGACATGTCAAAGTGACGAATTAAATTAAGACACGTGGAATATATAGAAAAAATAATTATTAAATAATGAATCTTGAGTAGGAAAAAAACTGCCAATGACTCATTGACATGTGGCATTTCTTTAACTACATATTTTTTTTTTTAAAAAACCACTTTTAATAAAAAGAAAATTATACGCCCTACCCCAAATTGTCTTCTCTACTATCTATCCCCACCCCCATCTCAAACCCCAACCCCTCTCTCTCACCCAGATTTTCTTCTCCACCCACCGCCACCCCCGACCCTCCCCCACCCATATGTGTCAAAAGAAGAAGCTTTTTTTTGTTTGTTTTTGTCACTTGTGAATGTTGTGAGATAAGAACATCTTTCTTCTAATAGATTGATGTTTGAATGCTTGATTTGGTGAATGTGGCAATGCATTTGCTTGACCTTTTTAGGGGGTTTTCTTTTTTATTTTTTCCTTTTTTGCTGGATTTCTGGGTCAAGCAAGTCAAAAATTGGTTCTTTGGTACATAAATATGGAGTCCCAAAATTTCTACTAAAAGTTATATAGCTTATCTATTTGATTTGGTATTTTTCTGTGATTATGATGTGAGAAGGCATACAAATGGATTGGAACACTAAAATTGTTTGTTGTGAATGTAGGATTTGATAATTAAAAATATGATTTCTTGCCATTTTTGAGTGTGTTTTTTTCTTCTTGAAATTTATGTTGATTTTCTCAAATTATTTTGAGGAGGAAGAAGGACAATAAAATAAGTGAAAGTATTTAAGCTTAAAATTTATGGGCGTTGGAATTCACTTTTTGTTTGTGGCATCGTCAAATTTATTTCACCATGAAAAGAGTTTAAGCTTGGAAAATGGTAGCCAAAAAATGGGGAAGAAGAAGAAGAAAAATAAAAAATTAAAATTTGGTAAAATGAGGCTCTCACGCGCGTCCAGTGAGTGTATCACACTTGCTATACCATCTCAGCAGAAAGTGTCAAATTGACACAGCAGAGTATGACATGAGGTGTCTAAAATGAACATCGTCCAGTTGAGGTGTCTAAGTGAAATTTCGTGCCAAGTTTAGGGGGCCACTGATGGGTTAGCCCATTAATGAAATATGATGATTTCCCTATGATACCCATGTATTCCCCATGTTTTCAAGTTATGAATTTTATGATATGCGATTTTGATCTTCAAGGAAGGGTTTTATGAAATTGAGCATGTATTTCAAGCTTTACATGTATTTATGATGAAATGCATACCTAACCCATGTTTTCTAAGCACTGATGATTGAAAGTGGGTTTTGAAGCTCAAGAGGTAAATTATCGACTTATGCATTTTCTTATTAAATCTACGCAAATGATTTAAGGGTGTTTTGAGCGTAAAGTACCAATGATGATGTTGTGTTGTGAAAGGATATTCTCATAATCTATACAATGTTTTATGGACGTCACAGGTTTTCTAATATAGAAAGAATTCTTGGAGTGAAAGGCTTTCTCACCTAATTGAATCAAAGAGTAAGAGTTATCCTAATGAACTATCTTGGATTGGTTTTCCAAGGGCACCTTTCCATGATTAATGAAGCAAGCAAGAAATGACTATTCCGTGGGATTTATGCTTTGCAGTGAGAGGATTGTGATAATGGGATGGAAGATCTCATATAGTACCTTAGTCAATTGCATGTCATGAAATGAAATGTCCCTTTTAGCATAATTTAAATATTTTATGCATGGCTATTATATTTCATACATTGTATTGTACTAACACATATTGTTGCCTACATTTCCCCCAAATGTAGGTTCTGGCTGTCAGGGTCATCATTTTCGTGGCTAGAGGTTTACTTGAGATACTTCCAAGCATTGGTGAGCCCTCACACTTCGAGAATGGATTTTCATTATTTTAGTTCCTTTCCATGTGTTTCTCTTTTGGACACGATGTATGAGCTAGGCCCAATTTCATTTTACTGTATTATATGGCTATGATGAGACAAGTGTATTAGAATTCCGCTTTGCCTTTATAAGATGTTTTGGACGTGGACTATTGTTTACTGTTATTGTTCTATTTATTATGTTGTTAGAGTTATGTGGCATGTATGAAGTCCTTCAAAGTTCTATATGCCATGTTAAAACTAGGGGGTAACCCTAGGTCATGATAAACTTGGTAATCTGATCATAAGGTATAGAATGGTCCTATAATGTCTCATAAGCCACGTCTAGTAGAGTCTTGTTTATTAGTGTGAAGTGCGCCATATTTATGAATGAAAGGCTACAAGATGATTAGGAAACTGCACTTCTTTCATTACTCTAAGTCGTGTGATTGAGTTAACTCGATAAGGTCTCTCTCCTAATCCTTATATGATGCTTTAAAGGATATGGCTTCACGAAGAGTTTATACTAGAAGGAATATGAGGGACAATGCAAAACATGAAGCTCCTCCCCAAGCTCCTCAAGTTCCAGTTGATCCTTTGGCCAACCAAATGTCTAATGCAGAGTTTAGGGCTGCTTTTCAAGTATTGGGTTAAGCCATGACGTC
Organism: Solanum bulbocastanum; assembly: GCA_037074985.1. Taxonomy (NCBI): domain Eukaryota; kingdom Viridiplantae; phylum Streptophyta; class Magnoliopsida; order Solanales; family Solanaceae; genus Solanum; species Solanum bulbocastanum. The sequence goes on along the minus strand of CM073601.1, from coordinate 32,031,747 downwards.
CCAAGACAATAGGTAGGTAGTTGTTCTCGTGAACCTAAATGTGGGCACGACGGCTTCAACAGTGAGGGACTTCACAAGGATGACTCCTCCAGAGTTTCATGATTCTAAATTTGAGGAAGATCATCAAGAGTTTATTGATGAGGTCTATAAGGCTTGGATGATCATGGGAGTTACGCTGGTGGAAAAGTTGGAGTTGGCCACTTATCAACTAAAAGGTGTGGCTCAAATGAGGTATACAAATGGAATGAAGGGAGATCGGAAGATGCAAGTCCTGTTGATTGGGAGAAGTTAAGGTCGCCTTTCTTGATAGGTTCTTTCCCCTTAAAATGAAGAGGCTAAGGTGCTTGAGTTCATTAACCTTCGACAAGGAAGTATGAGTATAAGGGAATATGCTCTAAAGTTCACTTAATTGTCTAAGTATGGTCCATCATTAATTGTTGATTCAAGGGATAAGATGAGTAAGTTTGTTTCTAGTGTGTACGAAATGGAGGTTAAAGAGTGTCGAACTACTATGCTCATTAAGGACATAAAAATCTCTCACTAATGGTGCGTGCAAAACAAATTGAGGAGGAGAAACTTAAGGGAAATTATATAGAGGTGAAAAGGGCCAAGACTGGTGATGGTAATTTTTCACAAGCATGGTTTGATGGACAAGGTTGTCCTAGATTCGGACAAGGATTTTCTTGTCAAGGTTCCTCCAAGGCTAATCTTAAGTTCAACCAAGATAGGGTGTCTAACCCTAAGACTCAAGGAGGTAATGGTAGTGGATCTTACTAGCCTAGGCCTAATTGTACTAAGTGTGGAAGGAAGCACGAGGGTAAGTGCCTAGACGACACGGAGGCTTGCTTTATCTGTGGTAAGAGTAGTCACAAAATGAAGGAGTGCCCAATGCTTGTGACTAAAGGAAGAGAGGGCAAGAAAGCTACTACAAGTGGTGTGGATCCGAATGCTCCTAAGAAAAACCGATTCTATTCACTTTGGACTCGAGGGAACAAGAGGGTTCTCCCGATGTGGTTACCGATATGTTGAAAGTATTCTAACTTGATGTCTTTGCTTTACTTAATCTTGGTGCTACCTCGTCTTTTTTGATGCCATATGATGGCTAAGAGGGTCTATAGAAAGTGTCCCATAGAGTTACTCTTCTTGACTTGGTAGAGCTTGATATGTTACATTTTGATGTTATTCTAGGTATGTATTGGCTGCACTCGTGTTATGCTTCTATTGATTGTAGAGCTCATGTAGTCAAGTTTAATTTCCCGAATGACCCTATCCTAGATTTGAAGGGGGGAAATTCTATGCCTAAGGGTCAGTTTGTCTCTTATCATAAAGCTAGAAATATGATTTCTAATGGTTGCATTTACCATCTATTTAGGGTGAAGGATGTAGATTCCGAAACTCCTTCTCTCGAGTCGGTCCTCATTGTTAATAAGTTTATGTAAGTGCTCCTTGCTGATCTACCTGATATTCCTCCCGAACGGGAAATAGACTTCGGTGTTGACCTTCTCCCAGATAGGCAACCTATCTCTATTCCTGCTTACCGAATGGCTTTGCCAGAACTTAAGGAGTTGAAAGAAAAATTGAAAGATTTGTTGGATAAGGGTTTAATCTAACAGAGTATCTCTCCATGGGGTGCTCCAGTTTTTTTTGTTAGAAAGAAAGATGTGTCTCTTCCTATGTGTATCAATTATTGAGAGTTGAACAAGGTGACCATTAAGAATAAGTATCCTCTTCCAAGGATAGATGACGTATTTGGCCAACTTCAAGGAGCAAGTTAGTTCTCTAGGATTCATTTTCAATAAGGTTATCACCAATTGAAGCTGAAATATGATGACATTCCGAAGACAACTTTTCAAACTCGGTATGGTTATTATGAGTTTTTGATAATGTCGTTTGGGTTGACTAATGCTCTGGTGGTATTTATGGATTTGATGAATAGAGTTTTTAGACAATACCTTGGCATGTTTGTGATTGTATTCATTAATGATATTTTGATCTACTCAAAGAGTGAGGATAAGCATATTGATCATTTCAGGATCATGTTACAAGTTCTTAAGGACCAAAACCTTTTGCAAAGTTTAGCAAATGTGAATTTTTGTTAAGGTCCGTCGCTTTCCTTGGGCATATTGTTTCGAGTAAGGGTGTTAAGGTAGCTCATAAGAAAATGGATGCAGTCAAGAGTTTGCATAGACCTCTAACTTCTTTGGATATTAGAAGTTTCTTTGGTTTTGTCAGTTATTATAGAATGTTCGTTAAGGGATTTTGTTCAGTTTCCTCTCCTTCGATGACTTTGACTCAAAAGAAGGCTAAGCTAATATGGTCCAAAGAGTGTGAAAAGAATTTTGAAGAGTTGAATGATAGTCTTACTTCCGCTCCGGTGTTGACCGTATCGGAAGGGACATATGGTTTTGTGGTATACTGTGATGCCTCAAGAATTGGGATATGGTGTGTGCTTATGTAAAATAGGAAAGTTATTGCCTATGCCTCAAGGCAACTTAAAATCCATGTGAAGAATTATCCTACTTACGACTTTGAGTTAGAGGCAGTCATTTTTTCCTTAAGGATTTGGAGGCACTATTTTTATGGAGTACATGTAGATGTTTTTACCGACAAAAATAGTTTGCAATATATGTTTAATCAGAAAGATAACTTCGCCAAAGAAGGTGGTTGGATTTATTGAAATATTATGACCTGGTAGTTCTTTATCACCCTGGCAAAGCTAATGTGGTAACGGATTCTCTAAGTCGATTATCTATGGGTAGTGTTACTCATATTTAAGAAGAAAAGAATGATTTGTTTCGAGATGTTCATAAATTGGCCCAACTAGGTCTTCAATTAGTAGACTCCACCAAGGATGTGAAAGCCAAGTGAGGTATCACAACCCAGGGGTACCCCTAGATGTAACAAGGCACATAGAACCCCGAAAGGCACCACGTAAGCCACTTAGCATATAATAACATAAGCATAGAACAATAAAGATTAAAAACACATTTCAAGTCCAAAATTTTCATAAAGGAAAGCGGAAGTGTAGACTTCTCTTAGTATAGAGATATATTACAATACTTGAATTTAATAGGGTCACAGCCCATACAACATTGTCCGAAAAGGAAATACAAGAAAAGAACTACAATGATAACATCCGTCCTTGAATCATGAGGACTCAAAAAAAATCTAGGAGAATAATCAAATCAAAACTTAAGCCACAGTGATGACCAACTTGAGAAACGAACCCTACACTTGGGGAAAATGTTGGAAAAGCATGGGTTTGTACAAATATGCACTAAGTATGATAGTCATACATAATAACCTTGAGTAAAGCTTGAGTAACCATAGTTCATATTTCATATTCTTATTCATATTGATATTGTCATATTTGGGAATAAGCCTTAAACGATAGAGATCATGTCTACCCCACACCGAAAAGGGGTTGTCCTACTTGCCTTATGTAAAAACATACTCTTAGATTAGCTAGATCCACTAGCTAAATAAACTATGAGGGCACATAGTTTATGGGATATGGAGATTGCTACTAGAAACTCAGACTCAACTAAGGTATAAGGTTTACATCTCATGAGATACATCTTTGGGAACCCGAACTCAACTATGGCAGAAGGAAACCATTTGAAATGCCGAACTCAACTAGTGTAAAAGCTTTTACTGGGAAGTTGGACTCAACTACCATAAAAGCTTCCATCCCATATTCAATATCCACTCAGTGCTAAGCATTACTTCCCACCAATTACATAGTAATTCTTGACTTAAGTTCATATTCATGAAATAATGGGTTGACACTCAATCCAACACAATTCATACTATAGCTCATTAGGTCATGCATGAGAATAACCTTTCACTGTCCATGACTACATATAGATTCAATAGGTGAGAAATCCTTTCAACCCTAGAATAATTATATTGTGAGAAAACCTTTCACATCATATCATATTTATACATATGTATGTGTATAACGATAACCTTTCAACAACACAACAACTAGATCATAATCATAATCACTTTACTCTCAAAGTGTTCTTAAAACATATACATAAATCTCATAATCATGCATAATTCTCATACTTTACCCTTCAAGGATAAAAGACCATATTCAATCAACACATCTATAATTCACTACATTAGACATGGATGATAACATGATTCAAACAACTCAATTACTATAAGCATAATCTCATAATCTATATTTTGCTTTTATCAATTCACCCACATCAGAAGATCATCAATTGAAAATGTTGAGATTCCATGGATTCTTGGGGATTTCAACATAAAAACCATAATAAATCATCAAGTCAATCATAATGTAAAGTAATTCAATAATTAGAATCATTTTTGAAAGAAATCTGTCACTTGGAGTCAAACCCTAGCTTTTGTGGTATTTCTGTCACTGAAATTAGGGTTTTGAAGGGGTTCCATGGATGAATTTTATCCATGGATGAAGAGCTACCATACCTTAGCAATGAAATCCAATTAATTTGAGAAGAAAACCTTACTCCTTGAACCCTAGCTCCAACTTCCTTCTTTTTGTTCCTTCCAGTTCTAAAGAGAGAATATTTGTGGAAAAGTTGGTTTTCTTTTAGGATTTTAGAATAATGAAGAAGATGAGTTAATTTAGGGGTCATAAATAAATGTATAGTTAGTCTAATTTAGAATAAAACAGCGTCACATAATGTTAATAAAAACTAGAAAACCCAAAGTGCCCCTAAACTTAACTTCCAAAAAGCAGTTCCAGGCCTCACACACGACCCACCACTGATGGACCATGGTTGGACCCACGGCCAGTGCTGGCAAATTGTGGTATGGTTCTGGGATTTGTTTCCTGGGACCTCCACCCACGACTCCTCACCCACAGGCGTGGATAGACCTACGGTGCGTAGGTCCACTTCGTAGGTCATCGTCTAGGCCAATTTTCTAGGGTCTTCCTCAAAGACCCATGATTGGTCCTTGGGGTTCGTACCTTGACATTCTAACATGAAACCCTATATTTTTAAGTATGGGGAGTTACATTTAAGACTCTAACCTTCATGTTAAGCTCTAGTTTTTAGAGTGTTACAATATCTCCCCCTTGGGAGCATTCGTCCTCGAATGATGTTCTAAACACCATAAGAAAGTAAATATTAAAAACAAGTAATACATCATGCATGAAGCATAAAAATAATGTCAATTCAAAGGAGGAAACTTCAACTCCATCGCAAACATAATCAATGTGACACAAGGAAGTAAGAACTACATCTAACAACCAAATATGCAAGAAACTCAACATTTCTCACATTCATATGAGGAACTACCTTCCCTAACTAGAAGCATTCTCAACACAATAGAATGGAGCCAATATGCAATTACTCTCAAAAGCATACTAAAGCATGTTCTTAATTCATCTCATGAAGTCAATAGGTAACTATTACTCAATGCACAACAACATGAGGAAAATCAATCATAAAAGCTCATTTTCTTACTAAACATGAATTTCTCAAGAACATGCATAACATAAGGAAATCATGGAAAAACACATATAACAGACATGACTCCCAAAACACTAAAACTAAAAAGGAACTACTTACCTCAAGCTTGAATAGGAGTAGAATGAAAGAGATGAGGATATCGGGACTTCATATCAGTGTCGGCCTCCCAAGTAGCACCCTCAACTAAGTGATTTCTCCATAAAACCTTCACGGAAGCTATTTCCTTATTTCTCAATCTCTTGACTATCCGGTCTAGGATCTCTACCGGAACCTCTTCATATGAAAGACTTTCGTCAACTCCTAGCCCTTTTAGGGGAATAATGGATGTCGGATCTCCAATACACTTCTTAAGCATAGAAACATGAAATACCAAATGAACTTTCCTTATTTTGACAGCTCAACATCAAATGGGCATATCTCCCTCATACGAGCTTGAAAATTATCAAACTCAGCAGCATTGGAAATGGGATTCCAAGACCTTTCATTTTGATGTCTTATGGGTCTCCTAACTCCTCATGTGCTAAAATTTATGGTCATTTGAAGTGGACAAAAAATTTTAAAAGAACTAAGGAATTACTTGAATAAATTCTCTTTAGTTTTTTTTTCGGACTTGACCTTAATACTTAAGAAATTTTAAATTCCTTAGTAAAATCCTACTCACAATGAAGGATGATTCGAGTATTATTTCAAAAAAAACTGGGGTGTTACATCTTTCCAACAAGCCATTGGTACTCATGTTAAGCTTAGTATGGAATTTCATCCCCAAACCGATGGGAAAATGGTGCGTACTATCCAAAATTTGGAAGATATGTTAAGAGCATGTATGATTGATTTCAAAGGTAATTGGGATGATCATTTTCCTTTGATTGAGTTTGCTTATAATAATAGCTATCAATTAAGCATTGGTATGACTCCATTTGAGTCTTTTTATTGTAGTAGTTAAAGATCTCCTATAGGTTGGTTTGGAGTTAGTGAAGTTGCTTTGATAGGTCACGATTTGGTTCATAGGCAATGGAAAATGATCGGCTTATTAGAGAAAGGTTGAAGATGACTCAAAGTCGACAAAAGTCCTATGCCGAAGTTAGAAGAAGAGATTTACAACTTGAAAGTTTCACCCATGAGGGGTGTAAATAGATTTTGAAAGAAAGAAATGCTTAGTTCCCGTTATTTGTACCCATATCATATTTGGAGGTGTATTGGTAAAGTTGCTTATGTAATTGAATTGCCCAATGACCTTGCATCACTGCATCCAATTTTCTATGTTTGCCTATTTAAGAAATGTGTTGATGACCTGACACATATAGTGCCATTGGAGAGCCCTGGTATAAAAGAGAGCCTTTCTTATGAAGAATTCCGGTTGAGATTTTTGCCTAGTAAGTCTGGAAGTTGAGAAAAAAATGAGTTGCTTCTGTGAAGGTTCTTTAGAGGAATTAGTTAGTTGAGGGTGATACTTGGGAAGCCGAGGACGAAATGATATCTTTCCCTCCATCCCTCATGGTTCACTCTTTTGGTGTCATGTCTCTTAGTCATTCTCATGTTTTCTCATGCATGCATGTCTATGAAAACTTTTTTTTGGAGAAAATGAGTTAACTTGATTGATTTCTTCATATTTATGTGCATTTGAGTATGTGTTGCATATAGGACTTATGAAATGATGTTATGGATATGCTTTATCTTAGGGTAATTCTTCCTCCTCACATATGTGCATTTATGTTATTGCATTCACGTTGGATTGTTATATCTTTTTCCTACTCTTCTTATGATTTCTTGAGTTCCATTGAAGGATGAATGTTCACAAGGGGGAGATACTGTAACACCTATGATTAAGAAAAGAAGGAAAAAATGCAGATTTGTCAACTTGTGTTTGTGTCTATGGTTCCCCATATACGGGCCATAGGTGCTCCTATGGAAACTCTAGGTGGTGGGGAAATGGCTTTTATAAAGTCAAGTACTAGTACCTTTTTTAAGGTCCATCGCTCCATTGACGGGTTCAAGATAGATCTCTTAGGTGACCACCAGACTTAATGAAATTTTAAAGCTTAAAGTTTGTTCCTACAATTGATATGTACGGTCTGTAGAAGGACCTACGAACCATAAATAGGTTTCATTGAATACTGGATAAAATTAGAGTATCTCATCACTTTCTATAGTTGACCAGTATTGTCCCTCGAAGGACTTATATATGTAGGTCAAACCGTAGATGATGGTCGGATGTTATTTTTTAAAGGCTTTTAAGTATTTCCTTATTTATTAATGCCTAAACCTAGTCGATCTTATTCTAATCCTAGACCATATATAAGTCTTTTAAGCCTAAAATCTTACTACTCTAAATTATTCTTCAAATTTCCCCGAATCCCTCCAAGTTCTTCCCCAAAAAATTTCTCTCTCTAAAGTTTGAAGAAGAAGTCTAGCATTTTAAAATCAAGTCACCATTCACCATATGTTTTGGTCTTTTGACATCAAAATATGTTAGTATTTCACCAATGGAATCCTTTCCTTCGTATGCTCTTAAATTCTACAATGTTACAAAGTTAGAATACCCAATTAAACTAAGGTTTTTATTCAATGTTCATGTGTTCTTTTCAATTATGATTCAATTAATGATTTCTTATCCTATTATGCATGAATTAAAGAAATTACATGGTTTTTATTTAAATTCAAATGAACTCCTGCATGATTCCATGTTTTCTAGATTTTGATCTTTTGATAAAGCTTATGAATTATGAAAGAGGAATTTATGAAGATATGCATGTTTATTTATGAAATTGATATAAATGGTTTAAGGTTTTTTTGAGAGTAAAGCATCGATTTTGTTTCTGTGATGAAAGGATTTCTCACATACTACTCAAAATATGATTGTGATAGGATTTTCTCACACAAAGGATTCATAAGGTGGAAATATTTTTTCACCTAAGTTGAATCAAAACTAAAGAGCTATTCTAATGAACTCTAGCTTGTATTTGTTACTTAATTATTTCTTTCCATGTATAATAAGGTGAATATGATTAATGACTATTCCCTAGGATTTATTTTTAAAATCGAGTAGAGTAGTGGTGATTTCCAATGTCCCATAAACTATGTGCCGCCATTGGATGATTGTCTCAGATAGACATTAGCTAGATGATCCACTTTAGCTAAAGACTCATGGTATTTACCTTGGTAGGTAGGACATTCTCTTTTCAGTGTGTGATAAACACTGAATTCCATACTAGGGGTGAAAAATGGGTGTATTCGATCCGATGTGAATGGATTGAATATGGATTTAGTTAAAATAGATTGGACCACAATCCACCCATATAAAATATGGGTTAATATGGATTTGGTGAAATATGGTTTGGGTAAAATAGTTGTAACGCACTTTAATCTCCTAAAGCAAAAAAATATTAAATCAAAGCATAATTATTAATACCTTAACTCTAACTACCCCACCCCACCCCTATATTATTATTATTAAAAAATAATTTTTAGTGCAAATAAAATAAATATATATTTTACCCTATACCCCAACCCTGATGGAATCTTTATCATAACTCACATGGTTAAAGTTAAACTTCTAATAATAATGAGGCTACTTTCTAAAAATATTTCACATGTGTTATAAATTATGACTAATGTTTATAGCATGTTGTCCTATGATTTAGCTTGGTCATTGCATGTCATGTAAAGTCCCTTTTTAGCATGATGTCATAACTCTTGTGCCTATATTTTTTCACTAATGTAGGGTATGGCAGTCCTATTTTGCAAACTCGTGGCTAGATTGATCCCTTTGAGCTTTTCGAGAGATTAGTGAGTCCTCATGTTCTGAGGATTGCGACTCTTTTATTGCTTTGTGTAATTTTTATTTTAGAATTATATTTGAAGTATGGTTTACGTCCCAATCAATTTTTTAATGATGTATTAGATGGCTTTGAGACTTACGACAGACTTCTATTTTTGTCAAACTCTTTTTTATGAGATGCTATCCTTTTAATTCTTTAAATTCTATGAAAAAGGGACAAGAAAACCCTTGAACAATTCTAAAAGAGGTTTAAATATACCCCTCATTCACCAATTGGGCTAAAAAAACCCCACAGTCAAACTTTTGGATCCATATTTACCGTTAACTCTAACAACCATTTTTTATAAATAGTTATGATTATTATATATTATGTGATATCTTTCTATTGTTTAAATTAAATTCCAATTCACAATGGATTTTCTCCATCCAGTCCGACCCATACCCATAGTCCCATGCCCAAAGCAAATTAATGACCAATATAAACTAAAAACTAATTGATCGATCTTCCTTCTCCCTATACCCTAGTTCCCCTTTTGCTTCTTCCTTCTTTTCTTTCTTCAACAATTTGAAGATCTATTTAAAACCAAAAAGTCAAATTTACACAATTTCAACACTACTATATTGAAGTTGAAGGATTCATGTATGAGTACTAATTTTGGAAGTCTTCTCTAAATTCAAATGCATATATCTTCTTCCGCTTCATATCTTGACAAAGGAGAATCCCACATATGTCATTGCGGAATGGTGTTTGTGGTACAGGATTTTGTGAATGGTATGTAGTTAGTGTAATGCTCTTAATTGCAATTCCTATTATTTTTTGCATGGTAGTGAAATTTTGTTTAGTTCGGTTCATGCCCTTACCTTTTAGGATTTGGTATAATTAGAAAGTTTCATTGTAATGTATTTTCATTGTTAACGAAGTAAATTTGGATCAATTTTGTTTTCATTTTTTTTATTAGTTTTGGTTCAGTTTTATTATAAAAATTTTGTTCAGTGTTTTGATCTCGTATTGGTGCACTTTTGTTGCATTTTAGCCACTGTAAAGTCTTCATTTTAATTCTTGAGTCATATATATAAATGATTAATGTAGGCCATTGAATAGAAGAAGTGTTCATCCTAGATTACCATGATTTTTTATTTCCATTTGTAAACAATATGAGTGAACACAAAGGGACAGTAGTATATGGATCAAGAAATGTATTCTTCTTGACACCTCAAGGCACATCCCTAGATGATAATCTCAATAGGACAAAGTTTATTGCCCAATAAATTGGAATGCCAGTGGAGCTTGGCGATGGACACTAACAAAAAATAAACAAAATGTGGTGCTTGGCTATGGAAATTGACAATATGCACTCAAAGGGACAGTAAAGTATATGGAAGAAGCATTGCTGCCAACAACAAAATAAAATAAATTTAATGACAAGATGTTGCTATGTCAGCAAGTTGCCAAGTAAAAGAATAAAAAATATAACAAAACGGTCCAATGTGAGCAAGATACTGAAAAATAATTGACTCATTGATGAAGAAATAATACTACATTACCAAAGTCACATTCAAGGAAACATGGGATTAAGCTGCAAACATATACTAGCATATCTTCACTCAGCGGAGTTTATGAAAACAAAATAGTATATAAGAACAAGAAAATGAATGGTATTATCAGCCTTTTAATAGAATATCCCTATCCAAAAGATATTTGTAACCATTAACAAGCACAAACCGAATAAAATGAAATAAAGCGTAAACTACACCATTAATAACAACAATAAGTACAATTATTGTTTAAATCCATAAGATATAAGCAAACTAACTATTAGCTCCTACTATGTCTGGTGGTTCCAATTCTAACATGACTTCCACAAGTTGTATTTTTTTTCTGTTGTGTCTGATTCTTCTCCAACATTGTATTTTCAGCTGACGCTCCACAGATTCATGATCATTAGTGCAATCCAAATTTAGTCAGACTCCAATGTGGACTCCGGACACCGAGTGGGAAACTAATGGAACCTTCCTGCAAGTGTGCTGGTTGATATTGCCGTTAGTTCTTGTCAAAGACCGAATTAATTTGGGACATCACGTTCTTAAATCCCAAAATGCCATTCTCTTGAATTTGCAGAGCAAGGTCATAAAATTCCATAACTGTATTGATAGGATGACTTATCATTTCATAGTACTCATTCCACATATCCCTTATTGCAGGATCATTATTTTCTAATATCGATAGAATTAATCCACCACTCAACCGAATTTATCCATATATCCTTGATTATAAAAATATAATATAACACAAAGGCACCAATGTGCAAATATAACATTCCGCAATGACAGATGCGGATTCTCTTGTGTAAAGATCAGAAGCAGAGGAAGATATAGAAATTTGAAAGGATAGAAAACTTCCAAAATTAATACTCTATAACTTGAATCCTTCAACTTTAATGTAGTATTGCGCAAGAAATTTGATCATTTCATTTGAAATAGATCTTGACATATTTGAAGAAAGAAAAGAGGGAAAAATAAAAGAGGGCACTAGGGTTTATGGAGAAAGAAGATCGATCAATTAGTTTTTAGTTGATATGGATCTTTCACTGGGTTTGGGCATGGGATTGTGGGAATGAGTCGGACTAGTGGGGAAAAGTCCAATGTGAATTGGAATTAAATTTACCCAATAGAAAGATGCCACATAACATATAATAATAATAATAATAATAATAATAATTTTTAAAAACTAGTTGTTAGGTTTAAGGGTAAAAAAAGTATCATTAAGGTGGACTAAGGAGAATTTTTAGCCTAATAGGTGAATGGGAGGTATATTTAAACCTTTTTGAGTAGTCCAAGAATATTTTTGGCCCTTTTCATAAACTCTATTATTTTGTATGATGTATGCTAAGTGGCTTGTATAGGGCCTCTCGAAGTTTTATATGACATGTTACATCTAGAGAGTACTTTGGATCGTGAGAGATCATGATGAACTTAGGTGTATAATTTCTGTTGGGTATAGTTGTTGTGAATAAGTTTGTTTAAGGTGCCAATTTCATGTATTGTTCTAGAAAGGGGCCAAGGAGTTGGCACGTGAACTTGTAAAGGATAATTGGTTAGTTGATTGGGATGGTGATAGCCTGGTATTCAAGGATATTAATTTGGTGGTAGGTTTAGGTTATGATTGTACATTATGGTGACATAACATATTGGCTTGGGAAGCCTTAGGATTATATAACAGGTAGGCTTTGGAATTATTAGAGTTTCTAGACAGTCAAATGTTTAAATATTGGAGTTTACAATGGAATGACGTAGGGTTCAAAGTGTACTAGATTATCGGTATTTTACTTGGTAGGGTTCGTATGTGAATTGAGAAAGAGCGTGGTGTATGTTGATTATTGCATGGTTATTTTTGAATGTACACATTTGTAACACTCCAGAAAATTTTTTGAACTAAGACTCGAACCATCCTTGGTTGTGAGTAGGATTTTCCCAAGGAATTTAAAATTTCTGAAGTATTAAGGTTAGATCACTACATATAGCACCTCGAGTTGAAATAAAAAATCTAATGAGAATTCCTTCAAGTCATTCCTTATTTCTTTTATGTTTTGGGTCAACTTCAAAACACCATAACTTTTGGTACAAGATGAGTTAGGTGGCCCATAAAATATCAAATGAAAGGTCTTTGAATTATCTTTCTTACACCACCGAGTTTGCTAAATTTCAAGCTATTATGAGGGAGATATGCCCGTTTAAAGTCAGGTAGTCCAAATAAGGAAAGTTCCCGAAAATAGTAAGGGGTATTTTGGCCTTTTCCTTACCCAAGCAGATTTAATTCATTTTTAGTAAGGTGTTATGGGTTTAATCTGATTAGGTTCAACTTTATAATCCTAATATACGCCTTAGGATTTTAGTTTAGAGTTCAAGAAGAGAAAAGAAGAGAAAAGAGGAGAAAAGAGGAAAGGATCAAGCCGCTCGTCGAGGTTCTTGAGTTTTGTTGCGGATTTCAGCCATAGGTTTGATCCCTAAGAGGTATGTAATTTTCTATAGTGTAGGGTTCGTTCACCCACACGCCAAACATGATTTTTATATTCGAATTCGTCCATAAATATTGAATGATTTAAGTTCTTGATAAGTGTTCTTAAAGTTCATTCTAAATCTTGTTTTGTTGGGGTTTTGATGAATTATTGAGATGAAGTAAGTCATTTCAGTTATGTTTTGAGTAGATTAGTGTGTACTTAGTTAGGGTCTTTGAATGAAAGGAAAACTTGAGAAAAGAAATGGATTAGAAGTGATTTAGAATCAGAAAACGAGGGATGAAATTCATCAAAATTTGCCTAGGGAGGGGCTAGGGTGGCACCCTAGCAGTGCGCCACAATCATATTTATGAAGTTAAACCCGCGCCACAAATGTGCCAAGGTCGCCTGCACCCACTCCTTTTCTGTCGGTTATCCACTTTTAGTTCCTTTGAAGTGTATCATCACTCCCTTTTGATTCTAATCAGTCTAAACTACTTCTAAACACCTAGAAATCATTCATAACCTTGAATTCATACTTCAAATTCAAGGTAGAGTTAAGAGTTAAGTTTTGTGAGTTCTTTCGAACATTTTGAGAAAGTCCCTACGAGTCTTTTTTAGGAGTTTTCTAAAATTTCCAATAACATGTGTCAAGACTTGAGCAAGTGAGTATGAGAACAAGGAGAATGCATTCATGGGTCTACTTTTTCATCATGAGATCCTTTGTATCATGAACCATAATTCTTGAATTCATAATTCACATTCAAGAGAGAGTTAAGAGTAGAGTTCAAGAAAGTCTTTGAATTCAATTGTGAATCCTTTGAGATCAACTATTGATTTGAACTATGCTTTGAGGAAGCAAGCGTGAAAAGAAGAAGAGTCATATACACGAGCTCCATATTATTATGTAGACCCTCTAGTTGAGTCGTTCATGCCCATAAATTCCGCATGAGTTTCGTAAACTGAGAATCTTTGAGAGGAGTAGTATTTTCAAGTTCTAAGTCTTGAGTATTGATTTCTTAGCACTTTTGAGATTATATTCCTAATCTTGGAACTATACCATGTTACCCATGAAGTCCTTGAGTTGAGTTGTTCATACCCATAATTCTGCAAGAACCCTATGAGTTGGGCATTTTTGAAATGATTTTTATCATTGATGTTATTGAGTTTTTAGTTATTGAGTTTTGAGTATTGATTTCTATTTATGCTTATTGAGAACCTTGAATTGAGTCGTTCACGTCCATAATTCGGTATGAACGTTATTTTGAGATGTTTTTACAAACTTTTCTAATTTTTTTTTAAGACTGGAGCACTTGTGTTTATAAAGAGTAGAGTTGAATTCATTTTCATTAAAATGATATATGGGAACTAAGTAATCCCAAGAGTAAATGTTTTCACATTTAAAACAAGAGGAAACTGAGATTTCTAAAAGAACTTTTAGAAGTTGAGTACCATCTCTTTTTAAAGAAAGATTTTAAGTAATAATCTCAAACTACAAAAAGAGTTATATTTTTAAACATATGAGCTGAGTATATTTTTGGGAGTAGTATTGAGCACTGATTTGAGGACGAGTTTAGATAACTCAAATCTCCATAAACTATGTAGCCAATGTGGGTAGAAAGGGTCATACTTTTTAGATGATTCTTTAATATCTTTAAGCATAGCTTAGTGGATCCACTTAGTTGAGAGGTTCTATACCACGATAAGATATAGGACAGTTCTAGCAGCATGAGAGAGATGAGGTATCATCACATAGCTCATAGTGATGGTCGCCGGTTAGAGAAACTCCCATAAAGTTATATTTTATTTTTATATACAAACTTGTTATTATTGTATTCTTCAATACATTAAGTTGCTATATATTATTTTGAAAGCTTTCCATATATCGCATCTTTTATTGGTTCTTTATCTTGAGTTGAGTATCTTGAGTTGTGTACCTTTGATTTGAGTATCTTAACTTTGAGTTGAATATATAATTTGTGAGTTTAGTATATAATTATTGAGTTCAGTATCTTATTCTTGAGTTGAGTTTAGTTGAGTGAGTTGAGAAGAGGTAAGTATGTTTCCTTTTTATTAAGTTCAAACTTATGTTTATGCTTTTGAATTCCCCTTACATACGTGTACATTCCTTGTACTGAGCCATTTTTCCTGCATCATTTCATTATGTAGATACTAGTATTCAGCATCATCAATAGCGCTTAGTTGATACCTATTGTCGTTTTAGTTTGCTATGGTGAGCCTCCTTGCTTTCGGAGGATTTTATTTGCTTTTCATGTTTGTTAGGATGTCGTGGGTCTTGACCTAACTTCAATCTTTTTCATTTAGAGGCTTCATAGATAGACATTAGAGTTTGACAAGTTTGTTTCATTTATTTAGTTAAATGATTTAAAGACTTGAGTTGCCTAATTCTAGCGAGTTGAATATACTACTTTATCTAGAGTTTATCATTTGACTTAAAGCTTTGTAATTGAGTTCAATGAATTTTATTCAGTTTTAAGCTTTGTATGCTTGAGTTAGTCTTCCACTTTTATTTAGCCAGGATGAGGGTTCACTTGGGGGCCAGAAATGGTTCTCGAGTGCTAGCCACATCCAGGGCTTGGAATCAGAGCACAGAGTTAAAGTTTCCTACAATTCTATGAAGCTGTTTAAAGTAGGATCTTATTTATGGTTGTGAGGGCCCCACTTCTATAAAGAAGGGACTATAGACATTTAAGAAAAGTTTTCCTTATTTCATAGTCTTATTCGTTCAATAGAGCTATGTCGTAGATATTTATTCATACTCGTACGTTTCTCAGATTCATCTATTCGACTACCCCTCATACAAAAGGTATTTGAAAAGTAAAGCCGAAGATCCTTGTGGATGGGTTATTCTTGAGCAAGTCGTGAAATTCCAGAGGGGCTTGAGAGAAACCCATAAGTGAGTTAAGTGTTGATTTTAAGAGGAATTAACCCATAATTATATGAATCGTGCATTTGAGCTAAAAGAAAATACTCTTTTCCTTAAGCCTTGTTTTAGCTGAGATCCTTATTAGGAGTTATGTTTAGAGCTTGGGTAATATTTTCACCCCAAAAGGTAGCATGAGTTACGAGATCATGAGTAGTAGTAGTGAAAGTGCCTAGAAAAAGAGGAAAGTATATAGAGGTTCAATTATCTAAGGAAGGGAGATAATGATGATGCAAGCTAGGTTATTATAGTCATCCACCCAGTAAGTTGTTGATTAGGATTTTTCCTTTACGGGTAGACTAAGAAGGGATGAGTTGTGAAGATGATATGATAGGAGGTAGAGTAAGAGTTGCTAGTCAAGATGAGATAGATTATATTTTTTTTTTACTAGAATAGAGTTTATGCCGATGTTCCATCATGTTAGATATATGTGTTGAATAGAAGCACATAGTATCCATAAAGGGATAGATCTAAGCTAGCTTATGATTTGTTTGAGATGCTCATGATGTTCAGAAGGTTATAAACCTGATCAAGTAATGCAATATAGTATAGTAGGAGAGCAATCGTTTTGATATTCGGATTTAGTAATAAAACTTTAAACTCGAATTTGAGATAAATGTCATGATTGAAAGAATGCCAACATCAGGGTGATGACGTTAGTCTTGGGATTTGATCTGGTAGACTTGACATAGAGTAGGTATGGAATAGAGATGTTACCTACAATAAATATGAGTGGTACAAGTGAGAGACCATAACCTTTAGCTTAGGCTAGTGAAGTGTGGCTAAGTCACAAGAGTAAAAAGTGCGTTAAGAGGTGTACCGAGTAGGTATGTAATCAGAAGAGGTTAAGAGAAACACCTTAGAACAAGGTATTAGTACCTGCTTATAGAGAGTTCGGTAGTCATGAGATAAACTTCTCCCGAGTGAGAATAAAAGAGGATGTATACCAGTTAGAGATGATGGAATAGGTCCATAGCTTTCAAGTGTCAGCTTTAGACCTACGGGGGTGATGACAAGATGAGAAAATAAGTCAAGTCTTTGAGAATAAGATAGTAATGAGTTCCAAAGGGTATGCGATATATCTTCTCAGAGGTATTTTTAGTAAGGGAGTAATGTTAGAAAGAGAAGGTTAAGGATTTTATCATGATAGTGATGGTGTGATAATTTTGTCTAAGGTTATAAAAGAGGAGGAAGAAGATAATGAGGTTTTACTATGAGAAATAGCTAAATGAGAGCCCTTAATTGGTTCAGAATAGTAATGCGGCCAAATTCTAGTTTATATGGCATAGATGATCAGGGTAACCCCATTCCATACCCAATCTAGCCATTATTTGAGGACGAATGATCCCAAGGGGGGAGATATTTTAACACCCCAGAAATTTTTTAAATTAAGACTCGAACCATCCTTCATTGTGAGTAGGATTTTACCAAGGAATGTCCAGTTTTTTAAGTATTAAGTGCAGGTCACTAGATATAGTTCCTTGAGTTCCAAAAAGAACTAATGAGAATTCCTTCAAGTCATTCCTTAGTTCTTTTACGTTTTTGGTCAACTTCACATGACCATAACATTCAGTACATGATGAGTTAGGTGGCCCATAAGATATCAAATGAAAGTTCATTTAATTATCTTTCCAACGGCACCGAGTCTGCTATATTTTGAGATCGTATGACGAAGATATGCCCGTTTGAAGTTGGGTGGTCCAAATAAGGAAAGTTACCCAAAAATAGTAAGGGCTACTTTTGTCTTTTCCTTATCCAATCATATTTAATTCAATTTTTGTAAGGCGTTAGGGGTCTAATATGATTAAGTTCAGTTTTATAATCCTAATATATGCCTAACGTTTTAGTTGAGAGTTCAAGAAGAGAAGAGAGGAGAAAAGAGTAGAAAAGAGGAGAAAAGAGGAAAGGATCAAGGCGTTTGTTGATGTTCTTGAGTTTTGTTGTGGATTTTCGCCATAGGTTTGATCCCTAAGAGGTATTTATGTTTCCATAGTTTTGGGTTCGTTCACCCACTAGCCAAAAATGATTTTCATATTCAAATTCATCCATAAAGATCGAATGATTTAAGTTCTTGATAAGTGTTCTTGAAGTTCGTTCTAACTCTCATTTTGTTGGGGTTTTAATGAATTCTTGAGATGAAAGTTATTCATTTGAAAGTTGTTTTGAGTTGATTAGTGTGTAGTTAATTAGTTTGGGTATTTTGAATCAAATGATAACTTGATAAAAGTAATTGATTAGAACCGATTTAGGATCAGAAAATGAGGGACAAAATTCATCAAAATTTGTGTGGGTAGAGGTTGGGGCGGCGCACCATAGATGTACCAGAGGGGCTTGAGCAACGCCCCAGTAGTGTGATATAATAATGTTTCTGATGTTTGGGCTAGTGCCCCGTGCCAAAATGAGCTAGGGTCACCAGCCACAACTATTTTTTCATTGGTTTTCTAGTTTGAGTTTCTTTGAAGTTTGTCTTCACTCGCTTTTGATTCTAATCATTCTAAACCATTTTTAAACACATAGAAATATTAAACAGTTGAGTTGCTATCACATATAGCTGTTTCGCAATGCCTCTTGGAATGAGTTGGTCGACCAATCTTTTGTTTCCAAGACTAAGACTTCTGTAGAAACAGTCAAGGAGAGTTATGTCGGGAATGCCATGATTTGGGCATTGATTGATCAGTTCATTAAACCTTGCCCATGACTTGTGGATTTGTTCACCTTCTAATTGATTGAAGGTGAGGATACAATCCCGAACATCATTACCTCTAATGGAGGAAACTCCATTGGCTCCCGAGTATGGCTCACCATGCTCACTTCCTCTGTTTGGATACAAACAAACTAACAAAACAAAACTAGAGATTAAGTGAGTAAACTATAACTAAGAAGAACACAAATTCTATTAATTTAAGAATTCTAAAATAACACCACTCTTTGCCTGCGACGCCATTTTTCATGTTTGTGAAATCAAGACACAACTTTCGATGCAAGTTCTACGATCGTATAATAGTTTAGTAACCCAAGCAAGGGTTGGGATCGTTCCCAAGAGAGTGATTTTTAGAATTAATAGAGAAATAAAACTTAGTTCTAACTAGCCGTAGCTAAATACATTAACGATTAAAAACATTGTAAATTAAAGGGGGACATAAGAGTGTCAATTAACAATGGGGTTTTGTCACAAGTAAGTAAAAACAACAAATAAACAAGGATTCCTAAGTAATGAGAGGGGATTCTTAGGATTGATAGGAGTACGGGATAGACTAAATCATTGGGTACATGATTTCAATAGAAGATTCATAGAATAATTGTGACTAAGCTAGACTTCAAAGGGGATAAGATCTCTCTCGAGCAACTTACCCTATTTCAAATGTGTTTCTCCCAGACACTCACTTGTTGCATGAAGACCAACCTAAGCCTTAACCTACTCACTCTCTCGAGCTGAGTGTGTGGACATGGGACTAGGGTTCACTCTCTTGAGTTGAACCTCATGTCGACCCACTCACACTGGACATCAATCTAGTGGTCTTAGTTTTACGATGTCTCTCTCTCGAATGCCGAAAACACATAAATAAACTTGTATTTGCAACTAAAAATTCATTAAATTCATCCACAACCAGTAAACAAAATAACATTTAAGCTACGAATAGACTATCAGTAAGTAAGACCCAACGATTATCTTAACCCAAGAATTGGGGATTTTAGCCACCCATCAAGAGATATAAATTTATACCTAAATGAGCTTGCATTCAAATGGGTATGAAGATTTAAGTCTTGTTACAGGCCAAGAATGAAGAATCCAATAGACACAAGTCCAAATCCTTGGAGATGAAACCCTCTTCTTCTTCAAGTTTACAAAACCCTTTCAAACTCAAAAAAATATTGATCAAAAAGTGCTATTATATATGAAAATTATAATAATTGTTCGACACTTAAAACTACAACTCTAACTAGTATTTATAGTTTCTACAAATTTGTATATCAGCGGATCATTCGACATCGTTAGTTGGAATTGGCGATCAACTCAGTGATTCCCTTTTTGGTGTAGTTCATCGCTGTCGTGCACAATCCTTTAGCATCATCGTGCTCTGGGTCATTGGGTGACATGGTATTGCTTCACGAAACTTCTCGGCGATGCACCGACTGCTCCCTTTTTCCGTGGACTTGATCCTTTCATTTAGGGCTCAGCACACTGGAATAAAAGGCGAAGTAAGACCCTTCAGCGACTCACCAAGTGAACTCGGCGATCCTCAGGTATTCATTTCTTCGTTCTTTTAAGTGTTTTCATTCCTTTTTGCGGCATAGTGTCTATGCTTTCCTTCAAACTTCAAATGCCTAAAACTTAAGTGCTTTTATCAGATGTTGAGATAATATAAGCATTTAAGGACACAATTTCTTTTAAAATATAGCTCTAAATGAGTCCAATTTGTGGACTCATCAAAAGTCTGCAACCTATTTACGTTGTTACTCTAGAAATCTCCTTTTTCTTCCTTCCCAAGCCTAGAGCAGCCGTTTGAGGTTTTCTTGGGTGATTCTCTCCTTCTTTTGGTGTTTTAGGAAAAAGGAGAAAATAGGACTTCACATTATTTAAATTTTGTCCTGTCCATCCTGCTCTGGCGGCCACTTATCCCCCTAGAGCACCACCACCCTAATGGCATCTGGCCCGATCTAGCAAGTTAAGGGGCCCAGTTTTCTTGACGTTTTTTGTTTCCTGATTAAGGATGGTTTGGGTCGTTAAAATATATATCAATTTACCCCTTATTCGTCCCTGAACAACTTGTGAAGGGATAAATATGTGCCCTTTTTTCAGAGAACTTCTAGACTAACGATTCTGCCCCTTATGGAACCATAGAAGATGTGGTTTTCAATTCTAAGAACGAATAGTGTTATACTCAAAGGACTGTTTAGGAAAATGAGGCAACACACGAAGAAAAGAATGCGTCAAACTATATACTTCACTGCCAGAGCTACATAGTTTTCGCTGTGGCAGGGCTGCTGTGGTAGGGACACACCTGATGTTGTGGGAAATTTAATGTAGTATAAGGGGGGGAAAGGGGAATGGTTTCACCATTTCCTCCCTTTATCTTTTAAAAGATCTGTAAATCCTCTCAACTCTCCATTTTCGAATGTCAAAATCAATGTAGTGCTCTTATTCTTTATGTTAATTACTTCATTGCTTACTTAACAATGATTGCATGATGCCACATGATTGATTATAAAAGCCTTAGGGGTGGTTTTCTTTTCGAATTGCATATAAGTTTCTTGATTTCCTAGAAAAACATAGCATGGATAGTTCCCTTACATTCACTATGTCTCTATAGCGTTCTGGGCATAAGTATTCTGTGAAAACATGGTTAAAAATTCTCCGAATTGGGTGGGGGAAGTTAAATAGTCTCTTGATATAAGACTCGGATTCAAAAATTATTTAGGGATTATATTGCTCGAATAATTGCACAATTAGGTTTTAGGGAACTTTATAGACTTTGATTCTATGAAAAATGAGGTGTTTGGGACAATGGGGCGCCATGATTGCACCTGGAGTTGTTTCTAGATGAAGGCAACTCTGGTGGCCTTCATCCCACTATAGCGGCCTCACTCATACTGCTATAATGGGATTTGGGCCGCTATGGCGGGATACAGTGGGGCAGTGGCCCATTGCCACTTAAATAAAAAAAATTGCTTTTAGCCAAACCTAGTCTAACCCCATGGAGTTCTAACATGTTGCCTTCATAACAATTGTAGGTTGATCTACTATGGCTTCTTTTAACAAGGAAAATCTATCATTCATCCGATTTCCCAATGCCACAAGTAGGGAGAGACACCATGATCACTAGAACACTAAGTTCTTATGCGAGAGAGGTTTTCACTTGTTGCTCTTTGAGGAGAACGCCTCCACCTTTCATGCCTGGATTATGGAGTTTGGTTGGTCCACTAACATAGGCTTCCCCTGATGTGTGTTCTGGTTGGGTGAGGGATTTCTATGCAATTCTTCCTGCTGTTTTCTGGGAGGATCCTCACCCTACCATCCGCATCTGAGGAGTCGACACCCCTGAGCGCTCAAATTATGAATGAGGTGCTCGAGGTGCCAGAGGTCCCTAATGCAGAGTACAAGGCCAAGTTGTGGGAGATGGATTTGGGCTGGGTGAAGGATAAACTGGTTAAGGCTACTAGTCGGGATCGGGTCTATTAGGCTACTACTGAGGGCATCACTGGTACTTATTGGTCACTTGATGCCAGTGGCTGCACTTGGTTTCCAAGAAGATCTACCCATTATGCAACCGTACCGACATGACCTTTCCTTAGGCCTTGGTAGTGGTGTGTGATATATAGGGAATTGGACTAAATATGGGCGAAGAGATCATCTCAGAATGAAAGGTGTTCTATCATGGCAATAAAAAGGCATTCTTCCATACACTGGTGATTGCGAAGTGCAAGAGAACGGGGGTGCTACTCTTGGACACCAATAAGGTACTCCCTATGGATCCCATTTTTCACCCTCTTTTGATTAGACATGATTCAATCTTTGGGAGTAAGAGGAGGAAGATGGGTCGTGCTAGAAGTAGTCGAGCAGCTGCGGAGGCGGACAACGAAGGAGGGGAAGATGACGAGGCCAGTGATGCTCTCCCTAACTAGTCCTAGCCCCCGCTTTCCAGTGCTCGCATAGAGAAGGATCTAGTTGCTGTCCGTAGAAAATTTTGGAGGCTTTCGAGCTAGTACCTAGACTTCGGTTCCACCCCCCACTGCCCTTGAATTGGAGATGCTTCGCCGCTAGCTGCAATGGGCGAGAAAGAAGAACATGGAGATAGATCGTCTGATGGCTCGGATGTGGAAACCTCTTAAGGTAATTTTCTCCTATGTCGCCCCCCAGCAGGAGCTTCCTACACTCAAGCTGGAGGACTTTCGAGAGTTTCCCTGGTTGAATGGCGCTTGGGGTGGCGGGACAGCCCAGAGGACATGGGGTCCAACAGTGACACTTCTTATTAACAGGGTTCCTGATCTGGTTTTTTCCCCTCTTGGGCATGTAATGGACAATTTTTCTATTTCTCTTTTGTTGTTTTTTCTTCACACTTTTTGTCAGCACATGGATGCTGGTTTTTGCTGTTTATCACAACTAATGTTTACATCCTAAGGTTTTTATACTTACTGCTCTGTTGCTGAAAGCTAGTTGAACTGTAAGGATTAGCTCATACACAATTAGGGGTCGATATGTGTGACTAGGGAAAAATATGGGAGATAGGCTCAGATTCTATGTCCCCGTCTCCCTCTTTAGCAGTCTTGCCCCGCAGGAATAATCCCGCCCCAGCAGCTCTTACGAAAATAGTACCTAGATGTACAATTTCATGGGGTTCTTCCCATTTCTATGGGTTTTTATTGATTTTCGGGCTATAACTACGGATTTAGGATAATACTTTTAACTATGATAGTCATGTTTAGCCCAAGTAAATCCCCATGGTATGCACTCCAAAATCATTTCCCTTTAATTCAACACCACAACTATGCATATTTCCGAATATGCCCATACAATCACATGGTTATAGTCAGTCGCAACACACGTCCAGATTTTTTCTTACAAATCACAGTGTAGATTATCTAGACTGTTGCACCTAACTCAGTGAAGACTCTCTTTCCGACAACAAGTTTTACGAAACTCAGGCAATTATGACTTGCACAGTCTCAAACATTTATACTTGCAAAATGTACACATTGAAATCCAGACAAGTATACTATGCACTTAATCATATCATAGTAACTAATCCATTATAACTTTCACAACAATAGTTAACTCAAACCACAAAATGCACACATTCCTAGGTTCAAGCTACAATTCATAGACAATCTAAGTTATTAATTAGTTCGTTCCATAGGCGATCCTTACTAATCATCCATGCATTAACATAACCCCTGAGGCCAGATACCGATTAGAACCTTCCCAGTTCCAATTTACCTTACTTGTGTCCTTTCAGCCATGACTGAGCGTCCTATTCACTATGTTTAGATAAAAGTTGGAATCAGGAGATACCAATTGGACTCAACCTATACCTCAAGTGAAAATTCACACGAAAGAAGAGAAGAAATGAAATGACTTCCTAGAATGCTTTATAGCTTCCTGAAGTTTAGATGTAGACGTCAACACACCAATCCACAGGAGTCTATTCCATATTTTCTCTTTTACAGGGAGATCGGTAACCTGGGTTCTGATACCAATTTTTCACGACACAACCCTCAACGCCATTTCGGCACCTACTCTAACACCTAAGTAGGAGATCTATAAATTCCCAAACCGTTTAAAACATGCGAAAGATTAAGAAAACTGGAGATAAAATAACATTCATGAGTATTTTTATTAAATAAGGATCTTGTTAACTATTCTAGTTAAGACTTGTAAAGTAATTAACACCCCCTGGATCTAGTCTAAACTGGTACAAGAGCTACTAAGATTACAAGGTATAAACATAATAAAAAATGGTCCCAGCTCCCACTACGCGGAAGGAGAAGTAAAAGCTGCTGGAGATTGACGTCATCTTCACTTATGAAACATCACTGATCCTACAACCAGACTATGCCAAAAAGGTATAGCATAAGCAGTACCAGTACAACCACATGTATTGGTAGGCATCATCGGTCAACCCTATACCCACCACATAATAAAATAAATCGACTAGCAGGAAAACATGCAATAGGACCGTTCATTCCTCCACCTTTATACCCTTCTATCCTTACCATTCTTGATACCTTTCATATACTAGTACACTTGACCATAACCCTCAGTTGCTCCATTATGATATCATCATTTAATACTCAACCTCTTAGAGTAGTTTTGGATGTAACCACTACCAACCCGACAAACCACTCACAATATTCCCTTGTCCATTCCACCAAACCACTCAACACCCCAGCTCCATAATACGTACTATAAGGATTATAATCATTCCCATACAATACCCTAGCCAGAGTAGTACCTTACTACTTAACACTTACATCATATCACCCCCCATGCACTTAGCGATTGTAACACAGACCACATGTCTAAGTGACACGTAGTAACACATGGATCCTTGGTCTCCATTTGCCATATTTTGTTTTGGTTGAGCCTGATCATTCACAATTCATTAGATTAACGAGATATACCATAAAATAAGCACAACACGTTGGTAAAGTTATGTCACGACTCAGGGGTACACCATAGATGTAACATGGCGTACTTGACCCAAATGAGTGTCATACAAGCCCCTAGCATATCATCACATCAGATAAAAGAAATGATGTGAAAATTTTAAAACATTAACGATACAATTAAAGTCTTTTATATAATCAAGCGTAAGTAACCTGTCTCAATTAGCCATCTAATACAATCATTGAATCAAAAATAGGGTCACGGCCCTTTCAATATTAATCCAAAATGAAAGTACTAGAAAGAAAATACTAATGACTCATACGTCCTCAAATCTTGAGGACTCACCAGAAGGTACGAGAATAGTTGATCCATGCTTGAACAAATAGAAGATCTCCTTAAGAGCCGGAACCTACACTTTGTGAAAAATGTAGAAAATATGGGTTAGTAAAAAAATGCACTAAGTATGATAGTCATGCACAAAATCATGCTAAAAAGACCATTTTAGTTGAGAAGCATGCACTTCACCAAGTTTGAGAATCATCATGCACTTTTAGTATAAAAGCATAAGTTAGAAGCATATTCAACTTATAGATCATCATAGCATAATAGAACAATCTCATAAGTAATCCTAAGTTGTACTTGTGCAATGCATAGATAAAGATCCCATAATCCCATCTATACTATGTACCACTTTTAGGCCACCATAATCATGCTTACCATTCTTTACTCTCATCTTTAGCTAATACTCATTGACAAAGAAACCTTCAAATTTACTAAGTCATATTAAGGAAAGAAACATATAGCAACAATCCAAGTTAAGCATTAATATTTACATTTAGACTTCATATCAACATTCTTAATAGCATCATCATAAGCATATTGATTTCATAAAACATTATAACATAAAGGAAAACACTATGACTACTCTCAAAACCTACTTATGCAATGCATGGATAACGTCCCATGCCCCCACCCACACTATGTAGTGCATTCTTGAGAGGCCATAGTTCGTTATCATTCATTGTGAGGGTAAGCCTTAACCGACATATACTATGTGAGCAAATCATGAAATTCAGTGTTACCCACACCGAAAAGGGTGGTCTACTTGCCTAAGGTAGGACCGGTGACATTTAGCTTAGGTGGGTCCACTAGCTAATAACCTATGAGGGTACATACTTTATGGAATAAGGAGATTGTTACTAGATACCCCGCCTCAACTCACGTATGGGTATCCATCTCAAGAGATTGGTACTAGATACCCGCCTCAACTCAGGTATGAGTATCTATCTCAATGAATACACACTCGGTGCATTCCCTACGGAGTACTTAACATTCATTACTTAAGTTTATTATTATGGAAGAAATGGGATACAGAGATTGCTACTAGATAGCCCACCTCAACTCACATATGAGTATCCATCTCAAAAGATTGCTACTAGATACCCCGCCTCAGCTCACGTATGATTATCCATCTTTATCAATATCCATCTCAACATGACATTCATTCATAAGATAGCTCATAGATTCAATAGGTGAGAATAACCTTTCATCCTAAGAATCCCCATATTGTGAGAAAACCCCCCACAACATGTCATTCTCATTCATAAGTATATAATGGAGAATAGCCTTTCAATCAACACAACATCATTATCATAATCGTACAACTTCATTCATACTTCATTCATAAGTATGTGTGTGAGAGAGTAGCCTTTCAACAACAGCAGAATTACATCATAGTCATAATCACATTACTTTAAAAGTATTCATAAAGCATGTACATAAATATCATGATCATACATAATTCTCATAATTCACCCTTCAAGGACCGTGGATCATAATTCACCAACACATCTAGAATTACTACATTAGACATGAATGATGACATAATTCAAGTAATCAATTCGTAATATTCATAATTCTATAACATTCTACTAGTATCAATCAATACCCACACTTCAAAATCCAATTTGAGAAATTAGGATAATTCATAGATTCTTGAGGAAATTAACTTAAAACGATATCAAATCTTCCATATATCCATCAACAAACATAATTCAATCATTTAAATAGAATTTGAAAGGAATCCATGAGATTGAAGCAAACCTTAACTTTTGGGTTTTCTAATTGTGAAATTGGGGGTTTTGGAGGGGCTTTATGGGTGAAGGCTACCCATAGATGAAAAACTACTATACCTTATTGAAGTTTTACCACAAATTTGAGGAGAAAATCTTGATTCTTCAACGCTAGATTCACCTTTCTTCTTCTTCTTCCTTGGAATTCTAGAGAGTTTATTTTGGGAAAAGTTGGCTATGAATTTGGGTTTTGGGATTTTTATGAAGTGAATGGGTTAGTTAATGACTTACAAAGTCTTATATAGGTCTATTAAAAAATTATGAAATGACCTGACAGCAAACTAACTAAAATATGAATTATCTAAACTACCCCTTACCATGGCCTAGGTTGGGCAGATTGCAAGCATGAGCCACGACCCATGACCCAGGGACCGTGGGTGGGTCTACGGGGCGTGTTGCACCTCCGTGGGTGGTGGCCTGAAACTCCACATTTGGAGTCTTGAACCATGACCCCTCCCCACTGGGAATGGGTCCACCTACTGGGCATTGGTCTCATCCGTAGATGGCCCCATTTAGGTAGTTTCTTAGAGGCTGTTTTAGGACCTCCTCAAGGACCCATGGTTGGTCCTTGGGGAGTCGTACCTTGATGTTTAACCCCTAAAACCTTCATTCTAAGTACGAGAAGCAAATTTTATGACTCTAACACTTAGGACAAGTTCTAGTTAAGCCTACTAGTTTTGGTGGTGTTACAGTAACTCCCCTAGGGAACATTTTTCCTCGAATGTCAATCTAGACACCTTACGAAAATAAAGACTCAAGACTAGGAGCCCATCAAATAGGAAACATCAAAATAATGCACACATTCAAAAGAGGAAACATCAACTCCATCTCAACATTCTCAATGCAAAACAATGAAGTAGGAACTACATCTAACAACCCATTATGCTTGAAAACTTCAACATTTCATAAATTCGTTGGAAGAACTACCTTCTCCAACTCAAGGAATGGTCATCTTCAATAACATGAGGCAAATTATGTAATTACTCTCAAAAGCATATTAAAGCATGTTCAAAAATTCATCTCATGAAGCATATAGGTAACTTGTACTAAATGCACATCAACATGAGGGACATAAACCATGAAAACTCATTTTCTTTCTAAACATGAATTTCATTAAGAACGTACATAACATAAGGAGATCATGGAAACTTATAAATCACACATGACTCTAAATCATGACACAAGCCACAAGGAAC
This sequence comes from Solanum bulbocastanum, assembly GCA_037074985.1. Classification (NCBI taxonomy): domain Eukaryota; kingdom Viridiplantae; phylum Streptophyta; class Magnoliopsida; order Solanales; family Solanaceae; genus Solanum; species Solanum bulbocastanum. Next base: position 32,003,128 of record CM073601.1, on the reverse strand, counting down.
TCTTTGTCTCAATCTAGAATAGGAATAGAACAAAGAGATGAGGATATTGGAACTCTCAACAATCTTTCTTTCTAAGCATACCATGCCCCCCCCCCCCTGCGAGAAAACCACTACTAAGGTTAACTTCAAAGTCTAACAAGTAGCATAGGTATCTTAATAAAACATTTACATCTATAGGGAAATATCAACATGTCAGTGCCTTCATTCCGAGAGACTCCTTTGTCCACTATAGACCGGAGTGCATAGAAGCTACCATACTTTAGAGAATTGGGATCCAGGACACTAAGAGAAGTTTGCTTGGCCTCTCTCATTTTAGCTGTGAGTGTCAGGCAATCTCTCATCTAATGACCATTCTTTCCACACCTAAAGCACCCATCGTGTCATCTAGGCACTTACCTACATGTTGTTTCCCACATTTAGCACATGTAGATCTTTCAAAAGAAGAACCGCCTACATTTCCTCCTTGAGATTTAGGGTTAGAAACCCTATCCTTATTGACCATTGGGGAATCTTGGTTGGAGGACCTATTTTTGTACCTTGGTTGACCTTGTTCATCGAACCTAGCTCTTTTTACCTCTTTATTCTTTCTCTTGAGTTTTGGCTTCTCAATTTGTTAAGCATACACCTTAAGCCTAGAGATATTCATGTTATCATAGAGCATTGTTGTATGGCATTCTTCTCCCACTAAGTAGGACAAGCCCGTAAAAAACCTACTCATCTCATCCCTTGGATCCGCCACCATAGTTGGAGCATACTTGGATAGTTGGGTAAATTTCATGGCATGCTCGTTAACACTCATGCTACCTTGCTTAAGGTTAATGAATTCTTCCACCTTAGCTTCCCTCAACTCATGTGGAAATAACCTATCAAGAAATGCTTTCTTAAACACCTCCCAATCTATGAGACCCACTCCTACTGGCCTATTTTCTTCCATTGAGTATACCAAACTTGAGCAACATCCTTCAACTGGTAAGCAACTTGTTGTGCTTTTTCTACTGAAGTCACACCCATAGCATCAATAATTTTATAGACCTCTTCCATAAATTATAAAGGATCTTATCTGACTTTGTAATGAAAAAACACGAGAGGGTTCATTCTAGTGAAATCTCTCAATCAAGAAGCCGTGGAATTCACATTACGGTTCACATGAGTCTCGACATCCCTATTGGCTTGGGTCGTCATAGCTTGGTATTGTGTTGTCACGACTTGAGCCAACATTAGAAGAGCCAACCTAACCTCCACATCCGACATAGTGGAAGGATTAATCGGAGCTTGATTAGCTTGAGGAGGTTGATTCACTTGAGAAGCTTTTTCATTGACATTGTCACCCTTCATTCTTCTTGCATTAGCTCTTCATGTATTCATTTCCTAAATACACAAGAGAACGGTTAGGAGAGGTACTTTATAGAGCTAAACTCTATTGCATGACTTAAAAATAATGAAAGAAGTGTAGTTTTGTAACATCATATAGCCTTTCATTCATAAATATGGCACGCCTCACACTATGAACAAGACTCTACTAGACATGGGTTATGAGACATCATCCTAGAAACATTCTAAACTTTGTGCTTTGATACAAAGTTTGTCATGACCCAGGGGTACACCCTAGATGTAACATGGTGTACTTGAACCCGAAGGGGCTCATACAAGCCCTTAAAATATCATTACATAAGATAAAATAAATGGTGTGAAAATTTTAAAACCTTATCCATACAACTGAAGTCTTTAATAAAAGTAAGCAGAAGTCTAACTTGTCTCAATTAGCCGTCTAATACAATCTTTGAATCAAAAATAGGGTCACAACCCTTTCAACATAGATCCAAAATTAAAGTACTAGAAAAAAATACTAATAACTAATACATCCTCAAATCTTGAGGACTCACCATAAGCTAGGAGAATAGTCGATCCAATCTTGAACCAACAGAAGATCACCTTACGAACCGGAACCTACACATTGTGAAAAATGTAGAAAATAAGGGCTAGTATAAAAATTAACTAAGAATTATAGCCATGCATAAAATCATGATAAAAGGACATTTTAGTTTAAAAGAATGCACTTAACCAAGTTTGAGAATCATCATGCACTTTTAGTATGAAAGCATAAGTCACAAGTATATTCAACATATAGATCATCATACCATAATAAAACCATCTCATAAGTAACCCTATCTTATACTTGTTCAATGCATAGATAAAGATGCCATAATCCCATTTATACTAAGTATCACTTTTAGGTCACCATAATCATAGTTACCATTCTTTATTCTCGTAATGTAGTTGAAACTCATAGATAAGAAAACCTTCACATTTACTAAGTCATATCAAGGAACACAACATATAGCAACAATCCAAGTTAAGCATTCATCTTTACATTTAGCCTTCATATCAAAATTCTTAATAGCATCATCATAAGCATATTCATTTCATAAAACATTATAACATAAAGGAACATAGGATGACTACTCTTAAAGCGTACTTGTGCAATGCATAGATGAAGTCTCATAACCCCACCCACATTAAGTAGTGCATTATTGAGAAGCCATAGTTCATTTTCATTCATTGCGGGGGTAGGCCTTACCCGACACATACTATGTGAGCAAATCATGGAATCTGGTGTTATCCACACCGAAAAGGGTGGTCTACTTGCCTAAGGTAGGACCAGTGACAAGTAGCTTAGGTGGATCCACTAGCTAATAACCAATGAGGTCACATAGTTTATGGGATAAGAAGATTGCTACAACATACCCAACCTCAACTCACGTATGGGTATCCATATCAAGAGATTGCTATAAGATACTCTGCCTCAACTCACGTATGAGTATCCATATTAATCAATATCCACTCAAAGCTTAGAATTAATCCCCAAAGTGTACTTAACATTTCATTACTTAAGTTCATTATTATGGGAAAAATGGGATACGGAGATTGCTACTAGATACCCACTTTAACTCACATATTAGTATCCATCTCAAGAGATTTCTACCAGACACCCCTCCTCAACTTACGTATGATTATTCATCTTTATCAATATCCATCACAACCGACATTTATTCATAAGATAGCTCATATATTCAATAGGTGAGAATAGCCTTTCATCCTAGGAATCCCTATATTGTGAGAAAATCTCCCACAACATGTTATTATCATTCATAAGTGAATAATTGAGAATAGCCTTTCAATCAACACAACATCATTATCATAATCATAGAACTTCATTCATACTTCATTAATAATTGTGTGTAAGAATAGCCTTTCAACAACATCATAATTACATCATAGTAATAATTACATTACTTTCAAAGTATTCATAAAGCATGTATATAAATATCATGATCATACATATTTCTCATAATTTTCCCTTCAAGGACCATGGATCATAATTCATCAACACTTATAGAATTACTACATTAGATATGGATAATGACAGAATTCAAGTAATCAATTCATAATATTCATAATTCTATGACATTCTTCTTGTATCAATCAATACCCACACATTAAGATCCAATTTGAGAAATCAGGGTAATTCAAGGATTCATGTGGAATTCAAATTAAAATCATATAAAATCATCAATATATCAATAAATACACATAATTCAATCAATTAAAAAGAATTTGAAAGGAATTCATGAGATTGAAATCAAACCCTAACTTGTGGGTTTTCTAGTTTTGATATTGTGGTTTTGGAGGGGCTCTTTGGGTGAAGGCAACCCAAAGATGAAAAAATACCATACCTTATTGAAGTTTTACCATAAATTTGAGGAGAAATCTTGATTCTTCAACTCTAGATTCACCTTTCTTCTTATTCTTCTTTGGAATTCTAGAGAGAGTTTATTTGGGGAAAAGTTGGTTACGAATTTGGGTCTTGGGATTTTTATGAAGTGAATGGGTTAGTTCATGACTTAAAAAGTGTTATATAGATCTATTAAAAAAATATAAAATGACCTCACATAAAACTAACTAAAATTGGAATTACATAAACTACCCCTTACCTTGGCTGAGATTGGGTAGTTTACAGGTAGGACCCATGACCAATGACCCACAGATTTCTGGTGGGTCTACAGGGCATACTGGACCTACATGGGTGGTGGCCTGCAACTACACATTTGGGTTATTGACTCACAACCCCTCCCCACAGGGCATGGGTCCACCTATTTGGTGTAGGTCCCATCCATAGGCTGCCCCTTTTTGGCAGTTTCTTAGAGGCTATTTTGGGTCCTCCTCAAGGAACCATGGTTGGTCCTTGGGGAGTCTTACCTTGACATTTAACCCCTAAAACCTTAATTCTAAGTAAGAGAAGCAAATTTTAGTTAAGCCTGTTAGTTTTTGGGGTGTTACAATTTACACAGATTTATGGTTTAGTCATCCTCTCAGAGCAATGTACAGTTCCACACTTTCAATAACAAGTAGACGTATATGATGATTTAATGGTTCTCTCATGGAACCCATACCCAAAATATTAGTGTACCGAAACGTGGTGCTCAATCCAAATTAGTATGCTAAAACGTGACACCTAATCTAATATATGAGCCGAAATGTGGCACCTGATCCAAGTTAGTGTGTTGAAACATGACACATGATCCAATCAACACAACCACAGTCACAATCACATTTATAAGAACAATATTCATTATCATACAATCAAGTAATAAGTTCATGGCATGTAATAATTTATACTTAGTCTTTTCATTATCATTCGAGTCATGTTCTCTAATCTCATTCATGTACACAAGCATGGAAACAACAACAACAAGCATACATCACCCAAACTAGAGTCAAACGTTCTCTAACCTATTCCCTAGGACAAGACTTCCTTTTATGATTCCCATCTTGTAAAACAATTGATAGTACATAAACAATCATCCCTTTTTCGGTGCACGAAGGCCTAAGCATGAATCCTACAATCAATTATCAGCATACTACGTAGTGAGAAATAGATATATAAATACTCAGTTAAATAAACCTAGCCTACCTGGGCACCAAGCAGATGTAGAGAGGTTATGGCTCTAATCCATGCTGCCGAACGAAGAGACAGTGGATTTTGACGGGAAGTCCCCAAGCTATCGACATCATTACGCTAGAAATATAATTTTCCTTCCTTCCCAAGCCTAGAGCAGCCTTCTGAGCTTTTTTGGGGTTATTCTCGCCTCTTTTTGGTGTTTTAGGAAAAGAGAGAAAATAAAAATTCGTGTTATTTAAATTTTGTCCCATCCATCCTGCTCTAGTGGCCACTTATCTCACTAGAGCGCCACCGCCCTAGCAACTTCTGGACCACTCTAGCTGGCTGTGGGGCCCAGTGTTATGATATTTTTTCATTTCCTATCAAACGATGGTTCAGGTTATTACAAATGAACATACGGAGTGAACCATCTTTATTCCTTACAAACAAAACTGGAGCACCCCATGGAGAGATACTACGTCGGATGAAACCCTTATCCAACAGATGATATGTCAACTCCTTCAGTTTCACCGGTGCCATTTTATTAGGGGGACTAGAGATAGGTTGTGTATTCTAGGAGAATGTCAATTTTGAAGTCTATTTCTCTTTTGGATGGAATATCGGGTAGATCATCGGGAAACACTTTAGGAAACTCATTTACAATGGGGACTAACTTAAGATTAGGGATTTTAGAATCCACATTCCTCACCCTCACTATATGGTAAATACAACCCTTTGAAATCATTTTCTTGGCTTTAAGGTAAGAGACAAATTAACCTCTAGGCATAGAACTTCCCCTTCCACTCTAGGATAGGCTTATTTGCAAACCGAAAATCGACTGCTCAAGTCCTACAATCAATACAAGCATAACATGAATGTAACCAATCCATATCAATGATAACATTAGAATCTAGCATGTCAATTTCTATCAAATCAACAAGAGTAACTCTATGGAAAATGGGACATCTTCTACAGATCCTCTTATCCACCACAGAATCGCCAACTAGGGTAGAGAAAGAAAAAGGTTCTAACAACACACCGGGGAGCACATCAAACCTCATAACCACGTAAGGAGTCACAAAAGACAAAGTAACACCTGGATCAAGTAAATCATACACATCTATTTGGAAAACTTTTAACATACTGGTCACCACAATCGGGGAACTCCCTTGATCACCTCTAGTTTGGAGAGCATAGAATCGGCTTTTCTTAGGAGAATTTGCACCCGAACCACTTGAATCGGACAAACAGTAGTGTTGAGCTGTACGATGAGTATCTCCCTCATTCATAGCAACTGAAGGACAATTCCTTATCTTATGATCCGTCTTTCCACACCCAAACCAACATTAGAACCCGCTAAGCTCTTACCCTCATGATTTCTCCCACATTTAGCACAAGTAGGCATCGAAGACCTATTACCATATCCTTGAGTTTTTGGGTTAGACACCCTCTTATTGTTATACCTTAGAGGAGAATTAGAAGAACCTTGCCCAGAGAAATTTTTCCAGAATTTTGAACGACCCCGTCCACTGGACCTAGAATGTAAAAAGTTACCTTCATCCGTTCTTGCCCACTTTGATTCCCTACATCTTTCCTTAAGCTTTCCTCTTCAATTTTTTAGGCATGCACCATAAGGCAAGAAATGTCCATGTCATGGACAAGCATAGCAGTGTGGCATTCTTTGACTACCATGTCAGATACACCCGACACAAACTTACTCATCTTATCCCGACGATCTGCTACGATAGAATGAGCATATTTGGGTAATTGAGTGAACCTCAAAGCATATTACCTTATGCTCATATTTTGTTGCCAAAGGTTGATGAACTCAAGTACCTTGGCCTTTCTCATCTCAACAGGGAAAAATCTATCAAGAAAAGCACTTTTGAAGCTTTCCCATCTATGGGACCCACCTGCTCTATCCGACCTTGCCTTTTTCCATTGATTGAGCCAAATCTGAGTAACCCCTTTGAGTTGATAAGCGGCCAGTTTAACCTTTTTTACCGAAGTCACTCCCATAGTTTCAACTATCTTATAAACCTCGTTGAAAAAGTCTTCAGGATCTTCCTCAATTTTGGAGCCATAAATTCTGGAGGGTTCATCCTTGTAAAGTCCGTCACTCTTGCCGCCGTCATACCAACATTTGGATTCTCCGGAGCTACCACCTCTTTATTAGCTTGTGCCATCATGGCTTGAGCCAAAACTTGGAAAGCCGACCTAAACTCTGCATTTGTTACATTCTTAGCTAATGCATCAATCGGAGCTTAAGGAAGAGCTTGGGGAGGAACTTCTTGATCAACGTTGTCTCCCTTCATCCTTCTAGCAGCCCTTGTAGTAGTCATGTCTTGAAAACCATTGGGCAATGATTAGGAGAAAGACTTTATAGAGTTAAACTCTACGACACGACTTAGAGAAATGAAGAAGTGGGATTTCCTAAACATCTAATAGTCTGTCATTCATAAATGTGGCACACTTTACACTTATGAACAAGACTCTACTAGATGTCACTTGAGACATCCTAGAACCATTCTTAAACCTTGTTCTCTAATTATCACATTTATCACAACCCAAAGGTACCCCCTAAATGTAACAAGGTGTACAAGACCCCAAGAGGCCTCATTCAAGCCACTTAACATATCATAAAATAAAGTAATAGAAAATGGTACAAAAATTTAAAGCATTTCAACACAATCAAAGTCTTATTAAAATGAGTGAAAGTCTAATACAATTGTCTCAAACCATCTAATAAACTTGAATAAATCTTGGAACACAACCCATACAATAGTCCAAAACATTATAGAAAGACATAGGGTAAAATTGTGGTCAAATCCTCCATGCTATGAGGATACACCTAATCTTCAATCCTTGATCAACTATGAACCTTCCCAAGAGTGTGAGAATCATTATTGTTGGACCCTACATTTTGATAAGAAACGTGGGTAAGCGTATGAAGCTTGAACAAACAACATTAATATAGGCATTAGTCAACATAAGACATAAGAATAATCAATATATATAAAGCATCATAATCAAAGAGGAATAATTCCTTAAGTAACCTAACTTAAGCTTAGCAACACTTACGTCATCCCCCCCCGCCCTCGTCAAGCTTACATCATGGAGAGCATATCTAGCAACACTCCAAGCTAACCATCTTCATAACATAATCACATTATTCATACTTAGTTTTAAACATATGGTGATTCACCTCTTTGCCTAACTTATAAAGGCTAATAGGTATTCTCCTCTTGCCCTACTTACATTAAGATCATGGGTACTCACCTCCACAATCACATTACATGAGTTGGGTACTCGCCTTTACATCATTACGTAAGGATAACGGGTACTCGCCTCCATGTCCATTCATCACAGTAGGAGCATGGGGAATCAAAATTAATTTTAGGTGAGAAATCCTTTCAACCTAGAATCATTCATGTGAGTAAGCCTTTCACATTCATACAATCATGCTTAGAAATTCATTGTAGGAAGTAAATCTTCCATACTACAACATCAACAATCAATAATTTATAGTCTAGGCTTTACTCTCAATGCACTACATCTCATGATCATCATCAATGATTTACTCTCAAGCAATATAATCATAATTCATCAATTGTATAATAAGATATCTAAACCTATAAAGTTTCCCTTCAAGGCATCAAACCCAATTTCATGAATTCTAGGTTAAAAACATGAAATAGACATGGATACATGTAATTCTACCAATTCAATCACAAACAATCATAATCCACTCAATTGGATCAACATTCATCATAGCCCATAACATTAGAAGAAACCCTAACAACAATTGGGGATTTAGACTTCACAATTGAAGAATTCTGGAGACTCCATGGGAGGAAGGATCCCATGGATGAAAATCCATAATACCTAAGTCACAAATCCCACAAAAGCTTGAAGATTGGGAGACTTGATCTTGACATAGCTTCAATCTCTTCCTTCTTCTTTTACCTTCTAGAAAGAGAATATTTGATATAGCGTTCGCATTTTTCTTTTGGGATTTGAGAGAATGATTTGAATCGGGGATTTTGGGGGTTAAAAATACTTATATAGGTGTCATAGACTTAGTGAAAACAACACCACTTCAATCTAATTAACATTGGAAAAGAACCATGCGCCCCTAAAATAACTTCCAGCTCGCAATACATGGACCCCCGATCGACGGACCATTGACCGACCTATGGTCAATCCTGCTCAAGCATCTTTTGATGGTCAGAAGTTTTCTTGACCACGACCTACGAACCATTGACCACAGATCGTGGTCTGATCGAGGGTCCATTGTTCAGGCCGTGGTCTTAAGGTCTAGATCTAGGCTGAGGTGACCAACCACGGACTCTTTTCTACGGTCCCTAGGTCAGTCCACAGGCCGTGGATGGCACCTGTAATTTTCAAAAAGCTGCTATTTTGCCTTGTTTAGAATTAGGGGTGTTACACAAGGACTTCATTCAAGTCACTCAGCTCTCATAACATAAGAAATAGAACAATAAGAGTAAAATAATTGTACAAGTCCAAATCATTTTATAAAAGCAAAGTAGAAGTCTAATACACTTATCTCAGTATAGTCATTTAATACAATAGAATGAAATTGGGTCTAGTCCATACATCATGTCCAAAAGAGAAATACATGAGAGAAACTATAACAATGAAAGTCCGTCTTCTAAGCATGAGAACTCACTAAGATCATAAATATCTCAAGTCAACCTCTAGCCATGAAACTGATGACCTAGAATATAAGACCCTACATTTAGGGAAATCTAGGAAAGAGTATGAGTTAGTACAAAACAATGTACCTAGTATGATAGCCATACCTAAAACATTTATATCATGCTATAAAGGACAGTTCATTCCATGACAAGCAGTTGACCAAGCTAAAACATGATATAGAAGAGTTAGAAAACATAAGCCATAAATCATGGTCAATGCAAGGTAACTTCATCTTTAAAACCTTTGAACTCATATGTGATATTTCGTGAAGTAACCCTAGTTCATTATTACTTGTGGGGAATTAGCCTTAACCAACATAGAGACCATGTGAAATATAACATGATCCCCCAGTGTCTCCTACACCAAAAAAGGGTGTCTTACTTGCCAAAGTAAGGACTATGAAGTTCTAGCTTAAGTGCATCCACTAGATAATAAACCTATGGGGGCACATAATTAAGGGATAAGGAGAATGCTACTAGAAACCCGACCTCTACTACGAGAGAGATTCCATCTCTTGAGATTGCTTCTAGAAACCCGGCCTCTACTATGGTAGAGCTTCCATCTCATCATCAATATCCACTCAAGGCTAAGCATAAATCCCACATAATAGTCTTTTCTTACTGGACTTTATTATTCATTGAAAGGCACCCTTGGACAACAAATCCAAGCTAGTTCATTAGGATAGCTCTTACTCTTTGATTCAATTAGGTGAGAAAGCATTTCAACCTAAGAGTCCTTTCTATTTGAGAAAACCTTTCACATCTTGCTCGTATGGGTTTTTGAGAATATCCTTTTGCAACACAACATCATCATTGGTAACTCTCAAAAAACCCTTATAACATTTGCATAGGTTTCATAAGAAAATGCACAACTCCATATTTTTCCTCTTGACGCTTAAAACCCATTTTCAATCATGAATGCTTAGAAAATATGGGTTAGATATGAATTTCATCAAAAATACACTTAAAGCTTCCAGTACATGCTTAATTTCGTAAAACTCTCCCTTGAAAATAAAAATCCCACATCATATGATTCATAACTTGAAAACATAAGGATTACATGGTTTCATGACAGAAATCATCATAACATAATAGTATTTCATCAATTAATGCATAAGAGATCATAATTCAATCATTTATATCAATAATGAAAAGAACTCATGATAATTGAAGAAAACCCTAACTTAATTGGGGAATTCTACCTTTAGAAAGAGAAGAATTTGGGAACTCCATGAATGGAAGGAATTTATGGATGAAAACTATCACATCTTGAATCCAAAAGCTAGCCTTCAATGGAGGAATTGTGGCTTGGCTTGAAACCCTAGGTCGAATTCTTCTTCTTCTTCATGTTATCTAGAGAGAGAAATATTTGGAGTGTTCTTCTTTTGTGAATTTAGAAGAATAAAGTGAATGGGTTAATTTGGGGGTTGAAAATGCTTATATAGAGGTCTTGGTGAAGGGTAAAATGATGTAGTATAGAAACTAACAAATTAGGAAAAGATCCAAATGCCCCTCAACTTCACTGTTGAAGCCTAACCCACGACTCACCACCAACAGACCATGGTCAGGACGACGGACCATCATATATGACCGTCGTTGGTGGTTAAGGAATTTGGCCTGACCTACGGCTCCTGGACCACGGACCGTGGACCATCCGTAGGTCGAGTCGTGGTTTTGCCCTGGAAAACTTTTGAGGGCCAATCCACGGACCCACCTATAGTCCATGGTCCACCTCATGAGCCCTGGTTGGCCCTCGTGGATGGCACCTGGATGTTTAGGACTTTTTTTTTTTTTTGCAATGGCTCCCTCTTTTTGATTCGGGGTGTTACAGTTATTTAGATAGTGATTGGGCAGGAAGCGTTGATGATATGAAAATCACTTTTGGATATGCTTTTACACTTGGTTCAACCATGTTCTCGTGGAATTCAAAGAAGCAAGAGATGATAGTTCAATCTTCTGCAGAGGTAGAATACATCGCTACTGCTGGTGCAACTAATCTAGCTCTATGGTTAAGATTGATTCTACATGATCTAGAGCAAAATGACTTTGAAGCTACTATCATTAATAATGAAAACAAGTAACCAATATTTATGGCCAACAATCCAGTGCAACATGGTCGCAGCAAAAGTATAAATGTGAAGTTTCACGCTATCAGGCAAGCAGAGACGAATGGCGAAGTTTAACTTGTTCATTGCAGCTCATATCAGCAGATTGCAAACATCACGACCGAGGTTTTTCCTAAGGGGAAATTTTATGTTCTAAGGGCTAAGTTGGGAGTATCCAAGAAAAATCTCAAGGAGGAGTGTTAGAAAATGAGATATTTCTAGATGGTTTTTGTTTAATGTTTATTTTTTTAAAATATTATGTTAAGTTTGTAAAGGAAAGCTAGTCCTTGTTTTATGAAAAATGTTTGATAATAAAGTAAATTGTGGTTGGATATGTATGGTCCTCTACTAATTTGGAAAAGCTTATGTAGATATATGTGTATATGCCTTTTGAAATCTGAAATGAATGAAAATTACCTCTACTAAACCTTATCTTTTTCTCTAAAGTTTCAAATCCTAACACTTTAAAGATTCAAACTTGGCAGGGGCAGATTTAAAAAGACTCAAGGGTTCTCAGTTGATAATATTGCACCAAATTTTTTTACTAAATATGTATATACATGAAAAGGGAGGTGCACGTATTTCAATTGGTTTGGAGCAATAAACATTGGAATGTAGTTTTCAAAAAATATTTCCCGCATTGTCATTCTTCACTATTCATAAATAAAATTTATTTAACAAAAAAGATTGTTTATTTTACTTTTTTGTTGACTGATTATTAATGTAGAGATTTTTACATTTTTTAACTCTATTTGTAAGGAGATATATTTCGTTATAGATTTGTGCAACAATCTAACATATTTAGGTGATATTTTCATATGACTGAAAGGAGCATAATTCATTCTTCTAAAGATATTTTCCTTCTTTTTTTCTGGTTTAATTCCCACTGAGTGTTCAATATCCATATCCGTATTGAAAAGTACCACATAAAGGGTAGAGGCTCCCTAAGAAAGACTAATCACGGCTTAAACCCAAGACATAAGATTTAAGGACGGAGAAATATTTACCAATTTCACTACGAGCCTTTTGATCTGCCAGATGACCGACAATTTATAAGTACAGATAATGTACAGCTCCATCTTCCAAAATGTCTCTAGTTATAGGAACTATAAATTCAAGAAATTTAAATTATTATGACTTGTGACAATAAAAAGAAAGACTTCGAAAGTAACAACTAGGGGAATGAATGCGGGATGTTGGACCAATTTATCCTAAAGCCCTCCATCTGCATCTTTGTTGTTACAAATTCATTTCTAGTGCTTTCTATCTAGCCAACCTTTTCTTGAGTTAACAACATGAGTTTTTGAGCTTCTTGAGACCTTTCTTGTGTTCATCCATGATTTCTTTCTGCCTTGTCCTTATATCCTAAAGTAAATCTTCCAACACTCGAGCTTGCCTTTTTTTTATCATATCCCACCTTCAGCCTTTCTTCTGATCCAATCTAATCATCTACTTTTATCCTGTCCTCTTCAACGTTTGTCAAGAACTCCTGGTAACTTGAATTGGATCGTGACAAGTCCCTCCATTTCTTAACCATGCCAAGGAATTCATACTTGAATTTTAGAAATTGCTTGCCTGGTACATTGCTAAACAATGATAAGGGCTTATCATTCAAAGTAGCAATTACACCACGTATTTCCTAGTCTTCCACCGGGTAATTAGTGAATGCCTCCAAAGGGAATCTGATGGAGCAATCAAATATCAACTTTGCGAGTGTTTGGGCTAAAGAATTAGTACTATTGCTCTGGAGGTCTGATTGTTAGCTGGCAGACTACTCCGGTAAAGACTTCAAGTATGACTGAACTATGTAGAAAGTTGGTTCAATGTCCTCTATATTGATGAACTGCGTCAACACTTGATGAGGAACCGATGTGCTTGCTTGATCATGACAATATAAGTGGATACTTTTACATAAATTCATATGAAAATAACAAGGAAAAGATAAACCAAAAAAGATATTAGTTGTCCATTGGGTAAACCTTGTTTGCAGAAAGAACTGGAGGTGCAGCATGTAGAATAACTTCATCTGTTGTTTGTTCCTCATGCTCATTTGGGGAAACATATTATTTATTAAGTTTTGATTAATAAATAATCTTCATCATCGATCTTCCTTAGTACTTAACTACTAAAATAGTGGACTAAAATATTCAAATGCTCAGTAATTTATTGGTAAAGACTTCAAGTATGTATCGGGTTGTAATTTTAAATATATAAATATATATAAATATATATATATATATATATATATATATATATATATATATATATATATATATATATATATATATATATATATAACATCGTTTAAGAATAAAACTAAGTGTCTATTTTAGTCCACCATTTGAATATGTGTTCACAAACCAAAAATCAATGACTTACTGAGCATTTAAATATTTTATTCCATCATTTGAGTTACTGAGGAACATCGATGATGAAGATTATTTATTAATAAAAACTTAATAAATAATATGTTGCCACAAGTGAGCATGAGAAAACAAGAACTGCTGAACTTATTCTACATGCTCCACTTCTAGTTCTTTAAGCAAACAAGGCTTACTCAATTGACATTTGATATATTTTCTGGTTTAGCATTTCCTTGTTATTGTCATATGAATTTATGTAAAAGTATCGGATTATATTGCCAGGCTCAAGCAACCACATAGGTTCCTTGTCAAGTGTTGATGTAGTTCATCAATTAAGAGGACATTGAGTCCACTTTGCACATGGTTTAGTCATACTTGAAGTTTTACCAAAGAAGTATCCCAGTCAACAATCTGGCCTCCAGAGAAAATGTCTACTTCTTCGGCCTAAGCACTCGCAAAGTTGATATTGGATTTCTCCATCAGACTGCATTTGGAGGCATTCACTAATGACCCATCAAAAGAGTAGGAAATGCATGGTCCAACTGATACTTTGAATGATAATCCCCCATCATTGTTTACCAATGAACAAGCCAAGTAATTTCTAATAGTCAAGTATGAATTTCCTGTCATGGTTAAGAAATGGAGGAATTTGGCACGAGCTAAGTCAAGTTACCAATAGTTCTTGACCGAAGAGGACATGAAAAAACTAAATGATTGTATTAAATTAGAAGCAAGGTTGAAAGTGAAGTACGATAAATGGGAGGAACAAGGTGGATAGTTGGAAGAATTACTTCAAGATATAAGGATTTGGCAGAAAGGCATCATGTATAAACGACAAGGTATCAAGAAGCTCAAAAACTTTTGGTGTTAGCTCAAGAAAAATCTGGCAAGATAGAAAGCATTGGATTGGTAACAATAATTATGCAAATGGATGGCTTGAGGAAAAAATCGTCCAACATCCAACTTTCAATCCCCTAGTTGTTACTTTCAAGTCTTCCCTTTTGTTGTCACAAGTCACAATAGTTTAACTTTCTTGAATCTATGCTTCCCATGACTAGAAAAATTTTGGAAGGTAGAGTATATTTTATCTATACATATAAATTGTTGGTCTTCTGGCAAACCAAAAATCTCGTAATGGAATTGTAAATTTTTCTTTGTCCTTAATATGATTACTTGGGTTTGAGCCTACTAGGTGGCCTTCTAATGAACAACTTCATCACCTCATTAAGCCTTAGTTTTTACATATATTCTTGACACATATCAATATATGACATAGGTATACATCATACACTTGCCACACTTGTATCCATATTTGAATATAGATCTACTGAGGTTTCTAGACCCAAGTTCCCCCATAATTAAAAATCAAGTGCTTGTTCTCATTCATTCTTCCATAACCAACCCATGCAAGTCATAAAAGAAAGGAAATAAGGACTACACCAGAGATATACAACAAAATACTTAGTATAATCTCACAAATGGGGTCTAGAAAGGGTATAGTGTAGCATAACTTATCTCTATCTCTACTTTCCACTAGACCATTTGCTTAAAATAAAGCAATTTGGAAAAGGGAATACATAAATGAGAACTTTAATGTCAACGAAATATTGTGAAATGAGAGAAACACCCAACATAGAGAGGAAAGAACATAATGACAACAAAATAATCTGATTACCAAAGAATAAATAATAAAAGTTATAATCAAGATTGAAAAATGAGAAACAACGATAATAGTGCTAATACCACCGATAAGAAAGAAGATCAAGTATGACCACCAATTCTCTATTGTAGGAAAGCAAGAGAAAACTTAACTTTAACTAACGTTTTATCCTAATTTGTGGCCTCTAGACCCTCCTATCTAAGGTCATTTCCTTGGTAAGTTAAAGATGAAACATATCTTGTCTAAATACCTCCCATAATACTCCTTTGCTCCTCCTATACCTCTCTTAAGGCCCATCATTACCAACCTCTATACCTCCCGACTAGACATCTACATTTCTCATCTTCGCATGTACAAACCATCTTACTGTTGCTTCCTTTATATTATTCACCATAGAGGCAACTCCTACCTTGTCCCAGATATATATTCATTCCTAAATTTATCCTGTGAGTATGCCCACAAATCTAACTTGACACTATCATCTTTGCAATTTTTCATCTTCTAAAGACTAAACATATAATTTCTTGACTAGTCAACACTCCATCTCATACAACCTAGTCGGTTTAACCACTACTCCGTAGAGTTTACCTTTACGCTTTGGAAAGCCTTCTTATCACACAAGACTCTAAATGTGAACCTTAACTTCACCTATTTTGCCCCAATACAATATGCGATGTCCTAGTCGATCTCTCCATTACCTTGAATTAACAACCCTAGATACTTGGAACATCATCTCTTAGGAGAACGTGATCATCAAACTCACTTCCATGATGAATGATATCATACGTAGCATCACTAAATTTACACTTTAACTATTTTATTTTGGTCTTGCTCAACTTGAACCATTTTGTTTCTAGAGTTTGTCTCCAAACCAGGAGTCTATCATTGCCTCCGCACCAAAGATATACATATAAAAAGAATATTTGAATCTAAGACATACAACAAATAAAATCTTCACATACAAATAAATAACCCCCCATCCACCAGTTCAATAACCATTGATTTCTATAAATCAAGGACTACATACAAAAATAATTCCTCCTTGTGTCCCAATTTATGTGGCACCATTTTACTTGACACAATATTTAAGAAAAAAATACTTTTAAAACATGTCATCGAAACAAAACAAAGATATTTGTGTGGCTATAAACATTTTAGTAAGACTAAATGTGGAATTTAAAGTTATGTTATTTATGAATATAGAAATGTAATATTCTTCTTTGATAAACCTAAAAGGAATGGACTGATGGAGTAGTAAACAAAGTCATTAAAGGCTTCCCCGAAGATAGATTAAAAAATCAGTTTCATTAGAAAGCACTAAAAGATTCAACATGAATGGAGTAAATTTCATTTATCAAAGGCAAACAATATAGAAATTTCAAAGAATAGCAAGTTTCATACAAACAGCAACATCATCATACCTATTGTAATCCTTCAAGTGGGGTTTGGGGATGGTAGATAATAGGTAGACCTTATCCCTACCTTATGGAGGTAGAGAGACTATTTCCAAAAGACTCTCAACTCACTTGAATCAAATCAAAATAGCAAAAGGTTCACATTTGATAGTCAAACAAATGCCTTAATAACAAGAATTTGAAATTGATTTATCATGAAGCATCTTTCAACGTCAAATGAAGTTGTGACCCACAATATCTAGATTTAAGTACAAAAGTTTACCCTTAAATCACTTATCACACCCTGTTTTTTACAAAATAGGTTTGGTGCAACGACTTGACCACTCTTTTAGGTTTTGTTTTAAAAGAAGAGTTGCCACCTAACTAATTAATGGCGAGTTAGGGCACCTTACTAACCTAACTAATCTAACAAAAGGGTGTGCAAAACCATAGATTTGAGTAAGGGTTCAAATTACCTAGGGAGTAAGTTGTTATGCACGACTTGAGGTCCACAAATGTGAGTCTCGGTTGTATCTCATACAATTTATCTGGGGTTACAAGTAACAATTAAGGTCACTATTCATTTATTTTAATTTTTTTTTTATTAAACTAAGTGATAAGTTACATGAACACTAAGACAATTAATACAAATAATTAGTATAATTTTTTTAGAGAAAGATAAGTAAGAGGATAGAGAATGCACAAGTAGATAAAAAAACCAATTTTATTCAACTACCCAAGCAATTATATTTATAAATAAATAAAAAGTGGAAAAGGAAAGGTAAACATCAACTCCACTAATCTAACACTTATCAGACCAACACTCAGCTTAATAACCGTAAGACAAAATTAGAGTTTTGTCATTTTCAGCTTTAGACAATTTCCATCATGTCCGATAACAGCCTAACTACCCTTACCCCCTTCCGCTTGCATAACGTCCTAGAAGATGCCTTACATTCTCACATAATGTCCAAGAGGCATTTGACTTCTATTTGAGGTGGTTTTAGACGAAAAAATAAAATAAAGGTTGCGTAATTAGGCCCCTAAACGCCAAGCAAAACATACATGACAACACTTAGCATGAAAACTCTGAAATTTACCTCTAGGTCAGGTTAATTTGCATGCATGCAAACACAGTTAAAAGGTAAACGGGTTCATGTGAAAGTGTGTGCGCACAAACAACCATCATAACAATTAATATTAAATGTGTAGCAATATTACCAGACAAAAGTTGATTTAATTCAATAATTAGTCTGAACTAACACTATTTATAACATAGCCGACAAAAAATTATTTGAAGATAAATAAAAAGTTATTGGTTGATTTTAAGTGGCAAAACAGTTATACACGGTACATAATTTATTTATTTCAAGCGAAACTTAATTAGGGGCTGATCAGTTTAAAACAATTTAGATTTTAATTAGGATTATTACATGCGGGAAATTAATTATGAACATGCCAAAATTTCTAATTTATAGGCATAGATCTAATCAACTAGCATGCTAAAAGTTATTAGCATACTAAGGTTTACTAATTCAACCATAGCTATTAATAACTCTTTAGAAGTTATTCGCATGCTTAAAGAAAATGGTATAAATCATTATAAATTTAATTTTAATTATTTGCATATTGGTTTAGTGCAAGTTGTTGTTAAGCCTTTATTTTGTAAAGGACTTGATATTCCTGTTTGTGTCATCCTTCAAGATTGCAGATTTTTTAATTTTGATGATTCTTTGTTAGGAGTTTTGCAGATTAATCTAGCTGATGTGCCAGTTTACTTTAATTGTTATCCTAACTTCTCTCTAGACATTAATGACCCTAATGTCATGGATTCTTTGACCCTCAATGTCAAAACCAAAAACTTGAACAACAAAATCAATACACATGAGATAGTTATTATCTACCGTGTTTACTATAGGCTTATGAAAACTACTCTTGCACCTAAGGCCTACAATGAAAACCTAAAAGGTGGGACTATGCTTATGGAAGCCAACCATGAACATAGTTCTATTTTCGTTCCTCGTCTCCTCCAATGGAAAGATATACTTTCTAACCATGATTGGCATTTTGATAATATAACTCAACCTTTTGCGTCTCTTTCTGAAAGATCTGAGATTGAAAGAGTCGTTCAATTCCTCGATGGGTCTATAGAACTCAAATTTCTTGACAATTCCATTAGGATATCTTCATCCAATCGAAGGTCATCCTAGTCCCCGTCTACTTTGTATCCCTCAAGATCCATCCCTAGGCCAAATTCTTCTTTAAAAACCTCGGAGGAAGTAGAAGAAGAAAACATTTCCATTATTAGATCTGTCGATAACAGCAAAGGTAAGCTTACAGATGTTGACTTTTTAGGAGATATCCCTAAGGTTTTCTATCAAGATCAACCCACTAGTCCCACTGCAAGTGAGATCGAGCCTCCAAAGACAGAAAACCTGGATGGATCACTATGCTAAAGACAGGTAAAGTCACCCCAGATTCAGATATGCTACACAAGATGTGAATTCATCCGGATAACCAAACAAAGAGAAAATGGTATGTAGCTACCTATACTATTAAAGAAAGAGAATCCTTTCGAGATTTTTAGATGAAAGACATGAGAAGAATTGGTTGTGAAATAGATTTCTTCCAATGGTTTGAAATGACTGGTAAGATTGAAAATCAAACTGAGTCATTACAAGTTATCATTAATAAATGGTATACAACTTCTAATAAGGTTGTTGAATCTATTAGTCCTCCTCTTGAAGGTATTAACATTCCTATTGGTGGAACAATGATCAAAGCTTCTACCTTTCAAAGAGAAAAGTGATAAGATTGGTGCTTTAGTCACTACTACAGATACAGACCGAGTTGTACAACAAAACAACTACTCAAACCAAATTCTTCATGTCATTTCTAGACAAATTGAAGATACAAAACCTATTTTTAATAGAAGACCTATCCCGACTTCTATTTCATTCAATCATGATATTGAACCTAACCCAGGATTCAAACTACCTGAATTTTCGAAAGAAAAATTCTCTAAACTTTTAGAGACTTTTGAAATATCAGGAAACAACATAATTGACAAGATCAATGAACAACTTACAAAAGTTAAAGTCTCCGAACAAGAAGACAAAAACAAAAACAAGATTTCTACCCTCCAGGAGAAATTTGTCTCAGCCACTCAGGATAAAGACATCCTTCTCCAAAAGTTATCCAATGATAGATTCCATATCTGGAAAAACTATCATAGCCGTCCTTCTTTCCCAGACTTGCAGTATGAGGAAAATGCCTTCTTATCTACCTCTTCTCATGAAGGAAGAAGCATTACTGAATGGAATATTGATGGACTTGCAGAACATCAAATCTACAACAAACACCATAAGATGGAAGTTTCCATAACTACTTTTAAGATGAGAGGATCAGTAGATAAAGAAGGTGCTACTATGAATACTGCAGGCTTCACAGGCATGTTGAAACACTGGTGGGATAACTACCGCAAAGATGAGACTAAGCAACTCATCATTAATGCCACATCAACATAGACTATTGTAAAGGTAGAAGGAAACAACCAAAGTACTTCTCAAATTACTAGAGAAGACGCATGTGCAACTTTACTCTATCATATCGCAAAATATTTCATTGGCGAACCAAGGCAATTTCAGGATAGGAGTCTCCAAATCCTGAACAATCTCATTTGTCCCAACTTAGACAGCTACATTCACTACAAGCATGCTTTCTTAAGCAAAGTTATGATTCATCCAGATTGCCACCTAGATTTTTGGAAAGAACGCTTCATCAGTGAACTACCTTCACTCTTTGCTGACAAAGTAAGGACTAAAATACAGGATCGCAATGACGTTCATATCCCCTATAGCAGTTTAACATATGGTGATTTGGTAAGCACCATTAATATTGTAGGGTTGGGACTTTGGACAGACATTAAGCTTAAGCATCAGCTTAAGAAAGAACAGTCATATTCAAGACGTGAGGTTGGGAGTTTTTGTAGATACTTTAGTTTTATTACTCCACCTGACAAGGTGAAGAAGGATAAAAGAGAAAAGAAGTCTCATAGGAAGAAATCTGAAAGAAGAGATGATTCTTCCAAACCCAATAAAAGAAGGTCCAAGAGACCTAGAGATTTCAAGATAGATGTTTGTTGGACTTGCAGCAAAATAGGTCGTAAAGACAATGAATGTCGATCACAGACAAAAAAGAAGAAGATTAATCTTCTTGGCATAGACGAAGAAACCAAAGGTGAGCTTCTAGCTATTCTTGATGAACCTTTTTCTGAATCTTCAGGTACCTTTGATGAATACAGTGATGACGAAGACATAGATCTCAACTATGAATCAGACGGAAGCCAATCAGGAAAAGATTGCACCTGTACTGAAGCCTTTTGTACTTTCAATAGTACTCAAACAATCAGGGATCTTTCAGATCATTCGAAATAAGATCTCTTCAATGTGATTCAACACATAGCTGATGATGAGGCTAGGAATCATTCCCTCCAAGAGCTCAAAAACATCATTCTAAACACAGACAAACCTAAATCCTGTCCAATGGTTAAACCCTTTAGCATGAAGCAAATCATGAATTGTTCAGAAAACCATTCTGAACCATTTATCTCAGATCTTCATCATGAGGTATGAAGTCTCAAAGAAGAGATTAAACATATCAAATCTCAACTAGGAAAAGTTGAGATGGATGTTCTTATTGAACAGGTTCTCAAGAAGACCAATTTACAAGAGAAGGATTTAGGACAAGAAGATGGCATTGAATCTATCAACAATGACCATTTAGTTGAGCCATTCATCACCAATACCGGTAATAATCCTTCTACCTCGGTAGCACCAGGAGTAACGGTAATCTCTTTAATTAGACCTCAGAGTCATCACATTCCTGTTTACATTGCAGTTAATAAACATTTTGTGATTAACAAAATAATTTTGCTTAACAGTGGTGCAGATCAAAACTACATCGTAAAAGGTATAGTTCCTACGAAGTATTTGCAAAAAAGTACTTCAAATTTATACTCCGTTAAAGGAGAATTTTTTAAAATTAACTATAAGCTTTCTAAAGCTCATATTTGCAACAATGTCATTTGTATAACAAATGATTTTGTCATTACTGAAGATACCAATGAAGAAATCATTCTTAGAATACCTTTTATTACACAAGTAAAACCATATTTTACTTATTTAAATGGTATTAATACTACCATACTTGGAAAAGATTTGCATTTTCCTTTTGTTAAAACTCTTTCACAAGATGAAAGTGATTTTATTAGAAAAAACACTATTTTTTGTATTAATAACCTATCACAACATCTCTCCTTTTTGAAAGATGAAATTCGTGCTAAGAAAATTGAATAGATTTTAAAAACCCTAGAGATGGTTACTAAGATGGCCAAACTTCGTGAGAATTTTGAAAAAGAAATATGTTTAGGTTTTCCAAATGCATTTTGGGAACGCAAGAAACATATAGTTTCCCTCCTATACATTGGTGGATTGAATAAACAGGCTATTTCTACCAAATCAAGGCCTATTCAAGTGAATCATGAAATGATGGAATTTTGTAAGAAAGAGATTGACACTCTTTTGAAAATTATGATTATCAGGGTTTCTAAATCTCCTTGGAGCTATTCTGCTTTCTACATTAACAATAACACTGAGAAAGAAAGAGGAGCACCAAGACTAGTAATCAACTATAAACCCTTAAACTCCGTTTTAAAATGGATCAGATATCCCATCCCCAACAAACGTGACCTTTTGAAAAGGACCTTTAAATCTAATGTTTATAGCAAATTTGTTATGAAATCAGGATTTTGGCAAATTCAAATTTCTGAAAATGATAAATATAAAACTGCTTTCAACGTTCCATTTGGACAATATGAATGGAACATTATGCCTTTTGGGTTGAAAAACGCCCTCTCGAAATTCCAAAATATAATGAATTCCATTTTTATTTATTATTCTTATATGTTAATAGTTTATATTGATGATGTTTTAATCTTTTCAGAGAACATTGATTCTCATTTCAAACACATCAATACATTTTTTAAAATTGTTAAGAATAATGGTTTAGTAGTTAGTGCCAAGAAAATGGTCCTTTTTCAAACTACTATCAGATTTTTAGGTCATGATCTTTATCAAGGAACCTATAAACCTATTTGCAGGGCCAACGAGTTCTCATCCAAATTTCCTAATGGATTTCTTGATAAAACCCAACTTCAGAGATTTCTAGGAAGTTTAAATTACTTCGCTGATTTTATTCCCAAAGTCAGACATGTTTGCGAGACTTTGTATAAAAGACTCAGAAAGAATCCTGTTCCTTAGATTATAGAACAAACCCAAGATGTTATCCAAGTACAAACATTAGTTCAAAACATTCCATGCTTAGGAATCCCTAACCCTAATGCATTTAAAATTGTTGAAAGTAATGCATCTGATGTAGGTTATGGAGGCATCCTTAAACAAAAAGTAGATCTTGAATCTACAAAACAACTTGTTCATTTTACATCTGAAATCTGGAATCTGCTCAAAAAATTATTCAACTGTGAAAAGGAAATTTTGTCTATAGTGCTATGTATCACTAAGTTCCAAGATGATCTTATCAACAAAGAATTTTTATTAAGAATAGATTGTAAATATGCAAAAGAAATTTTACCAAAAGATGTTAAGAATCTTATTTCAAAACAAATCTTTTCTAGATGGCAAGCTCTACTATCTAGTTTTGATTTTAAAATTGATATTATCAAAGGAGAAGAAAATTCTCTTCCATATTTTCTAACCCGTGAATTCTTGAAGGGTAAACACGAGGCTGTTTAAATCGGTCACTCTTTCTAAAGGAGACAATCTCCCAAGAGCAAAAATGGCTAGACCATTTACCCTTCCACAATCATTTCCAAAACAGGAAACTCCACAAAGGCCTGTAGCCCCTGTCCAAAATAAATTTACAGTCCTAGCTAAATTTCCAAAGTTAACATGTCCATCACCAACTCAGCCTCTGAAACTGCTTTGTCCTCCTCTTCCAAAGTAGATTAACCTCAGACCAACTAAAACCCTAGACAAAGGAGCATCTTGCAGTTCCGTTCAATCCAAGAAAAGTTATGAGATGAAACCTCCAGAAACTCTTGCCCAAGCAGTTAACCCAGTGCTAACTAAAATTATTCCCAAAACCCCTAACCCAAAAGAAGAATCTTTTGATTTTGTGATTTCATAGGTAATGCCAATAATGGCATTAAACAAAGCGCATAACAACATGGAGATAGAACACTTGATCAAACCATGTTACATTGATTCAAATTTTGTAGATACAGAGAATCCGCTGAAAACAAGAAGATTCTATGAAGCCATTCTTGTGGATACTGATTTGATAGAAATCATACACTCTAGGGATGAAAACAATCCCTCTATTATCAAGTAGTCGGGATTTACTATTAAAATGATTTTGGATTCGTTTGAATGGTTTGCAGACCATTTACATACGCCAGTTACATTTTCAGTAACTCACAGACCACAAACTTATAATTGGTATGATTATAAGGCAGCATGGATTAATTTTCTCTATCTAAGACCAAGGCATACTTGGTTCGTGAAGAACAGCCCCCCCCCCCCCCCCCCAAGCATCATCAAAACCATTATTCCAATATGGTTTTACGAATGGTGGAACTTATTCGAAGGTACCAAGGAAGTTCTCCCACAACAATTTCTCAATAGGTTTTAATAATTTCATATCAAAGAAGAAATTACCACTTTACTAGAGCATATTAAATTATGCAAATACTATATTCAGAAGAGAATATCATATATTATTACTTGGAATCTTTCTAAGAATAATATTGACAGAATTCAATATTTGTGCAAACAAATCCAGGTTAATGGTTGGGTTCCTAAACAACCTAAAGTTCAATCAGATGATAAGGCAAGTTCATATGGTTCTTCAAAGAATTCCTCCAAAGCAGCACTCAGAAAGAAGTTGAAAGATTAGAGAACTTAGAAAAATATGATGAAGACCAAATCATGAGGATGATAGAAGACACAACTTCTACAGAAAGTAGAAGTGAAGATATTGGCGCCATGTGTAATCCCAAAGGATTAGCTTTGGCTTACATGGATCCCAAAAAAGATTTCTTTAGGAAAATAGAGGCAAAGCTGGAATTATTTTCCTAAAAGAAAGCATTTCATTATTCAAACTTGGCATCCATTGAGAAGCTAAAATTAAAACTTTGATAAAGACATTCTCCATTATCTCCGAAGATAAAAGGAAGATTCCCACTAAGCCACTACCGTCAAAAGAAGTAGGCCCTCACGTCTCCACTACGAGAAAGTTATTTGCCATTATCTCTGCTTGTAAAAGTAGGCCCCCTCCTTAGTGTCGGCAACATCTCAGCCCTCCAAATGTATGTCTAATATGTAAAGTCATCCCCTATTTTCCCTATATAAGGAGATTTCATTTTACTTTCAGGGGAGGAGAAAACTTAACATCAGATAATTTAGCATACTCTAAATCACTCTGAAATCCTATCCCTTTTACTGTACTCTATGCTTGATGTAATGCAATAAAACTTGTAAGTTTTCTATTTTATTCCGTAATACTTAAGATCCTTTTAATGGTATCACCCTTAAATCACCTATCATACCCTATTTTTTTGCAAAACAGGTTTGGTGAAACGACGTGACCACTCTTTTAGGTTTTATTTTAAAACAAGAGTCGCCACCTAACGAATTAAAGGCGAGTTAGGGCACCTTACTAATCTAACAAAAGGGTCTGCAAAACCATAGATTCGAGTAAGGGTTCAAATTACCTAGAGAAGAAGTTGTTAAGCACCCCTTGAGGTCCACAAATGTGGGTCTCGACCTTATCTCATACAATTTATGCGGGGGTTACAAGTAACAATTAAGGTCACTATTCATTTATTTTAAATTTTTTTTTTAATTAAACTAAGTGATGAGATACATGAACACTAAGACAATTAATACCAATAATTAGCATAAATTTTTTAGAGAAAGATAAGCAAGAAGACAGAGAATACACAGGTAGATAAAAAAACCAATTTTATTCAACTACCCAAGCAATTATATTTATAAATAAATAAAAAGGGGAAAAGGAAAGGGAAACATCAATTCCACTAATCTAACACTTATCAGACCAATGCTCAACTTATTAACCAGAAGACAAAATCAGAGTTTTGTCATTTTCAGCTTTAGACAATTTACATCATGTCCGATAACGGCCTAACTACCCCTACCCCCTTCCGCTTGCATAACGTCCTAGAATGTGCCTTGCATTCTCACGTAATGTCCAAGAGGCATTTGACTTCTATTTAAGGTGGTTTTAGACAAAAAATAAAATAATGGTTGCATAATTAGACCCCTAAATGGCAAGCAAAACATACATGACAACACTTAGAATGAAAAATCTAAAATTTACGTCTAGGTCAAGTTATTTAGCATGCATGCAAACACAATTAAAAGGTGAAAGGGTTCATGTGAAAGTGTGTGCGCACAAACAACCATCATAACAATTAATATTAAATGGGTAGCAATATTACCAGACAGAAGTTGATTTAATTCAATAATTAGTCTGAACCAACATTAATTTTAACATAACCTACAAAAAATTAATTGAATAGGAGTAAAAAATTATGGTTGATTTTAAGTGGCAAAATAGTTATACACAATGCATAATTTATTTATTTCAAGCGGAACTTAATCAGGGGCTGATCAGTTTAAAACAATTTAGATTTTAATCAAGATTATTATAGGCGGGAAATTAATTATGAACATGCCGAATTTTCTAATTTATAGGCAGAGATCTAATCAATTAGCATGTTGAAAGTTATTAACATATTAAGGTTTACTAAAATATGACTAATTAATTAACATGCTTAAGTTATTAAAATATGTTTTTAACATGCTGGATTTATTTAACAAAAAATTACAGAAATCCCACCTTTTAGTTTACTTATCACCATTATCCCCTATAAGTTTTACAAATCTCCAAAACCCCTTATTTTTGCGCATAAGATTAGTATATCTCGCGCATCAGATTAATGTATCTCGCACATCAGATTAGTGTATTTTTGTATAAAATGTGCATCAGATTAGTGTATCATGTATAAAATGTAATGTATCTTACTTAACAATTAATGTATCTCGCCCATCATATTAATGTATCAATGCTTATATTATTGTATCCTTTTGAGGGATTTCTGTAATTGTAAACTTTTAAGGGATATATTGTAATTTTTCCTTAAAAGTATGTCATTTCTATAATTTGCCCTTTATTTAATCTGATTAATTAACATTAGTCTTATTAGTTAAGTCTTATAGGCATGGTTTCTTAATGTGAACATGTTGAAATTATTATTGATACTATGGACATTATTTCTATATAAATTGTAAAAAATATTTAAACCTATATGCATAATTTATATTCCACAACGACTTAAAAGTTCATTAAGTTCTATAGACATGGTATCTAATTAAGTAAACAATCTGCAATTATAATATTAATGCACAAATTTTATTTTTAACATTCTAAAATATATTAAGGGGCCTATAGACAGAATTGTATTGGTTAACATGTTGAAAAAAAAAATTATTTGAAATCCTAGAGGGAAAGTTTCTAAATAAAGAATAAGACAAAATAATTACTTTGGGCCTATATGTGCGATTTATACACTCGAATAGCATAAAAAATAATTAACCCCTTATATGCATAATATTTAGTTACTTTACTAATCAATTTTTGAACTTTCACAATATTGACATGTTAGATCAGGTTCAAATAGTTCCAAGATTATAATAGAATTTAACACATACCAATGATAAATTAATTAATCTAACAAAGTTATAAACAACAAAGGTTGATTTTAGACCAATTATTTAAGAGATTCTGATATGCTTGCATGTTTTATATGTGATAAAGTAATATAGGTGGATTATCTATAACAATCACACATAATAAAATAAAAAATAGTTAGCACGTATATCCCTTCCTCCCTTAGGCTACCCCCAAATTATTCCATATATATAAAGAGAGTTATACAAATTATTAGAAGACCAAATATAGATATTAAATAAAACATAAACAAAAATTTAACCTCGTCTAGTATTCCCTCCCATGAAGACTCTTCAGCATCTTGAGCTTTATGTTCAATCCAATAAGTAGATTAGTTTATCCGCAATGAAGTACTTAGCAGAATATCCAAACAACAACATAGTAGAGAAAGAATGTTCGACAATTTGCAATCTATTTTGCTTTAGGGGTAGAGAGTATTTTTGCCAATTAAAAGCGTGAGAAAATAATGAGGCAAATGGTCTCTTTATATAGTAGATGAAAGATTATGGAAGAAAAGAAAAATAACCTTAAAATGATTTTTTTTTTTCAAAATGGTATTTTCCTTATTCAGAAGGAAGCAAAATCACTAAAGTTATTTACCAAATGATTAATGTTTTTACCGTAAAATAACCAATGCAAGAATTTTTTTCAAGTTTTAATTAACACAAAGAGAGATTATATCAACTCTACCATAAGCAATTTGACTAAGAATCTGTTTGAAACTAAATAAGGTAAAGAAAATCATGCTATTTTACCTCACACTAATCATATACCTATCATAAAGGGGACATTAGGACACAATTAAGGGTAAAAACCGACCAATTTTATATACGCAAGAATTCCAAGAATAAACTTATCAATGGAGTCGTTATATTAAATCAAGAGAAGGTCGAGTAAAAATTTAACGGCAACATAACCAATTAATTAACAATAGATTCTTTCAGCACTGTTAAACTAATTAAGGGGAATGATCAAATTAGAGACCATCATAATTGAGAAAATCATCAATTAACTATCAAGTCTTTAACAAACTGTCTCAATAACTATCAAACTTTAATACAAATGTATAGCACCTAAATTATTTTCAGAAGCCATACAGAGAGCATTGAAGCTACTGGCATATTATTTTAGATCAAAATCAAGGACACAACAATATTTTAACAAAAGCTAAAACAATGAACATTGTTAAAAAGATCAACCAATCATAAATGATTTCAAACCCAATACGAAATCCAACAAAAGTAGACATGCACGAATACATATTATGACTGCTTTATAGTTTAACATTAAGAAATTAGCTAAAATGAGATCTTCATCAGACATGGAACAAACCTAGGAGGATCTGTTGAGATCCATCTTTTAGTAAGCTAAAATCGTCGACTTCAACATGACCAAAATTTTTCTCTGACCGGAGCTCTGTAATCGAACAGACATAGCAACAATGCTATTGTTTGTTGTTGTCGATCTTAAAGGTGACTTGGTTGTTGTTGTGGTTCATCGATTGCTGTCCTCGCGAAGAGAGGAGACAGGCGGTTGCCATGTACTGGCCTCACCGATTTTGTAGATGGTACTCATTAAAAGAAGAGGAAGCGAGAAAATAGAAACCATCAGCTGGTGGTTCTTGCTAAGATGGGGAGAGGGAAAAATGAGGTTACTGCCTCTGGCGGCTTTCACCGAAAAATAAGGAGGGGGAAAAGAGGACGAGAGAGAGGGTGTTGGGTGTTGTTTCCTTCACCGACCACGAGAGAAAGAGGAGCGATAGTGATTTTTCAAAAAAATGGAGAGCGATGGTGATTTGTCTAGAAAATGGAGAAGAGAGAGAAGTGTGGCGCAACCTCCTTTTAAATGAGGAGAAAATTTTAAATTATTAGAATTTGGGTATTAAGTGAATTTAAAAGAAAAGTAAAGGGTTGTGATATTTTAATCGTTGATTAAGAGAAGATGTATCACTAGGATTTGATCTTGAATTTTGATTCGAAGGATGGATGGCTGAGATTGAAAGATATTTGATAATCTAGAATTGGAATAAAATAGCTAAAGTTGAATGATCAAGTGGCTAGAATTGAAATAAGATTTGTATTGAGATGAATATTATAGAAAAAATTAAATTGAATAGGAAAAGAGCCACAAATTAAATAAATTGAAAAGTGGGGATTACAATTTAAATGATTTAAGGGAAGATCAATTGAACTGCTATTTAATTGATGAGGTACTACACATAATAAATAATTTTTATATAAAATAGGAACACTTAAATATTGTAATCATTTAATCGATAATAAAATAGTAATTTGACAAGAAAAAATAATTACAGTATATTTTGTAAATCGTTAATATTAAATCTTTCAACTCGGCCGGAGCCATTCTATAAGGAGGAATGGAGATAGGTTGTGCAACCGGAAAATGATCAATCCCAAAATCTATTTCCCATTCACCATGGGTACCAACTCTGGGGAAGGGCTTTTGGACTCCACATCCATTACTCTAACAATATGGTAAATGCACCCCTTGGAGATAATTTTCCTAGCATTTAGACAAGAAACAAATTGATCTCTAGGGATAGAATCCCCCCCCCCCCCCCCTCCCCCTTCCATTCTAAAGTAGGCTCATTTGGTAAATGAAACTTAACCACCCGAGTTCTACAATTAAAAGAGGTGAAACATGCATGCAACCAATCCATACCAAAAAGTACATCAAAGTCTAACATATCTAACTCTATCAAATCCACCAAGGTATCTTTATGTGACAAAGAAATAGGAAAACTCCTATAAACTCTTTTTGCCACTACTAAGTTACCAATTGGGGTTAAAATCGAAAAAAGCTCTACTAACACTTCGCGGAGTATTTCAAACTTCATAGCCACAAGAGGTGTAACAAAGGACAAAGTGGAACCGGGATCTAACAAAGCATATACATCAATAGAAAAGACTTGTAACATACCGGTCGCCACATCCGGGGAGCTCTTTTGGTCACTACAGGATTGAAGAGCATAAAAGCAGTTTTTCTTGGGAACATCAAAATTTGAACTGCTAGGAGGGACTTGCTTGCCCTCTCTTCCTTGATTCTTAAGCATGGAACAATCTCTCATCATATGGCCACTCTTCCCACAACTATAACAACCATCCGTGCCAACAAGGCACTTACCATCATGTTTCTTGCCACACTTGGCACAAGAAGATCCACCACCATTGCCTCCTTGAGACTTAGGGTTAGGCACCCTATCCTTTTTTACCATTGGAGCACTAGAGGAGCCTTGGTTGGAGAACCTTCTCTTGAACATTGGTCGCCTTTGACCCTTAAACTTACCCTTGGATGAATTCCCATCATCGATCATTGCTCTCTTCACTTCCGTATTCTTCTTCCTAAGTCTTGACTCCTCAACTTGTTGAGCATACACCATTAGACGTGAGATATCCATATTTTCATGGAGAATTGCCGTACGATATTCTTTTTCAATTGAGTAGGACACACCCATCACAAACTGACTCATCTCATCCCTCGGATTTGACACCAAAGACAGAGCATACTTGGACAACTTATTGAATTTTAGAGAATATTATTGAACACACATACCTCCTTGACGAAGGTTGATAAATTTTTCCACCTTTGCTTCCCTCTTCTCTCAGGGAAAGAACCTGAATGCTTTCTTGAACACCTCCCAACCTATGGGACCAGCTTCTATCGGCCTATTACTCTTCCACTGAGTATACCACACTTGGGCCACAACTTTCAATTGGTAGGTGGCTAACTCCGCTTTCTCTATATAAGTCACCCCTATAGTATCAACTATCTTGTAGACCTCTTCCACAAACTCTTGAGAATCTTCACCCACTTTTGAACCAAAGAATATAGGAGGAATCATTCTTGTGAATTCTCTAAACGTTGAAGCCATAGTGTTCACATTAGGGTTCACACGTGGCCCAACATCTCTGTTAGCTTGGGTCATTATAACTTGAGCTTGAGTTGTCACGACTTAAGCTTGAACCGCCATGGCATGGGTCAATATTAGTAAAGCCGACCTAATCTCCACATCTGTTATAACCGAAGGATCAACCGGAGTTTGCTCATATTGAGGAGCTTGGTTGCCTTGAGGAACTCCTTGATTCACGTTCTCCTCTTCCACCCTTCTAGTATTCGCCCTTCGTGTATTCATTTCCTGCAGACACAAGAGAAGGGTTAGGAAAGTACTTCATAGAGTTAAAACTCTAAGGCATGACTGAAGATTAATGAAAGAAGTGAAATATACTTAACATCTTATAGCCTCTCATTCATAAGTGTGGCGCATTTCACACTCATGAACAAGAAAGACTTTACTAGACCTGGTTTATGATACAACATCCTAGAATCATTCTAAACCTTGTGCTCTGATTACTAAGTTTTTCACGACCCATGGGTATCCCCTAGATGTATCACGGCGTACTTGACACCGAAGGGGTTGATGAGTCCACGATTTGGACTCTTTTAGGTCTTTGTTTTAATAGATTTAATGCTGTCAAATGCATATTTTTTCTCAACAACTGATGAAAATTCTTGAGTTTTAGGTATTTGGAGTTAGAGACTAAGCATGGACAGTATTGAATAGAAAGGAACAGGGCAACTAAAAATAATAAAGAAAAGACAGCCTGAGAATTGCCTAAATCATTAGGCGAGTCGCTGAATGGCTATGGTCTCTCCTTATGTTACAGTGTGCCATGCTCAGAAGGAGAAAATTGAGTCGGAGAGATAAAGGAGTAGTTGGCGAGTCATCGAACAATTTTGCGATGCAGTACTCCATCGCAAACGTTACAAAACTTGAATGTGCTGAAGGCCAATGGGGAAAGGCGATGAACCAGAACAAAGGACGGATCGCCGAGTGGATTGGCGATCCCTACTAACTACACAAAGTGGTCCTTCGCAGCACACTTTTTGACAATTATAATAACTTGTTTAAATTTTTACCGTAGTATCAAATTTTGTAGGCAATCATATTGTTTTCAGTTTTTAGAATATTAGAGTTTTGGAGAATTTGTTCCTCAGCTTTGAAGATTTTAAGATTACCATTTCTAAGAAATTTTAAGTGGGTATTGAAGATTATTCATCTTAGACACACGTAAAGACAATATCTATCGTACCCAATTGATATAAACACTTTTCAATATCAATTTCTATCTCTTTACTTT
Source organism: Solanum bulbocastanum (assembly GCA_037074985.1). NCBI lineage: Eukaryota > Viridiplantae > Streptophyta > Magnoliopsida > Solanales > Solanaceae > Solanum > Solanum bulbocastanum. The sequence goes on along the minus strand of CM073601.1, from coordinate 31,969,960 downwards.
GTCTAGCTAAAACCCCAATTCTTGGGGTGTGATTATGTGAATATGGGTTGAATTTAGTGTTGGGTATTGCTAATTCATTGTTTATTTGCTGTTTAAACGTGATTTCGTTTAGTGGTTGTGTTAGAATTTAATGAGGTTGTAGTTGCAAATACAATTTTATCTTCGTGATTTTGACTTGCTCGAGAGAGAGGTTTTAAAATGAAAACTACTAAATCGATAGTCTGTGGTTATTGGGTTGTCGTGGGTTCAGCTCGAGAGAGTGAATCCTAAACCCTCTCCCACACAATCAGCTCGAGAGAGTGAATGGGCTAAGGAGAAAGATCTGCTTCATAGTCACTTATTGGTGTTCGAGAGAAACTAATTTGATTCGGGGTATATTATTTGAGAGAAAATTTACCACCACTAAAGTCTAGCTTAGTTACCAATTTACAACGATTTACTATCAATAGCATTTACCTATTTGTTTATTTTAGTCCATATTCCTATCACATCGAAATAATCCCGTCTCCATATTAGTATTTTATATTAATTGTTGTTTTAGTTGATAATTGATTACAAAACCCCCCTTTGATACTTGACAGTTGTGTCGCCCTTTAATTTATTATGTTTTTCTTCATAAATGTTTATAGCTATAATGAACTTGAACACATTTATTCTTTTATATTGATTCTCAATTATGAACCTCTCTTTTGTGACTTGACCCCAACTCACTAGTTTTGTTATATTGCTATTAAACGACCATGGACACTTAGTATTGGATGAAGCGCTCGGATACATTAAATAAAAATGGTTTCTCTGCTGGGGAGTGGTGTTAGTTGAGAATTTTTAGTTAAGCTGAATTTTGCTCATGTTAGTTGTAGTGATACGAACTTAATTTTTAGCTTTGTTTTGTATGCTTATGCTTTGAAATAGAAGAGGTGAGCTTGTCGGGCAGTAATTGTGAACCAATAGATTTCCCTCTGTTAGAAGTGATGATGCTCAGGGATCTCATTCTAGCCTTCAAACAATTGGAAGGTGAAAGAATTCACGAGTCATGGCTAAGGTTTAAAGCATTACTAGTTCAATGCCCAATTCATGAAATACCCAATCTAGTTCTTCTAGAATGTTTTTACAAGAGTCTTAGTGTCAGGAATAAGGTGTTAGCTGATCAACTTGTCTAGTGGTATTGCACAACAACCCTATGCGATAGCAGCCCAACTACTTGATCACATGGCTGAGACAAACCAAGAACTCGAGAGGGACTTCATGCTAACTGCACTAGTAACTCAGCTGGACAATTTGGCCAATGAAATATCAGAGATTGAAATCCAGTGCAAGGGAAAAGAAAGATATATACCCCCTCATAAGCAAAAAAGATCTGAGAACAATGAGAGTAAACGTGTCGAGGATATGCTGTTAATCATTCTCCAAAAGAACAGTGAGCAAGATAGAGTGCTGGAAGAGATGAAGGACAATATTGAAGTGCTAAATTAGAAGATCGGTTCTTACACTAGATCTATCCAGCTAATTGAATCACTCATGGGTCAAGTATTGCCTCAGTTCCACCCAAAAGAACAATTAGGATTACCTAGGTCGGCGACCCTGACCTAGGCCGCCATTGGACTCAAGACAACTTTAAGGTAGAGTCTGTAAAACTTGGTGAGCCTAGGAAATTTGGTGATTCACCGATTAGATCGGCAATCATGATCTATACTGCCGTTTGGATCCCCACATCAACTAAGGGAGCTATAAAACTTGGTGAGGTAAGTGACCACTCGGCGCATCACTGAGAGCGATAGAAATCTTGAATAATGTAGCCAAATAGGCAAGAATTGAACAATTTTTATAAGGCCTAAGGTTTAAATTTACAAACTCTTCACTTTCCATCACTTTAAATCTTCACAAACTCACACCTGCACCTTAGTTATATATTGTCGCATTTTGAGAAGTATTTTACTTGCTAGTTGGTGCTCGGAGTTAGATTACATTACCGCCTAGCATTTCAATCTTACCTTAATTGACATAAAAGGTTGGTTTTCCAACCCTGAGTTTATTTTTATCGAAATTGTACACATTTGCAACATTATTATCTTGATTGTCATGTACTTGGCCTCTCTAATAGGATTAGCATGTTTGAATGCCAATTTTAAGCTGATAATCTTGCCCGTATTGTTTTGATTGTTGAAATCTCGTATTCTTGTGCATTGAAATGATTTAAATTTTATGGGGTTGTGCTTGCATGTTGTCTAGTTTAGTTGGGTGAATTCTGAATGGGTCTTTTCTTTATACCACGATGTTAAATAAGGCACTTTTTGGGAGGCAACCCAAGATTTTAATGTTTTAGTTTTGATTTTCAATAATGAGTGTTGATTGTGTATGTTGAAAAGTGAAGAGTGTTGGAAAATGGGTAGTTAGACGAGCCAAAAGTCCATTCGGTGACTCACCAAAGATGTTGGTGAACCTAACTTGGACCGCTTTTGGACTCACCAAGCCTGAAGTTGAAGTATGTAAAACTCAGCCGGGCTAATTACTTAATTGGCAACTCATCGAACAGGTCAGCGAGCCCAAGTTTGTCTGCCGTTTGAACCCCCAAATTCCCTCGAGGTCTTGTAAAACTCTGCAAGATAAAGTACCACTTGGTGCATCACCAAGTGGTTCAACGTGGATGACTCACTCAATTGAAGGTGCCGTGAACTGAAAGGTTTTAAAGTTTTAAAGGCTAAACGGTTTAAAATTTCAAAATCTTTCATATTCTCTCATTTCTAAACTAGTGCACTCTCACCCGAACGTTAAATCTTCAATATTTTATTATTTTTACCAATTTTTCTTGTGTGAAATTGTGTTTTGAATTGGAATACTTTTCCACCTAGCTTTTCAACTTCTAAATTCGGTATACATATTAGTTTTTTAAACCCCGTACCTTTTTTTTGTGGTTAAATTGAAATGCAATAGGTAAATATATGTTGATATGTGTTGCGTAATTGCTTTAATTGTATTTTATGTGTTCGATTGCCCGTAATGTATTTGCGTTTGTGCATAAATTCTTAAATCGATGATTTTTCAACTTTTGTGCATTAAAATTAGTTCTAAGATGTTGGGTTGCGGTAATTTTATAATAGGTCTAGTTGGCTAAAGTCTAAGTAACCCCAAGTTGTGCTAAATGATGTAATTTGCCTGATGATGGAGCATTTACTTTCATTCTTAAGGGCAAAAGTCATCAAATTGCCAATTTTAGCCAATTTGGGGGAAGTCCGAGTACCCCAAAGGCATTGGTCATATGGGTTTATTGCTGATTGGATAATGTGTGTTAGATTTTGAATTCGGAGGTTGCGGGCTTGATTTTGGGAAATGGGATTGAAATTGGCATGTTGGACCGTTTGGTGAGCTGCGTCGAACTCGCCGAATAGGTTGGCAGTTCTCCAAAGTCCCCCTTTGATCACCCCTTATTTCATATTTTGGCTACATTGATTCTGTATCTTTTGGTGGGAAGCATGAGCTCGCCGAGTTCATTTGCCGACTCACCGAAAGGTTCCCTTGATCGCCTTTTCTATGCCCCTAACCCATAAAATACACTGTATTATTTGGCGGGCTAGTCTAGGCTTGTCGATTGGTGTTGGCGATTTGCCAAAGGGCCTTGCACATCACCGAAATGCCTTAATTATAGATATTTTTTGAGTTGGTACATTTGGTGAGCTTGATCTGTCTTTCCTAAGTGACTCGGTGACTCGCCGACTGGTTCGACGAGTTTTTCTGCAACTTGAATTCTACAATTTTCTTGAATTATTTTTAACACCTTTCTATGTGTTTTGTAGATATGGCTAGACCCAAAGAGCTGAGAAGATGTATGCTGCCCCGCAAATGAGTAAAAGGAATCGTTATAATTAAGGATGCAACGACATCCAAGGCTAAGACAAACAAAATCCCTACCAAGGGAGGGAAAGGCAAATGGAAGGGCAAGGATCCCGTGATTGAGTCACCAGAGGTCAACTCCAATAGTGAGAGAGTCTGCGCAACTCACCTCACCATATTTGACAGTGAGGGAGAACACCAAGATTCTCAGCCTGCCATCTCTGAGCCTGAGGATGACCAGCTTCTATTGGCTCGAAGAGCAGAAATCGCTCAAAGGGGATTCATGATCCATCTAGGATCCAGGTGCCTCAAACTCCTTTTCCTCTAGCTTCAGATTAGACTGTGGTCCCAACACCATATGTACAGGGTCCTCTTCCCTGGTCTCTCAAGAAACTAAAGGCCGAGGGTTTGAGGACTATCATTGAGGAGAAGAAGTTGTCCACAGATGGTATGATGGATAGATATCCAGAGCTATGAAGCACCCTTAAGTCCCACAAATTCCAGCCTTTCACTAAACCCCAGATCCCTACATTCCAAATTGGATCTGGGAGTTCTACTCAGCTTATGGAGCTTTGGTACCATAGGGAGGCTGCTACCTTCAAACTAGTGGATTATCTGGTTGTCTGAGGGAGGATGGTGAAATGTGATAGTGATGATATAAACATCATATTTGAATGCACTTACAACTTTACATATGACTACCAAAGTATGATTAAGAGAACGACATTGGAGGACATGAAAAGTTGGTTGGCCCATCTCCTATCTGACACTACTCCTAGATGGATTGAGGTCGGAGTTCCAATAGAGAAGAGAGACATCAATGTGGTAGTGAGGTATTACTTTGGTTTTATTAGTAGCAAAATCATGCCACCTAGAATGAGTCTATCCTCCACCACACAAAGATGACCTGTCTTGGATACATCATTGTAAGGAAGCGCATCAATTTAGGTGCTATTAGACAGGAGATGGCCATGAGAGCTAGGCAGCGACTGATATTTCTTCCTTTTTTGGTCTTGATCACCGTGTTGTGCAGACAAGTCCGTGTGCCATGAGATAAAAAAATGAATGTGGAAGTGACTCCCATCTCCTCTACTGACATCCGGTAGATTGAGGCTGAGTACCAGAAAGATGAGGTTGAGAGAAGGAGGGCAGGTCCACTAGACACATCCCCGATGGTTGATATTGAGACATTTCCTGCAAAGGCAGTATTTCCTACTCCAGCTATTGGGCCTTCAAGTATTTCTAGCTTTACCCCCTCTTTGACTCCGAGTTCTTTTGTCGCACCCCTACTTCTTAGGTCTGCTACTAGCACTGTTGCACCCCTAACTCCACTTACCCAGGCCATGTTACTACTGATGGGGCACCTAGCCTATTCTGCTAATGTGCGTGCCTCCAGGCCAGAGGCTGTGGTCCATGGGATGATTGAGAGAGATCTCACCGCTGCATTGACACCCTTTAGAGATTATATTGATTCCCTTACAATGAGGATAAAGGTGTGTGAGAGAGGTCAGATAGCTAGTCATGAGATGATGGACTTAAAGGCTGCGATTGTGGAGTTGATGAAAGATGTAGACCAACTGAAGTCCACTAATATATCACTGATTTTTGAGATCATGGAGATCCCTAAAGATTTAGACACAGATATTCCAGCCTATTTTGATGTGCCTCCGACTACCACTAGAGATGAGTTTAGAGCTGATGATGTTGCTGCAGAGTCCGAGGGTGAGATTGATGAGGAGAAACATGGTGATTAGGAGGAGACCACCTATGAGGGTCTGAATCAGGTCAAGGAGGCTATGGTGAATTTGGTTGTTTAGACATTTTTGAGAGATATTTTTATGGCAGGATCTAGGGGAGCTAATCTTTATGAGACACTGGGCACTGATGCCCAGCCTCATATTATGATCCCGAGCACTAATGCCCTGATAGATGGATAGACTACGATGCAGACTTCAACCAAGGCTTAGCCTTATAGGATGACATTTTAACCTCCCTCTCTATTGTTTTTATTGATTATGTTTGTTTTAGTTGCATTTCAGGATAACTGCTTTTCTTTTATGGGTGAGCTGAGGTATTTTCATACCTACCTCTTGTGATTATATATTTTTTGTGAACATTGGGTTTTGTTGATCTATATATGTGTTTTGATTATGTTTTGATCTTAATCTTATGGATGCTTCAACTTGTGGCCCCTTGTTTTGAATGTAAATGGCTTTGAACCTAATTTTAAAATTTTTGCCACCTCTATTGGGGGTGATTGTGGCTATTCTTGTGCAAATTTGAGTATCGGGTATGATCAATACCGATGACTTGAATAATTCTCTTAATTGAATGAAATAAATGTGCGGCTACAATGAGACCAATGAAGTTTCATAGACAATGTGTGAACTTTTTGCACCTCGTTGTGCTTAGCCGGTTATCGGATGAGCCTCTTATGATGAACATTGCACACTTGCTAGAAAGTGTAGAGTCTTGTTTAATGGTTGTATCAATTCCTTGTGTGATGAGATAACTTTGAACATTGTGTGTGATGACACCTAAAATTTTCCCCATTGGTTCGATTGATTAAGTGATGCAAGCACTTGAAATGATCTTAGGCAACAAGTTTGAAGAGTAAAACAATTTGAAAATACACGTCTTTTGTGGTCAACCTTGGAGATGTGTGAACCTTTCTTGAAACCTCTTTAACATTATCCTTTTCTTGGAAGAAACTTGAACAATTGTGACCCCTCTTTATCTATTTACCCATAACTTTCATGAACTATGGTTTGTTGAATAGCCAACTTAGGCCAAAAGGCTAAGCTGGGGGTGTGGTGAAAAGAGAAGTAAAATCAAGAAGTGTGAGAAATTCCCCCTTGAGCAATGATTTTGAAAAAGATGGAACCCCTTTATGTAAAACAAAGAAGAAAGACAAGAAAAAGAATGAAAAAGTTGTTAAATAAAGTAGTGGAAGTTGCAAAAGTAATGGGGTATTCGGTAGTTCATATGAGGTTGAATAATGGGGTAGATTATGAGCATGATCAAAATGTTAAAGAAAAGGAGGGAGGTGATGTTCAGACCACACTTCTTGCAGGTAGAAGCTACTAATCTTAAATGACCATACCTTAACACTCGACCCCGTTACAAGCTGTGAAAAGACCTTTGTGATCTTGTGTGAGCTGAAACATATGTTGATTGGATAATAAGGGTAAACCTATGGGTGAAGTCATGCATGTGTTAATTTTTGTGAGTGTTAGAGTCGTATGTGATTTCGGAACTATAAATTATAGAAGAACTTTGTATGAATAGGGAATCATCTTAGTTTTGAGGGCATTTGAGTACCATTATAGAGGTTTAACTTGCATTTGAAGCAAGTATTGTGAACCTGAGCATCTTTGATAATGGTGAGTCACAACTTGAATCTTTGAGTACACAATTGATCATTGCATGAGTAAGTTGAACCTTGTAGTGTGCATCCATGTTGAGTCTTATGCAGCACTATTTGAGACATCCTTTTTGAACTATTGATCTTGTGTTTTACTTGAGGACAAGCAAAAGTTTAAGTTGGGAATGTTGATGAGTCTGAGATTTCGACTTATTTGGGCTATGTTTATATGGATTCAGTGTCCTCAAATGCTTAATTTGTGCCATAAAATGATGTTAAAGCCTTTATTTTTAGGTATATGGATTGAGGAACAAAGGAAGGACACTAACAGGCAAAAAGGAACAAAACAATCTAAAGAAATTAAGAAAGGCAAGCCTGATGATCCCTAAGAGCACTTGGCGAATCATCGATAGTCTAATTGGACCGCCTAAAGTTCCAGTGTTCCACCCCTAAGGGAAGAAACCAAGTCAAAGATAGAAAAGGGGTAATCATCGAATTGCCAAGAAGTTCCGTGATGCAAAGAGAGATTGCCCAAAGTTACAGAACTTGAGGATGCTGAGAGACAAGGAAAAAAGGCGATAGAGGAGAGCAATGGGCGGTTCACCGAACCACTCAGGGAACCAGATTTACATCGCCTAAAGGCCCTTCGTGGATTATGTTTGGCGACTATACATTAGATTTTGAACTGTTAATTTAGGAGTTCTCTTCTCTGTATTTTAGTTTGCTACCATTTTAAAATTGTTCTTAGTAGACTTGAAGGTTTTGGGAGATTCTTTTAAGAGATTTTGCAAGTAGTTTACTTATTTTCTTTGATTTCAATTCTTGGGGTGTGATCATGTGATTATGGGTTGAATTAGTTTATGGGTATTGTTAATTACTAGTTTAAATGCTATATTGAAGTGGGTTTAATTATTAGTTATGGTTTAATTAGTGAATTGTAGTTGCAAATGCAGTTCTAACCTTGTGTTCTTAGCTTTCTCAAGAGAGAGGTTTTAGAACTAACATTTTTGATTAATAATTTTTAGGTATTGGGTTGAGCTGGGTTTAGCTCGAGAGAGTGAATCCTAAACCCAATCCTACCTATCTAGCTCTAGAGAGTGGATGAATTAAGGTGTGGGTTGTGCTTCATGACTATGCTTGTTGATGTTCGAAAGAAATCACCTTATTCGGGATAGTTGTTCGAGAGAAAGCTATCACCCTTATAATCAAGCCAACCCATTGATTTTTAACTGTTTACTAGTAGTTTCAATTACCCATATATCAAAATTTACCTATAATCGATCACATCCCAAGAATTCCTCTCCTTATTGTTATCTTAAGTTGTTTGTGGCTGCGATGAAGTTGATAATTGCAAACTAAAACCCCCATATGACATTTGTGTCCCCCTTTTTAATTTTTTTAATGTCTTTTTTGATAATTTCTATTCGTATATCTAGTTTGATCACGTTCATACTTCTTGATTGAATTTGAAGAAGTACTGCTCACTGTGGGATTTGACCCCAACTCAATTCTTGCGTTAGATATTGCTTAAAGATCGTTTGCACTTAGATTAGGAGAAAGTGTATTTGATAGATGTTACTCAAATCATGTATCCAAATCTTAAAGGCAAATACTATAGCTGCAAGCTTGAGGTCATGAGTCGGAAGTTCTTCTCCTGCACCTTAAGTTGCCTAGAAGCGTAAGTTCTAACATTACCTCATTGCATCAACACACAACCTAAGCCGACGCTTGATACATCAAAATAGATCACATAACCGTTTGTACCTCTAGTATAGTCAAAACATGAGTTATAGTCAACTTTGTTTTCAGTTCTGAGAAGATATTCTCACTCTCGTCTGTGTATAGAAACTTATCTTTTTTCTGAGTCAATTTAGCCAATGCATATGCTATGGATTAAAGTCCTTCAATGAACCCTTTGTAATAACTTGCTAAAGATATCTATAAGAAAGGTAGGTCTAGGCCATTGTTTCACTACCTCAATTTTTTGAGAATCCACTTGGATCCCTTTTCTAGACACTGTATGACCAAGGAAAGCAACAGATTGCAACAAAAACTCATACTTGCTAAACTTAGCGAATAATTGGCGATCTTTCAAATTTTGCATGACAGTGCTCAAATGATTCGCATGTTCTTCCTCACTCCTAGAGTAAATGAGGATATCATCAATAAAACGATAATAAACAACTCCAAATACTACTTGAACACCCTGTTCATCAAATCCATGAAAGTAGTAGGAGCATTGGTTAGTCCTAATACATAACTTCAAATTCATAATAACCATACTGAGTTCTGAAGGTTGTTTTTGGAATGTCAAACTATCTGACTCTGAGCTAATGATAACTGGATCTGAGATCTATCTTCGAGAAATGACTAGCACCCTGAAGTTGGTCAACCAAGTCATCAATCCTGGGGATAGGGGACTTATTATTGATTGTGACTTTGTTCAACTTTCAAGAGTCAATGCACATCCTGAGAGAACCATCTTTTTTTTCACGAATTACATTAGTTCACTCTACAGGGAAATACTGGGTCTGATAAAGCCCTTATCTATAAGGTCTTTCAACTGCTCTTGAAATTCCTTAAGCTCAGGTAGAGCCATTCTAGAAGGAGGAATAGAAATAGGCAGGGTATTAGGAAGAACATCAAATCCTAAGTCGATTTCCCTTTCGAGAGGAACTCTGGGAAGGTCTTCTGGAAACACTTCTAGGAACTCCCCTACTACTGGAATTGACTCAGGAGTTGGGGTTTCGGAGCCTGAATCCTTAACCCAAACTAGATGATAGAGATACCCCTTAGAGATCATTTCTGGCCTTAAAGTAAGAAATGAATTGATCCATAGGCACTGAGCTACTACCCTTCCATTATACGACTAGCTCGTCTAGAAACTGAAATAGAACGATCCTAGTTCTATGATCAACTGAGGCATAACAGGAATGTAACCAATCCATGACTAGAATGATATCAAACTCCCCCATTTTTAACTCTACAAGATCTGCTGAGATGTCTCTCTTAGAGACTGTAACAAGGCAACTTTTGTATACCCGTCTAGTAATAAAAGGGTAACCTATATGAGTAGAGATCGAGAAGGGTTCTAAGAGATTTTCTTGACTAACATTGAAGTTTACTGCTATATAAGAAGTTATAAAGGAAAGAATATCCCCTTGATCTAACAAAGAATGAATATCTAAGTGTAAGACTCATAACGTACCAAGGACCACATCAGGAGAATCTTCTTGATCCTGGCCAACCTAAAGAGCATACAACCTGTTCTGGCAGTGACCGTTTCTTGAACCAAATAAAGTACCCTGCTGCAGGTGACCGACTGCTGCTGCAAGTGACCGACTGGTGCTGCTGAGCCCTACTATTGTTACCTCCTTATACCTATTTAGAAGAAAGGAAATCCTTCAACCTATGACCAGTCTGACCATACCCAAAACATCCATCATTTCCTGCAAGACACGCGCCCAGATGGTTCTTACCACACTTAGGACAAGTTGGGTAGGTTTTTTTAACTAACACTCCCATGAGACTTAGAGCTTGATGCCTTACTTTTCTGATCCCATCAAAACCTGGAGGATCGAACACTCTAGCTGATAAAGGTCCTGGTGATGAAGATTTCTATTGAAATTGCAAGTGATTTCCACAACTCGATTTCTGCTGAGAGTACTCATAGTTGCCTGTACTAGCTATTTTGTTGTCATTAGCTTGGTCCCTACGCTTATCTCCCTTAACATCTTGAGCATGGGTCATGAGCCTAGAGATAGTCATATCCACTAACAACATTGCATTTGTAGACTGTGTCTTCACCAGTTCAGATATTCCAAATAAGAACTTACTCATCTACGCCTTGGGATCGGCAATTATATATGGATTACATTTGGAGAGCTGGGTGAACTTGAGTCCGTACTCTTGGACTGCCATGGAACCCTGCCTCACATTTATCAACTCTTGAGCTTTTAGCTCTCACAACTCTCTTGGAAAGAATCTATCTAGAAAAGTTCCGGTAAAATACTCCCAAGTCATAGTAGCTGCATTCTCACCCTTATTTTCCTTCCACTTCATGTACCATATGTGAGCTACATCCTTGATCTGGTAGGACACCAAGTCTACCCTATCATTCCCAGTTACTTGCATCGCTCATAAGATCTTCTCGATCTCATCTATACTGTTTTAGGGATCCTCACCAACTTGCGACCCTAGAAAATCAGGCGAGTTCATCCTAACAAAATCTCAAATCCTAGCTGCCACTAATCTGCCATTTCTATTTGTAGGAACTTGAACCTGCTGATTGTTCTGGTTGGCTACACTCTAGGCCAAAAGTTAAAAGGCATTCTGAAATTCAACATTCGAAATCTCATGATCAGGGACTAGAGAAGCTGTGTTAGCATTGCGGGCGTTACCATTCTTTGCGTAAGCTCTAGGAGGAGGCATTATTTAAAAATGCATAATGTCAAATTAGAAAAGAGATCATACCCATGCACGATAAGAATAACAAGAAAGTAAAGTTTTTCCTAAAACACTTCGTAGCCTCCCTTTCATAAATGTGATGCACTTCACACTCATGAAATGGATTCTACTTAGTGCGGCTTTTTAGATATACTAGGACTCTTAAACCTAATATTGTGATATCAAGTTTATCACTCCCCAAGACTACCTCTTTGATGTAACACGGGACATAGGATCACGAGTGACCCCAAGCTAACCCTATTGGCATATCATAAGCATACTAAGATAAATAGGAAGTAGAAATATTGTGCAGAAATTAAAGCATGACATAAAGTGAAATGATGGAGAATACCCATTCAGAGTCTGAATATAAATATCTGAGATTTCAATGACAACTCAAAGAACAAACTCAAAGTGAAACTGAATCTAATTATGTCTGAAATAAAGCCTCTAACTGACTAGATATGTTGGAACATGTCCCTAACTAACTTTAGCAAAACAAAAACTAGAAAGAAAGAATGATTGAATAGAAAACATGTCAATAGTCCTTGAAGAAGGATTACTCACCACTGATACTGTTGAACTAGAGATCGGGAATCAATCTATGCATGATCTTAATGCTGAGGACCTAAGTCTAAACCACGATAACATGTAGCATAGAGTATGAATATGTACATGAAAGGTATGGAGCATGTAGGATAGGATGAAGCTAAACAATATAAACATAACAAAGCAATAGGAGTAATGACATAATCTAAACATGATGTAAATACTAAAATATACTAAAATGAAATGAACTGACTGCGATGACCAAGTACATGACCTACTGAGATTGAATACTGAACTATAACGGATAGCCTTGTCAAGCACTAGAATCTGACTGTGGGAGCTACTGTTAACCGACATAAAACCACGAGAGCTATCTGTGGAGTTCAATGTATCGCCCCATTGAGAGGACCCAATATACCTTGCCAAGGGTATAACAGCATAACTGACGTGATAACTAAATGTGGTGCCCATAGAGGAGAATTATCCTATGAGAGCACGTAGTTCAAGGACAATGAGGGTGACTGAACCTTAGTCCACTCAATATTAAGCATACTCCTAATTGGTTATGTAAGCAACACATTATGACTGAATTTTGTAATGTTGAATAGCTCAAATTACATACATGCTAACTAAAAATGCAAAATTTATATACTGATAATGAAAAATTATTAACTGAGGACTGTATATCTGAATAACTGACCTAGCAAGTGTAATTCATAAACCAAAAGAATCTACACAACTAGGATTCTGAGTTTAATGCAAGAAGCTAAGCAACAATTCTTCAAAAACATGATAATATGACATGGATTAGCCTAACAACATGATAACAACACTTTCCTAAAAATCAAGAAACCCTAGGTCTAAACATGATATCTAGTAAAATCCCACATACCTGGTGGCGAATTTCATAGAGAAATCTTTTGATTTCGAGGCTGGAACTAGAGGAAGTCTTGTTGCTTTGTTAGAGAGGGTTAGTCGACTCTTTCTCTCTTTTCTCGTTTAACTTAGATGAATTTTTGAGAATGGGTTGACTTGGGTAAATTCTAATTTAGTTACTAGGATAAAACTGGCCAAAACGAAGTATTTAAGGGGTTAAATGATGTACTTTAGGTGTCCAATGCATAAGGAAAGACCAAAACGACCCTGACTTAAAATCTAACGAATTCACCGATGACCCGGGACCGATGGACCATGGATTAACCGACAGTCTGTCCTGGCAAGGCGTTATTTGGATTTAGAGAGATGGATTATGGGGGTTTGAACTGCGGCTTGAACCATGGATTGTGGTGCCACCTACAGTCCATAGGTCCTGGCATAGGTCCGGACTTGGCCAATTTTTTTTCTAGGATCTGGGAGAGAGCTGCAGGTGACCATCCACGAACCCCACCTATTGTCCATATGTGTCATCATTGGTGGCACCTACAACTTTTGGAATTTTACATTTTTGGTCTATTTAGAATATGGGGTGTTACATCATCTCCCCCTTGGGAACATTCGTCCTCAAATGAAGACTATACTAGATAAATATGGAGTAAAAGAGCTGCATACCCTACCACTAAGTACCGAAAACTGAAATCTGACTAAGCTAAGTGCCAAGAACATGCATACATACTGAAAATGCAAGTATAACTGAAGGAACATGATACTAAGACTGATTTCATGCATGAGTAACTGAAAGACTTTGAGGAACTATTACCTTAAGCTGAAATGGAATCAGAAGGAAAAAGATGAGGACACATGGCCTTCATGGCAACTTCTGCTTCGAAGTAGCTCTCTCTACGACCTGACTCCTCCATAAAACCTTAACTGAAGCGACTTCTTTATTTCTCAACCTTCGAACCTGATGATCAAGAATCTCAACTGGCACATCCTCATAAGTAATACTTTTTATCACAGCCATAGTTTCCTATGGTATTATTGATATTGGATCACCCACAGACTTCTTTAATAATGAAATGTGAAAGATCGGATGGACTGTTGCTAGTTCTACTGGCAACTCTAACTCATAAGACACTTTACCAACTCTTTTTCAAGATCCTTCAAGGGCATACATATCTAGGACTGAGTTTCCCATTCTTGCAAAATCTCATCACCCCCTTCATAGGTGACACTTTCAGGAAAACCCAATCATCAATTTGGAACTCCAAGTCCCTTCTTGTCACGAATCGATTTCTCGAGTCATAATGACACCTAATATAACCCACCAGTAGGTAAGCCAACCCATAACCCAGAACAACAAGTAATGGGTCTAAGGGCAGAAACTAAACAAGAGTAGGCAAAATTTAAGATAACAATATAAACAAGCAGAAGTAAACCAGTAGATATATATACAAATAAAGATCCATCCCAGAACCTAGAAGTCACTAGTACAGAGCTAGTAACAAAATGAGTAGAAGTCCCAAAAATGGACCACAGAAACTAGACAATCTCGAAAAGCTAAAGACAAGTCTATTTATATATAGATGGAGACTGAAATAGTACAAAATGTCGTGTGCTCACCCCCATCTCCAGATCAGACTACTCTAAGCTCGATATCAAAGTTACCACTGGTGCTCGGACCTGTATAACAAAAATAGATGCAGAGCATAGTATGAGTACGATATCAACAAGTACACAGTAGGCATTATAGGAAGATTGAACTTGTAAAGTAAAGACAATATGAAAAGAAGGAATAGCAAAAATAGAGGTCAAGAACGGGAGTCTAAGTAAATAATAGAATTGTAACATCCCTTTCCAATCACCATATGCAAATAAATCCCAAGATATTTTTATGCATATATTTTCTCCATGAAAGTAAATAATGATAATAAAAAGTATCATCAACTTTCAAGTACCCAAACTAATTGGGTTCATGCTTCATACGATCATTCCAAACAAGTAGGAAATGTAACATATTACAAAACTTGGGCTTACACACCCCAAATAAACCCAACATATAGCCATACTTAAATTTCAACCCATGGACATGATACAGTTAGCCCTAAAAATCTAATGCAAATATACGTCACATAGATCGTGTATAAGTACCAAAATTTATACAAAATATATATGCCTATATGCTAATGTGATCTTCTTTAAAGTTTTCAAAATTTCCATCTTCCATGGCCATCTTCATGCCTCCTCTCGATCAGCCCCTACAATAGAAACAACTATCGCTAAGCATATAACTTTGTGGTGTAAAAACTATAGGGTCGGAGTCCTCAAATTTCACCAAGCTACCCTTTTTCCAAGTCAATGAGCAGCATACTTGAAACATAATAAATAAATCAAGTAACAATATATGACAAGTATCAAGTTTGATATTCAAAGATACAAATGTCAAGAAGCTCATAGCACCATTTTTTTCCAAGAAATTCAATAGCAAGGCTCGTCCAATATATACTTCATGTCGTCACACCCGGCACAAGAAAGTATCAAGAAGGGTCGCTGCCCTGTATCAAGAAGGACCGAAGCCCTGTATCAAGAAGGGTTACAGCCCAATAATCAAGAGAACCAAGAACCATATTAAAAATGGCTTTCTAGTTCATACTTAAAAATGGATAACTTCCATTCCTAAGACGAACTACAAATCCAGAGTCCAGATGGAAAATGATCCAAATCAAGAGGCCTTCCAATAGTGACAAAGTCATAGCCACAAGAAGGACATGGTCTCAACAAGATTGCCAAGTGATCAAACAATCCATACAAGTGGGCAAGTTACATAAGCATCATACCAACACAACAATGCAAAGTGACAAGAGGTAGCTAAGGTATCAAGATCAATTTCATATATACAAGCTGTTACAAGAGTGCAAGTACAAGTTTATACACAAACCTCAATACTTTAGCGTAGAAACAGTCCAACCAACTTCGCAAGCTCAAACCGGAGACCAACCAACGTATCAAAGTCCTCAACTTGTTCACAAGTATATATATAACCTTAAAAGTACAATTAAATAAATTCTTTAATTCCTAATATCTCAATAATGTCGAAATAAAATAGGATTATCATCACAAGTAAGCTCAGCCTGCACAAATACAACTTTGTTCCTAAAACAGTTACCCCCTATTGTAACATAGATTTGAATAGGAAAACGGCAAAACTAAACTTTGTAACCTTCATGAAAGATGTAGATACATCTCTTAAGATTGCAACACAGCAAGAATCACCAAAAAATATCTTTTGAACAGAAAGATATCATCAATACACTAACAGTGGTTCCTACTGGATTTCTAAATCCGAAGTCTGGACAAAACTTGTCCTGCACTGCATCCCGAATTTCAAATCCATAACAGCTAAGTTAGCCTTTCACATAAACATAAAAGTTGTAGGTACATGAATCTGATTTCCAAAACATATTTCTTCACCCAAAACGGAGTTCTAGAAAACGAGATATTCTAAACATAACACACACTACTCAGCATCAAAAACAGAGAAATCTGGACAGAACTTTTTCGGTGTTGCGTCCCATTTTTCGAATCCATAACAGCTAAATTAGACTTTCACATAAACATAAAAGTTGTAGGTACATGAATAAGCTTTCCAAAACATATTTATTCACCAAAAACAGAGTTCTAGATCACAAGATATACACAATTTATCAAACACTACCTAGCTCAGAAACATATTTTAGCCACTTACCAACCAAGAAGTGTGTATCGAATTCCAGCCAAAGGAACCAAGGTTTTTTTCTTGTGATTTTAATGAAAAAAAGGTAAGTTAAAGTTCTAAGGTTCCAAGTCTTCAAAGGCCACGAAATTCACTAGATAAGTGTTAAAATATATAGCCACACAAGTGATATTTATCACAAAGGAACAGCTGTCCCTCAAGGCAGCCCAAAATAGTGTGTGCGCTGCCCAAAATACATACATATACACCTATATCTATATATCCTTCACCTCCTTTTAAAAGTTTACAATATTCTAATAAGATTATTACATAAATACCCCAATACAATCCCATAAATTACAATCCAATTTATACTAAGCAACCAAGCACTTATCACAACATTTCAAGTTTCCAACAAAAGAATAAAACATATTGTAGTAACTAAGCAATGGTAAATCGACATGCAACTCTGGTTAGTATTTAGGGGTGTTACAGGAATGCACACGAGTGTAGAAAGAACTAACTAAAGTAATTTATAAGCAAACAACACCTAACTGGACCCTTATAGGCCCAAAAGGTACACTTGTGTGCAAGTTTAAATAAAAATCCGAATGAACCCCCATAAGACCGACGAGTACACAGAATAACTATAACAAAAGAGAACTACATATGAGAACCCAAGACTGGAGAGCATCAAACCAGAACCTTAGCCCCAATTAGTAGAATCTGACCAGTACAGAGGTCGAACCTCGAACCTGATGCTCATAAGAAGTACCCAAGTAACCAAATCACAAGTATCAAGTAATTGTGACTAGACCTCTAACTGGATGCTCTATATAAGTATTTGGGTTATCGAGGTTGGACCTTGAACCAGATACTTTTCAAAAATATCAATGATGTCGAGGCCGAAGGTTGCATCCAGAAGCCCAACAAATGTGCTAATGTAGCTGCTGAAAGATTCCCAATCGATCCATAATCATAAATGTCTGTGGAATGCCGTCCACACTTAGCTAATCAATGCAAGTCCTTAGAATCGAATCGAAAACTAACTTCAAATCGCAGAGTGGAGCCTAGTGTCGTTGACATAACTCATGAAGCCGTAGTAACGGACAAATAAGGATGCCTATCTTCCGAGCAAGAGTATCTTCTAGCTAAGGCCCAATCTATCAGACTCAAGTTTTCTACACTAGTCTACATAGATGTAAGCAGATCGTGTGACGTCGGGTGAAAAGTAGTTACGAATCATGCATTTTTAAGGCAAGCCCTAGGCAAACCTAAACTAAGACCCAACATGTTTCAAATAAGCAATAATCAAGCATACAAGTACTCCATAACGCAAAGAGGGTCAATTAATAAAATTAATAACACATAGAGTGCTCACAGTTACCTGATAATTCTTGAAATAGGCCAGAAACATGATTTCTAAACACCTATGTATGATTCAATAACTACCCAACCCAAATCCAAACAAATCAACATGCATTCACATTCTCGAGCTCAAACTAAGAGAGGGAAGCCGTAGCCTACCTGTAGATCTTAATTAGTCCCCGATCTCATGTCCCTAAATGGGACACTTTTTGAGGATGGAAAATATCACATTATCAACATGCAACCAAAACCCAAATTTTCTCAAGAACTAGAAATTGGACAACAGCTGAAATTAGTAAATTTTCCAAAAATGGGAGGTGTACAATGAATTCCGACAATACCACGACATTCTCCTTAAAAAACCACTCTACATAGATACTAGATTCATCAAATTAGAACTTAGAATGAGGGAGAAATCAAGTTCCAAAATATCCCACAAATTGAGTTCACAAAGTTGCCATGGCAGTAGGTGAGAACGAGAATTTACCTCAAACGAAAGTCACAAAGCAACTTCTGAGCTAACCAATGTGTTCTCCTCGAAAAACTAACAGACAATTTGGAGCTCTAAAGCTCAAGATGTTCAACATTAAAATTTAGAAGAAAAGCTAAAAATGGCTGTCTTATAGGTCAGGGTGCACCAGATACATAGCACCAGCATATTATTTCCATTTTTGAAGTCTCCGATGGGGTGTTCGGGATTCGTTCGGAGTCCTATATGCACAAAATGACTAAGCTACCCACTAAATTTGACGTTCTTGACTCAATGGCGTAGTGAGAATTTCCATACGAGATCATTTTGACTAAAAGGGGGTCTTACACCAAAATGCCATTTTTATACCAATTCTACAACGGGCCTGTGGAAGCAAATGACAGGTCTTTCTGGATCTAAATCGACATTTCAGAACTAACCGCACTGACATAATTTTTATCCGAGCGTGTTTTCGAAGAATGTTTACCAAAGTCAATCTTAGGCCAAATTTCAAAGGCTAAAATGCCTAATGGCCCAAACTCACTCCCAAGGCCTCGATACTTGTTCCAACCATGGTACTAGCCTAATTTGTTCTTTTCGAATTAGAAGGAACCATCAGAATTCCATTCTGAGGTCGTTTACCTGATTTTTTGACTAAAGTCAACTATATAAGTTTCAAAAGCTCCAAAATAGGGAAACGAGTATAAAACCCAAACGAATGACAAGGCGGCTGAATAGTCAATTCAACCAAGTCATAAATGACTTAGGGTCTCTATAGGAACATTCTAAATGACGAAAAGGAGGCATTAAGGATAAATTGACCTGGAGGGTCATTAAATTTCTCCTTACATTTACATAGGACTTCTAACAACTTTAGGCTGTCTTAAGTCTATCTATGATGAGTTGAACTTTTTCTATAACATCATGCACCAAATCTGGTCCTATCAAGGATAATTCATCTACTTTTAAACCAACCAATTGGATATCTACATCTATGCCCATATAACCCTTCATAAGGGCTCATCTGAATGTTGGAATGGTAGCTATTATTGTAGGCGAACTATATTAGAGGAAGGTGATCAACCAACCTACCCTTAAAATCAATCAGGCAATCTCTCAACATGTACTATAAAGTCTAAATGGTACTCTTTGACTGACCCTCTGTCTATGGATGAAATGATTTGTTGAGATTAACTTGAGTGCAAAGATATCTCTAAAATGACTTCAAAAAATGAGAGTTAAATTGAGGAACTCTATCTAAGATAATAGACAAAAGAACCCCATGCAACTTGACTATCTTATTAATATAAAGCATGACATAGTTCTCTACCAAATGTGTAGTCTTGACTACCAAAAAGTGAGCAGAGTTAGTAACTCTATCTACTATCACCCAAATGGAGTCATGTTGCCTACGACTACAAGGTAACCTTGTAATGAAGTCCATGTTTACTACTTCTCACTTCCATGTAGGAATGTTAATCTCTTGAGACATACCTCCTGGTTTCTAATGTTCTACTGTCACATACTGACAATTAGGGCACTTAGCCACAAAATTCGCTATATTCCATTTCAAGCCATTCCACCAAAAGACTTCCTGTAGATCAGGGTACATCTTAGTGGCACCTGAATGAATAGAATACCTAGAGTTATGGGCTTCTGTAAGGATCTTCTATCTCAACTCTCCCATTTTAGGAACACATAAATGACCTTGATAGCGAAGAACACCATCTCTCCCTTGGGAGAAAACCTAAACTTTGTGCAGATGAACTGCACTTCTGCTACCAATGAAGATTCAAACACATTCTGAACTGTTACACCACTATCTAATATGCTCATAAGGAAAACTCCTAAGTGAGCAAGACAGTGAGCATCTTTTGCCAGTTCTTTCCTTTTATCACTAACATGCGTTATAGAAGCATAAATAGTATACTAAGAGCATGAGCTACTACATTGGCCTTACCAGGATGATAAAGCAGATTCCTATCATAATCCTTGAGGAATTCAATCCATTTCCGCTGGCGAAGATTAAATTCTTTCTGGGTGAATACATACGGAAGGCTCTTATGGTCTGTGACATATCTACGTGAACACCATACAACTAATGTCTCTAATTCTTTAAGAAAAATACTACAGCTGAAAGCTCGAGGTCATGAGTCAGATAGTTCTTCTCGTGCACCTTAAGATGCCTAGAAGCGTAAGCTATAACCTTACCTTGTTGCATCAATACACAATCTAGGCCAACTTTGGATGCATCACAATAGATCACATAATCATCTAAACTCTCTGGTAGAGTCAAAACAGAAGTTGTAGTCAACCTAGTTTTCAATTTTGAAATGCTCTTCTCACACTCGTCTGACCACTGAAACTTATCCTTTTGCTAAGTCAACTTAGTCAATGGAGAAGCTATGGATGAAAATCCTTCCACGAACCTTCTATAATAACCCATGAAACCTAAGAAACTTCTGATATTTTTTGGAGAGGTAGGTCTGGGCCATTGTTTCACTACCTCTATTTTCTGAGAATCCACTCAGAGCCCTTCGCTTAGACACTATATGTCAAAGGAAAGCAACAGATTGCTACCAAAACTCAAACTTGCTGAACTTAGAGAATAAATGGTGATATTTGAGAGTTTGCAAGACAACCCTCAAATGAGTCGCATGTTCTTCCACACTCCTAGTGTAAATGAGGATATCATCAATAAAGATGATAACGAACAAGTCCAACTACTACTTGAAGACTTGTTCATCAAATCCATGAAAGCTACAGGAGAATTGGTTAGTCCAAATGACATGATTACATATACATAATGACCATACCAAGTTCTGAAGGTTGTTTTCAAAATTTCACAATCTATGACTCTGAGATGATGATAACCAGATTTGAGGTCTATCTTCGAGAAATGACTAGCACCCTTAAGTTGGTCGAACAAGTCGTCAATCCTGGGGATACGATACTTATTCTTGATTGTAGCTTTGTACAACTTTTGATAGTCAATGCACATCTAAAGAGAACCATCTTTCTTTTTCACGAATAACAGTAGTGCACCCTACGGGGAAATACTGGGTCTGATGAAGCCCTTATCTAAAAGGTCTTTCAACTGCTCTTTCAAATCCTTACGCTCAGCTAGAGCTATTCTATAAGGAGGAATTTAACTAGGCTGGGTATTTGGAAGGAGATCAATTCCGAAGTCGATTTCCCTTTCGAGAGGAACCCATAGATGATTTTCTAGAAATAGTTCTATAAAATCCCTTACCACTGGAGCTGACTCAAGAGTTGGGGTTTTAGAGCTTGAATACTTAACTAGAACTAGATGATAGAGATACCCCCTTAGAGATCATCTTCTAGCCTTAAGGTAAGAAATGAATCAACCCATAGGAACTGAGCTAATACCTTTCTATTCTAAGACTGGCTCGTCTGGAAACTGAAAATGAACGATCCTTGTTCTATAATCGATTGAGGCATAAAAAGAATGCAACTAATCTATGCCTAGAATCATATCAATGTCTACCATTTCTAACTTTACAAGATCTGCTGAAATGAGTTTCTCAGAGACTGACATGGAAATTTCTGTATACCCATCTGGCTATAACTGGATCACTTACAGAAGTAGAGACTAAGAAGAATTTTGAGAGAGTTTCTGGATTGACATTGAAACTCAATGCTATATAAGTAGTTACAAAGGAAAGAGTAGTCCATGGATTAACAAAGCATAAACATCTAAGTGAAATACTCATAATGTAGCAGTGACCACATTAGGAGAATTTTCTTGATCCTGGCGAGCCTGGAGAGCATACAACTTGCTCTAGCACTAACTTCCACCTATACCAGATGAAGTACCTACTGAGTCGAGCGACTTATTGGTGTTGCAGAAGTTGTAGAGTGTGCCCTAATATTGGTACCTTCTTGTCCCTATTTAGAAGTAGGACAATCCTTTAACTTGTGACCAGTCTGCATACCCAAAACATCTATCCTTCTGTGCAAGACACTCACCCGGATGGTTCTTACTACACTTTCGACAAGTTGGGTAGGTTCTTGTATCTGAAACACTCCCCTAAGACTTAGAGTCTGATGCCCTTCCTTTCTGATCTTATTAAAACCTGGAGGATAGAACACTAGCTGATGAAGGTGCTGGGCTAAAGATTTCTGCTGAAACTTTGAGCAATTTCCACCACCCGTTTTCTACTAAGAGTACTCATAGTTGTTTGTCCTAACCTTTTAATTGTCCTTCGCCTGTTCCCTAAGCTTATCTCCATCAACCTGTTGAGCATGGGTCATGAGCATAGATGTCATGACCTAAGAGTACCCCATAGATGTAACAAGGCACATAGAACCCCGAAAGGTACCATGTAAGCCACTTAGCATATCATAGCATAATCATTGAACAATAAAGAGCATAAACACATTTCAAGTCCGAAATTCTCATAAAGGAAAGTAAAATTCTAGACTTGTCTCAATTAGCCATCTATTACAATTAGTAGTTGAATGCATGCCATTTACTAAGTTAAAGCATCATTTTGAAGATAATGGAAAAGCATAAGTCATAAGCATATTCGATACATAGATCATCATAACGTAAGAGAAATATACCATAAATACACTTAAAGCATACTTCTGCAATGCATGAATAAGATCCCATAATCCCACCCATGCGATGGAAGGCTTTTTGAGTAGCCATAGTTCATAATTCATATTCTTATCATAGTGGGAATAAGCCTTAAACGACATAGCCCATGTGAGCTTAACATGGAATCCAGTGTTACCCACACTGAAAAAGGTTGTCCTACTTGCCTAAGGTAAGACCATTATTTGTTAGCTTTTAGGTGGATCCACTAGCTAAATATCCTATAGGGCCACGTAGTTCATTAGATAAGGAGACTGTTACTAGAAACCCCAACCTTTCTTAACAAGGGAGCATCTATCTCATGATATTGCTTTTAGAAACCCGACCTTTCTTAACGGGAGAGCTTCCAATACATAATTCAATATCTACTCGATGCTAAGCATTTATTCCACCGAGTACTTATTAAGTTATAAGTAGTTTCATTAGGATAGCTCATTAGATCATGCATGAGAATAACCTTTCACCGTCCATGTCTACATATAACTTTAGATTCAATTACGTGATAATTGCCTTTCAACCTAAAACCTCCATCATGTGAGAAAACCTTTCTCAATATATTCATTATGTGTTCATGAGAATAGCATTTCAATTAACTCAAAAACAACATTATAATAATCATGAACACTTCACTCTCAAAGTGTTCTTAATGCATATATACATAAATCTTATAATCATGCATAATTCTCATACTTGGCCTTTCAAGGACCATAGATCATAATCAACCCACACATCTCGAATTAATACATTAGACATGGATATAATCATAATTCATATAACCCAACTAGTACAAGAATAATCTCATAATATTATTCTATAATCAACAAACCGATATCACAAGATCTTAATTGAGTATTTTGGGGATTTCATGGGTTCTTGTGGATTACAATATAAAAACCATCATAAATCGTCAATTCAATCACAGTATAAAGTAATTTAAACATTAGAATTGTTTTTGAAAGGAACCCATGAATTGGAGACAAACCCTAGATTTAGGGGATTTTCTATCTTTGAAATTAGGGTTTTGAAAGTATTCCACAAATGAAGGCTATCCATGGATGAAGAAGTACTATAACTTAGCAATGGAATCCAATGAAATTGACTAGAAAAACTTGTTCCTTGAACCCTAGTTCCAACTTTCTTCTTCTTCTTCCTTGAAGTTCTAGAGAGAGAATTATTGACAGAAGATGAACATCTGAGAATTATTTGGGTTTTTGGGAAAAATTACTTAGTTTTTGTGAATTTGACTTAAAATGACTTATACAGTGACTCTAAACTTACCCAAAACTATTTCACATTGATAGGACTTAAAATGGAAGTTCCCAAAATAACCCTCACTTAAAATGAACTGCTAGAGACCACGTGGGGCTCCATGAGCCATGGTCCCATACATGGTCTTGAGGCAATAGCGAGGCTGCTTGTGCCTTTAGATCACAAGCCCAATGCATCTTCATGAGGGGCTCCACAAGCCGTGGAGAAAGCCACAAGCCATGGTCCCTCTCGTGTGTGTTTGAGGTAGTGACTTGCCACTTTCCTCACCATGCACACACTACCAAGGCATGACCAAGGCCACTCCCACATGCCATCTAAGTCTCCACAAGCCGTGAAGTAGTTCCTGTGGAGGAGCCAATTGAGGCAGCCTTAAGGAGGCTGTCGCCTTCACCTTCCCGAGTGGCACCACAACTCATGGTGACCACCATTGGTCGTTGAGGCCCTCGTGGTCTTGGGGAAGTGCCTTGGCAAGGCTTGGGAAGCCTTGTCCCTTGGTTTTTTGCCTTGGTTCTTTCCCTTCTTCCTTGACTCTAACCTTAATGTTTAGCTCTAGTTTTATCCTACTTATTTCTCGAGTGTTACACTTGAGATAGTCATATCCACTAACAATATTTCATTTTTGAACTCAGTCTTCACCAGGACATATACCACAAATGATAACTTACTCATTTGCGCCCTAGAATTGACAACCATATAAAGAGCATAGCAGGAGAGCTTGGTGAATTTGAGTCCTCACACTTGAACTTTCATGGAACCTTGCCTCAAATTCATGAGCTCCTGAGCTTTTGCCTCTTTCAACTCTCTTTGAAAGAATCTATCAAGTAAAGCTCTGGTAAAACACTCTTAAGTCATATGAGCAGCATTCTTACCCCTATTTTCCTTCCACTACGTGAACCATATGTGAGCTACATCCTATAGCTGGTTAGACGCCAACTCTACCCTATCATTCCTAGTTACCTACATTACTCCAAAGATTTTCTTGACCTCATCAATAAAGTTTTGGGGATCCTGACCAATTTGCGACCCTTTTAACTCAAGAGGGTTCATCTTAACAAAATGTCAGACCCTAGCTGCCACTAATCCACAAAATCCATAAGCAGGAACTTAAACATATTGATTATTCTAGTTGGCTACACTCTGGGCCAAAAGTTGAATGGAATTCCAAAATTCAACATTCAAAACCTCATAATCTAGGAATAGAGGAATGAAGGAGTGGAGGAGTTTCGTTAGCAATGCGGGCATTATTATTCCTTACTTAAGATCTACGAGGAGGCATGATCTGAAAATGCATAACGTCAAGTTAGAAAAGAGATCATACCCATGCATGATAAGAATAACAAGAAAGTGATTTTTTTCTAAAACATTTCGTATCCTCCCCCTCATAAGTGTAGCAAGCTTCACACTAATAATAGGGACTCTACTTAGTGCCATTTTTTAGACATCCAAGTTTATCACACCCTAAGGCTACCCCTAAGATGTAGCATGGTACTTAGGATCACGAGTGATAGCAAGCTGACCCTACTGGCATGTCATAAGCATACTAAGATAAATTGTAAATATAAATATTGTGCGAAATCTTAAACATGACATTAAGTGAAATGATGGGGAATACCCATTCAAAGTCTGAATATATAAATGTTGAAATTTCAATAACAACTGAAAGATCAAACTCAAATTGAAACTACATCTAACTATGTCAGAAATAAAGCCTTTATTGGATAGAGATGTTGGGGCATGTCCCCAACTAAATCTAGCAAAACTGAAACAAAATACAAAGAATGACTGAATAGAAAATATGTTAATCGTCCTGAAAGAATGAGGGCACACCACTAATACTACTGAACTGGAGATCAGGAACTGATGTGATCTGAATCTGAACCTACACCAAGAGAAAATGTAGCACGGAGTATGCATCAGTACTTGAAACGTACTAAGCATGCACGATAGGATAAAGCTAAACAATATAAACATAACTGAACAAAGGATTAAGAGTAATGACATAATATGAACATGATATAAATACTGAAATATACTGAAATGAAATGAATTGAATGTGATGACCAAGTACATGACATGCTGATAGTCTAGTCAAGCAATAGAATAGGACTGTGGGAGCTTCTGTTAACCAACATAAAACCATGAGAGCTATCTATGGAGTTCGATGCATAGCCCCATTGAGAGGACCAAATATACCTTGCTAAGGGTATAAAGGCATGACTAGTATGACAAATAAATATTTTATCCACAGAGGAGACTTATCGTATGGGGGCACATAGTTCTGGGACTATGAGAGTGACTGAACCTTACTCCACTCAGTATTAAGCCTACTCCTAACTGATTATGTAAGTAACACCTTATGAATGAATTCTGTAATATTAAATAGCTCAAAATACTGACAAGCTAATTGAAAATGCTACATTTCTATACTGATAATGAAATATTCTTAACTTAGGCATGCATATCTGAATAACTGACCTAGCAAGGGTAATTCATGAACTAAACCAATCTACACAACTAGGGTTCTTAGTTTCATGCAAGAATCTAAGCAATAATTCCTCAAAAACATGATAATATGACTTGGATTAGTCTAACAACTTGATCACAATACTTTCCTACAGTTCAATAGACCCTAGGACTAAACATGATATAGAGAATCAAGAATGTGACTGAATTCTAGGGATCTAATAAGTGAAAGAAACCCACTAGTGAATCCCACATACCTGGTGATGAATTCATGAAGAAATCTTTCGATTTCGGGGTTTGAATTGGAGGAAACCTTAGTGCGTTCTTGGAGAGGATTGGTCGACTCTTTCTCCCTTTTCTCGTTCCACTTAGATGAATTTTGCAGAATGAGTTGACTTAGGTAAAGTCTAATTTGGTTACTAGGCTAAATGGACAAAAGTGACATAGTTTAGGGGTTAAACGACGTAGTTTGGGTGTTCAACACATAAGGAAAAGGCAAAAATGACCCTTCAAAATCTAATGATGCTACTGACTTCCCCTAACCGACGGACCGTAAACTAACCGAGTTCAACCTGGTAGGGCATCGTTTCGCTTTACAGAGATGGATTGTGGGGGTTTGAACTACAGACTGGACCACAGACTGTGGTCCCACCTACTATCCATAGGTCTTGGCGTAGGTCCAGAGTTGGTCAATATTTTTTTGGGTTCTAGGAGGGAGCTGCTGGTGATCATCCCGAACACCCACCTACGGTCTTTGGGTTAACCTATAGTTCATTGGTGACACAAACAACTTTTGGAATTCTACAGAATACGGGGTGTTACGCATCCAAAGGGCATCATCTAGTAGTTGAGACCAATCCGTCCTATTTTTATTCACGGTATTAGCCAAGATACTCTTAATTTGACGATTCAAAACCTCCACTTGGCCACTCATTTGTGGATGAGATGGCGTTGGCACTTTATGCACTTCTCCGTATTTACTCAATAAGGAGGCAAATAATGTGTTGCAAAAATGTGAGCCTCTATTACGAATAATAGCACCTGGGGTGCCAAATCTTGCAAAGATGTAGCGCTTTAAGAATTGAACAACACTCTTTCCTTCATTGCTAGGTAATGCTACAACTTCCACCCATTTAGAAACATAATCCACACCAACCAAAATATACTTATTTCTAAATGATCTCACAAATGGTTCCATGAAATCCATTCCCCATACATTGAACAATTCAACCTCTAAAATAGGTTTAAGAGGTAACTCATGCAGTCTGGATACCCCGCCTTTCTTTTGGCATTGTATACATCTCTTGACAAATTCATGGTCATCTTTGTAGAGGGATGGCCAATAGTATCCACTTTGAAGGATTTTAGTGGTCGTTCTCACACCACTCTAATTACCACCTACTGGTGAAGCATGACAAACATTGAGAATTTCATCGACTCCCTCTTCCGGCACACATCACTGAATAATATAGTCTAACCATTCTTTGAATAGATATGATTCATCCCAGAAATATCTCTTGACTTCGAAAAAGAAATGTTTTTCTTGATAGAAGTTCAGGTGTTCCAACATTAGTTCATAGGATAAGGAGATTGTTACTAAAAACCCCAACCTTTCTTAACGGGGGAGCTTCCATCTCATGAGATTGGTTCTAGAAATCCGATCTTTATTAATAGGAGAGGTGTCTTCATATATTCAATATCCACTCGGTGATAAGCATTTATCCCATGGAGTACTTATTAAGTTATAAGTTGTTTCATTAGGATAGCTCATTAGATCATGCGTAAGAATAACCTTTCACCGTCCATGTCTACATATATCTTTAGATTCAATTAGGTGAGAAGTGTCTTTCAACCTAAAACCTCCATCATGTGAGAAAACCTTTCTCAATGTGTTCATTATGAGTTCATGAGAATATCCTTTCAATCAATGCAAAAGCAACATTATAATAATCATGGACACTTCACTTCAAAGTGTTCTTAATGCATATATACATAAATCTTATAATCATGCATAATTATCATACTTTGCTATTCAAGGACAATATATCATATTCAACCCACACATCTAGAATTACTACATTAGACATGGATATAATCATAATTCATAATTTCATATAACCCAACTAGCACAAGTATAATCTCATAATATTTTTCTATAATTAACAAACCCATATCACACGATAATAATTGAGTATTATGGGAATTTCATGGGGGATTTCAACATAAAAACCATCATAAACCATTAATTCAATCATATTATAAAGTAATTTAAACATTAGAATTGTTTTGAAAGGAATCTATGACTTGGAGACAAAACCTAGCTTTTGGGGAATTTTTATCTTGGAAATTAGGGTTTTGAAGGGACTCCACAGATGAAGGCTATCCATGAATGAAGACTACCATAACCTAGCAATGGAATACAATTAAATTGAGTAAAAAAACTATTCCCTGTACCCTAGCTCCATCTTCTTCTTCTTCTTCTTTTTCTTCTTCTTCTTCTTCTTCTTCTTCTTCTTCTTCTTCTTCTTCTTCTTCTTCTTCTTCTTCTTCTTCTTCTTCCTTCTTCTTCTTCTTCTTCTTCCTTCTTCTTCTTCTTCTTCTTCTTCTTCCTTGAAGTTCTAGAGAGATAATTATTCAGAGAAGATAATATTCTTCTATAATCAACAAACCCATATCACAAGATAATAATTGAGTATTATGGGAATTTGGTTCTTGGGGATTTCAACATAAAAACCATCATAAACCATCAATTCAATCATATTATAAAGTAATTTAAACATTAGAATTGTTTTTGAAAGGAACCTATGACTTAGAGACAAACCCTAGCTTTTGGGGAATTTCTATCTTCAAAATTAGTAAGGGACTCCATAGATGAAGGCTATCCATGAATGAAGACTACCATAACTTAGCAATGGAATACAATGAAATTGAGTAGAAAAACTATTCCTTGAACCCTAGCTCCAACTTCCTCGTCCTCCTTTTTCTTCTTCTTCTTTTTCTTCTTCTTCTTCTTCAATACAATGAAATTGAGTAGAAAAACTATTCCTTGAACCCTAGCTCCAACTTCCTTTTTCTTCTTCTTCTTCTTCTTCTTCTTCTTCTTCTTCTTCTTCTTCTTCTTCTTCTTCTTCTTTTTCTTCTTCTTGTTTTTCATCTTCTTCTTCTTCTTCTTCTTGTTTTTCATCTTCTTCTTTTTCTTCTTCTTCTTCTTCTTCTTCTTCTTCTTCTTCCTTGAAGTTCTAGAGAGATAATTATTGAGAGAAGATGAACGTGTCGGAATTATTTTGGTTTTTGGGAAAAATTACTTATTTTTGGTGAATTTGACTTAAAATGACTGATATAGTGACCCTAAACTTACCTAAAACTACTTCACATTGATAGGACTTAAAACGAAAGTTCCCAAAATAATCCTCACTTAAAGTGAGCTTCCAGGGACCACGTGGGGCTCCACGAGTCGTGGTCCCATCCATGGTCTTGAGGTAGTAGCTAGGCAGCTTGTTCCTTTAGCTCACAAGCCCAAGGACACTTCATGAGGCACAGGAGCCATGGAGCAAGCCACGAGTCGTGCGCCTTTGAGGCAGTGGCTTTCTACTTTCCTCACCATGCTCACACCACCATGGCATGACCAAGGCCACTAACACGAGTCGTCTAAGGCTCCACGAGCCGTGAAATGGCTCGTGTGGAGGAGCCATTTTGAGGTAGCCTTAAGGAGGCTATTGCCTCCACCTTCTCGAGTTGCACCACGACTCATGGTGACGACCACTGGTCATGACGGCCCTCATGGACTTGGGGAAATGCCTTTGGAAGCATTGTCCCTTGGCCTTTTGCCTTGGTTCTTGCCCTTCTTCCTTGACTCTAACCTTAACGTTTATCTCTAATTTTAGCCTACTATTTTCTCGAGTGTTACACTAGAGATAGTCATATCCTCTAACAACAATTCATTTTTGTACTCTGTCTTCACCAGGTCGGATACCACAAATAAGAACTTACTCATCTGCACCCTAGAATCGGCAACCATATATGGAGCATGATTTCACATATTAGGACACTACTTCATATTCAAGTGCCAACGATCATGAGTAGTAATATAACCCAACTAGTAAGTTGGTGTCGAGTCCCAAAGGTAGTGGTTTGTAATTGACAATCAGGAGAAAACCAAGAACTTCATTCAAGTCAATTATAGCTAAAGACATATATGAAGAAAAACATATCAAATTAGGGGTGACACAAGTGTCAATTATCAAAGGGGGGGTTTTGTAATTAATTATCAACTAAAACGACAACTAAAATCGAAATACAAATATAAAGACGGGATTCTTAGGATGTGATAGGATTATAGGCTAAGGTAAACAACCGGGTAATTGCTATTGAAAGTAAATCATTGTAAATTGGTAACTAAGCTAGACTATAATGGGGGTAAAATTTCTCTCGAACAATTTACCATGAATCAAATCGGTTTCTCTCGAACACCATTAAGCGGCAATGAATCACAACTTTCGCCTTAGTACATTCACTCTCTTGAGTTGAATGTGTAGGAGAGGGTTTAGGATTCACTCTCTCGAGCTGAACCCACAATAACCCAATAACCCCAGAACATCAATTCAGTAATTTTGATTTCAAAACCTCTCTCTCGAGCAAGCCAAAAACATGAAGTAAAAAATTGTATTTGCAACTACAACCCCATTAAATTCAAACACAACCACTGAACGAAATTATCTTTAAACAGAAAATAAACTATCAATTAGCAATAATCAGCAGTAAATTCAACCCATACACTACAAGAATAACAGTCTCTAATAAAGGGAAACATGGTCCTTGAAAGTCAAAATCTGGTCCCAAACGAGCATTTAAGACCTGAAAAATCTAGTCGCCACCCATCATAAAAGCTTTCTTTGTTATCGCTCAACAGTGACGGGACGAAAAAACCAATCGTTAAAGATTTTTGGGACGAGGGTCCAATCTCAATGCGAAACACCTTTAGAGACGGTATTTATGGCCTCAATTAGACCAAATATATTTTGGGAAATACTTTTTCCAGGTTGGTAAAACTCATTAATCTTTAGAGAAGATATAGATCTGGTCCTAGTAATCTCTAGCGACCATTAAAGACTTGGCCTTAGAATATCTTTATAGACATGTACTATGTGGTCCTAGATATTTATTAGCGACTTCACCAACCTCGTCATAGAATTGTTTTGGCGACTATCAACAACCCCGTCCTAGAATAGCTTTAGGGACGAGCATTGTTTCTTGGTTTAGATTATCCAATAGAGACGTGCAACAAGCTTGGTCGTCATAGGTTTACCTTTAGAGACCAGCAATAATTCTTGTCCTGGTTTGACCACTAATATACATTATAACAAAGATGAAATTGCTACTAAAATTTTTGCTACAAAAAGATGATATATATATATATATATAGAGAGAGAGAGAGAGAGAAGAGACAGAGAGAAAAAGATATATGTAAAAAGAGCGATTAATTAGAATAAACGAGTTTACATCCATGATATTAATTTCAATACTTCCTTAACAAAAAAAAAAAAGAAATAGCTAGCATTCGAGTTAGACTATGACATCAAGTTTTGCATAAAAATTGTAGCAAACTAATAGTGAGCTCATTCATCTTCTTCTAAACATGTATCTTGCACTGGAGAATGAACAAAAGCTAGGCAAAAAAAAATTAAAGTTCTGATCTTCATAAAGTGTCATCCAGAAACATCAGCAAAAGCTGCTAGAAAATAAGAGAAAATCTATTAGAAAACTTTAAGATGCATTAACCGAGAATCCAATATCTATTTTGAAGATTTACAACTTAAATACATAACATTTGTCTCATAATAGAAACCATGGACTTAATAGCTTTGGAGACAAACAGGAATGAAAAATAAGCTAGGCAAACACAATTGATATAAACAAAAAAAAAAATAGGGCAGAAATTTCTTCTATGAAAACATCATCTAGAACTAACTTGACAAATCATTCACAAATATGTATCATGGCGATCGATTTTCGAGGCTCCACATGAGACCCACTATTATGTCCAGTTAGGGATGGCAGGGAAGATAGGCGTGCAATAATAGAGCAGTGGAACCAGGAAAAAGAACAATCAGAACTTGATAACAAGGCTAATGTAAACTAGTAATTACAAAAATGAAAGCAATGAGAATAGATCAGTATTATAATTAGCAATGAAAAGAAAGTGCATATGGATAATAGATGAAAACATTGTGCTAGTTGTGGATCCAGGTCAGAAGATATATACCAATAGGTTTGGTTTCATAGGCATTTGCAGGGATGAGAGTTGAATGACTGATCTGTAGCTGGAGATAACAATACTAAAATTCTTAATCCGTTAGTCTATTTTAAGCTTTGAAATACTTTGAAATGAGGAAATATTGATTCTATTCATCGAACAATTATAATTCTAGTTTTCATACAATATATGAGCACTGAAACCCAAAAACTATAGGTAGAACCCATTGGTAGCCCCCTAAATTTGGCATCAATTTTCACTTAGACACCTCAAGAAGGCTTTGTTCATTTTAAACACCTCAAGTAGGGGTCCGTTGTGTCATTTTGAAACTTTTTCTATTTTCAAAATCACATATTAAGTGCGTATACCCAGACGCAAGAAGAAGAAGAAAGAGGTGAGGGCATGGGGTTTAGGATCTGGAATAAAGAAAAAAAGAAGGTAAAATTGAGTTTTTAAAAAATAAAATAAAATTTCCACGTGTCACATATCAATTCGTTTATTTTTCCACAGAAGAGCATCTCGATGTACGCATTTAATATGTGATTTTGAAAATAGAAAAAGTGTCAAAATGACACTACGGACCCATACTTGAGGTGTTTGAAATGAACAAAGCCTACTTAAGATGTCTAAGTGAAAATTGGTGCCAAATTTAGGGGGCTATCGATGGGTTCCCCTAAAAATATACTCCTAAAATGACCGAATATCATTTAAACCAGTACGATAGTGAAGCTTATTTATCATGTTTAGTTTGGTTGTGACCTATGTACTCCGAGAATCATGTCCAAAGTTCCTTTGTCAAGGAAGGCAAAACCACAACTCACCTTTATAAGATTTTTCCAAAAATTCAACTAAACTGTACCAATTTATGGTTTACAACCTCTCTTCTAACATGTAAAGAACTATTGACAATAATCTCAACCTCTAACCTCTTAACTCTTCTCTTCAACAAATGAATGAATTCCCTCACAAACACAAAACAATAGCTACTACAATCAACTAAGAACAATTCAAAGCAAACTATTTCAACTCAAGAACAATATACATAAAACTTTATAGGAGCAGGTTCTTTCATTGTCGTAAAACAGTACTTGATTATGCAAACTTACTTTTTCTTGAGCTTCCCAACAGGTTCTATCTATAAATATAAGGGATGTGGAACTTAGAAACTGGGAACTGTTAGTTTTGTGTCGTACGGACTATTGTTTGCTATTATGTATGGTAGTGAACTTATATGAGACCTATTTAAGGTTGTGGATGCTTAGTCTGTAACTTCTGTAGAAGAGAATCTTGATGATATCATTTAGATATTTCATCTTTCACTTGGAAAAAAAAAAGACAAACCATTCACAACGAGGATGAGGACATCGTAGAGAGATTGAGGCAGAACTATTATCTCAGGAATTAAAACCTTCTTTTAATAGAATAAATTCGGGTATATTAATACTTACTTGGTCAGCAGAAAAACAGTTGTCATTCAGTTGAAACAGGCGATTTTATAGGTGGGACATGTGATTGTTGAGCAACAAATAATTCTTTCATTTTCATTATTTCTTTCATCTCATCTTCTTAGGTAGACAAGCGATCATTCAAGGATTTGTTTTCCTCATTGAAGGATTTGTTTTGTTCATTCAAGAATTTGTTATCATCTCGGGTTGAATGTAAAGTGGACAATAGTTCAGCCTTTGAAGAAGTTCCACCTTTCAAATCTTTCCCCTTTACTCCACCCCCAAATCCAAATACATGGCTACGAGTTTGTGGTCCACAACATTTTTCAACAATCTCTATACTAGATAGAGATAGATCTTCTTGAACCATTTCCTCAAGTTGAGCCTACAAAATATATAAAAGGGCATTTTCTATCAAAATACTTAACAATTTCAAGCAATTAACTAATTCAATTTACCAAACATACATGTTTTTCAATTGCTTCAAGTTTAACAAGCTTGTTATCTTTCTTACGAGTCTCAAAGAAAATAGTCGCCAAATCTGGTGGATTTCCATCTTTCCCACCTTTTACATCAAAGTCAAACATGTCAAATAACAACACAAACCTCATAAATGCTCCATCAAGGAAAATACTTTTTTAACAATACCTTTTGATAAATAATCTCTCAAATATGTTTGCTATCAATATGATAAAGAATCTTTAACTTAGATCGGTTTGTTGCATTCCTAATGCTTCTTGCCTGTATTTGTTAAACAATAAGCTTAATTAGAATAATTATAAAAAAATTATTAAAAAATAAGGCATTTCATTCCTTAAACAAATGTCTAGTTTGTTTCCTAGTAATAGACTTAACCAATATACATACCTGAAAATTTTCAGAAGTAAAATGTTCCTTTACTAACCATTCCCATTCTTTTTTGTCTACTCTCCTTGTGATATTCTTGAGAGATTGTTGAATGGGCTTATCCTTCACATATTTTGTATGTAAGTGTCCTCTCCATTTGTTCCGTAACTCATTCAGCCATCCCAAGATATGATCACGATGATAATTCATGTCAACAACCTCAAATTTGTGCTACAAAAATCAAGACATGAATTGAGTTATTACCACGGGAGAAGAATTAAGAAAGGACAACAAAATGAAAAAGATGTGTGCTTGTAGTAGAATAAGCAGTGATTATAGTATATAAGCTAAAAAGACTAGGATGTTATTGTTATGAATGTAATGTTACTGTTGCTTTTGTGAATATGGATGTAATGATAATGAGCATAACAGAGAAAGCAATACAAAGCAGAGAAAAAAATTACAAAACTAAAAGAAAAAATCAGATCAAAGATTATATTGCAAAAAAGAAAAAAACAAAATAGGGGAAATTGCAAAACAAAGTTTTTTCCCGCTGTTACTAAAGTCTCGCTTCTCACTTCTGGGACTGAAGCACACGTAGAACAATAACACATTTGTTGGATCAATATTGCAGGCAGATCCTTATCAGCTTGAAAATATTATTAGATAGAAGTACCATGACACTTTTCTATTCGATATCTCGAGTAAATAATATTTCGGTAACACATGAGAACAGTGTGAACTTATGTTAATGATAGATTTGAATGAGTTTTAAATATGTTATATGAACAGCTGCCCACATGTGATTTAACTTCTCTTGCTTAATATCACTCAACGAGGTTACTCCCAACAGACATATATTCCGGTTACGAACAATTTTTCCGAAATTCCTCAAAAATAATTTGCTATTTGTTCCAACAGTTCGATTATTGTTAAATGTTACTTTTAGCTTTTCTCCATTTTCAAGTGAAGCAACTTATTTGCACATGTTGCTCCCTCAAACTCGTCTTACCATTATAGGATTAGATGAACCTACGGTGCATAATTTAGCAAAAACTATAGCAATCAAATTTAGGTTTACAAATAATAAGATATGGCTAGAAAATATCGTACTTTTTCAATTGTTTGAGAATGTTCCATAACTTGATCAATAGATGGAGGCAATGAAAGATTAGTTTGCATATCCTCTTTCTCAAGAATTGATTTATCCATTCTTTGCATTTCTTGAATAAACGACATGGTTGAATTTGCTTGTGTGCTTATAGAAGGAGTTTTAATATGCTGATTAGCATAAAGAACACTCTTGTTGATACATCCCACCTCTGATTCAGAAGTCATGTAGTTGTTATATTTCATTCCCATTCCTTGACTAGTACACAAAGTAGAGCTTTTAAGTCCTTGTCTGCGCCCCTTCCCTATAGAACCTAAAGAAATCACATCATATTACCAATACTTTAGCATAGTGTTTCAGCCAAGACATAGGAATACAAAGTAGAGAAAAAACTGGATGCAACCATAAAATAGGAAAAATCTGTGACATTTATAAAAGTATGATAGTGTTACTACTAATTTTATTGTGCGCATAAGCTGGAGGTGTGAAAATATGAATACATGTTTCATCCTCTTCTTTAACTAGAAGAAGTTTATGAAGGATCAAAGTTATGGTTTCTATTTGGGAAGCTACGATATGCTACATCTGGAAAGTAAGGAACTGAAAATAGTTCAAAGGTATTACATACAAACTTGGAACTTTTATTTGAAGACATAGCAGATCTTCAAAAATCTTACTTGTCTTGACTTCTTGGGTGTATTGCTTACCTAGATTAGTCGATGCATGAGCTGAAGGGTTAATTAGCTTGTTCTCTTTCTCAAGATCGATGGAGTTCTTAGGTATAGTTATCATTCCTTGACTAGTAAACAAAATAGAGTTTGCAAGTCCTTTTCCTTGACCCTTCCCTACATAACATGGAGAAAACAAATCATATAATTAATACTTTAGAATATTTCTTTTGAGAGCGAGAAGCTGTAAGAAATAACAACAGCTTAAAGAGAAGATTAGATTTTGAGATAGAAAAAAAATAGAGCATTATATGAAAAAAAATAACAAGGGCTCACTTTTCACTATCAACTCGCTTGAGGGCAGAAAAGTGTTGAAAGTATGATACATTTCAATGAGTCCCAAGACCAAGAATAGTTTACAAGCAAATAGATATGGAATGTACACACAAGATACTTGGAAATTTTATTCGAAATCATAGCAGATTTTCAAAAATCTTACTTGTCTCTACTTCTTGGGTGTATTGCTTACCTAGATTAGTCGATGCATGAGCTGAAGGGCTAATTTGCTTGTTCTATTTCTCAAAATCGATGGAGTTCTTAGGTATCATTGTCATTCCTTGACTAGTTAACACGGTAGAGTTTGTAAGTCTTTGCCCTCGACCCTTCCCTACATAACATGGAGAAAAAAAATCGTATTATTAATACTTTAGAATATTCCTTTTGAGAGCAAGAAGCTGTAAGAAATAACAATGGCTACATAATATGAGCTATTAATATCAATTTTGAATAGTTTATTTAAAATATCTTACTTGTTTCAATTTCTTGGATGTACTCATTAACCAGATCACTACATTGAGACACAAAACTCTTAGTTGACAAGTCTCTCCTCTCAGCCAGAGATTTAAGCCCTCGTCCTCGTCCCTTTCCAATAGCACCAGGCGCGACAAATGTATATCTAATATTACACTTCATAGATGAGTCAGCCTCATTTTCAGTCTTCAATGGTTTCATCTTGAACCTGCAAAATGAGCCAAAAAAAAAAAGTAATAAGAAAAAATTTAAGACAATGTAGGAATAAAAGAAATCATGTCATCGTAAAGTGTAACAATGAATATATTAATTCATAAAAATATACTTCACCTCATTAGTTCTTTTACGTTTCTTTTGTGAAGGACTTCCTAACTCTACAATATCATCATCCATTTGTTCCACAATCTCATAGGAATCACGAGGTTGAATCTTCCTCACTACTTTCTAACCTTTGTTGGAATTATCATTAGCATAAAATACTTGAGATGCTTGGTCCTCTAAAACAAATGGCTCATTTGTTTTCAAGAATCTATCAGGATTAACACTCACGAAATCATACTCATCTTTCTTAACTCCTCTTATTTCATCACTCACATCAAGCCAATTACAACGAAATAAAACCACTCTTCTATCCATGACGAATTGCAACTCAATCATATCTGTTAAAACTCCATAGTAATCAAGGTTCTCACTATCTTTATCATTCTCACCCAATACAGACACCACAATTTAACTTTTCATCATAATCTTCTACATGAAATCTATGTCCATTAACAATGTAACCATTAGAATGCGTCGAATATCATGTAGGACCGCGTGAAAGCGAGAGCAGATCTTTCATGATATGACTACAATCTCCTTTATGCAATTGTGCAACCTATCATCAAGATTGAGATGATTAAATTATAATGAGTATCACAATATTAAAATATAAACTTTTATGTATTACTCACCCTATCTTTAAACCATTCAATAAATTGGCGATTCCATTCTACATCAGACAGGTGGCGAGAATTTTCATGAGTTTGTGCAAACTCTCTACAAAATTGAAGTGAACCATAAATTTCATATAAAAAATAAATAATCTTGCGGATATAATAATGAGAAGATATGAAATAACTCTCTATACTCGAGATTTGATAAAACTTCATCACAATTCTTCAATATGTATATGTGTGCTTGTTCTAATTCATCTGCTTCAAGCTCAAATGGAGTTTTAGCTCCAAGAGTTTTTCCGGGTTGGCAGAATAGTGATAAACCTCCATTAGATTGCTTTAAACCCCATCATAATTTCTTTCAGGCTGATTAAATTGTGTCAATTCTATGTAGTTACCTTGAACATAAGGTCATGCATTTATTTGTAATATAGCCCTCTGCAATACAACCTTCAGGACATGCCCTATTACCAATGAAAGATTTTAGAAAATATAACCATCCTTCCATAGGATACATCCATAGATAATGAATCGGTCCAGTAATCTTAGCTTCAATAGCTAAATGAATAGGTAAGTTAACCATGACATCAAAAAATGGAGGAAAGATCTTTTCTAACTTGCAAAGTGTAATGGGAATTTGAGCTTCAATATGTTCCAAGTTATCAATTCTCAACTCCTTTGATCCAAGAATACAATAAAACAAAGATAACTTGTTCTTATCTTTGGGAGACAATGCGTAGCATGCAGTTGGAACTTCAATTTTATCCCCTTTTGGATAGGGTGCAATTCTAGCCTAATGTTTATTTCTTGCAAATCTAACCGAGTTTTAATTGTGTCCTTGGTCTTTCCTTTGACATTCATGATTGTCCACATAATATTATCACATATATTTTTTTCAATATGCATTACATCCAAATTAGGTCGGAACAAAAGACTCTTCCAATATGGAAGTTCAAAAAAGATACTTTTTTTGTTCCAATTATCCTTTCGATCTTCATGTGATATCTTCTTCCTTTTCTTTGGATCCTTTGATATTTGTAGCCCTTCAAGATCCTGCACTTGATTAAGTATCTCAATACCAGAACGCATTTGTGGCGGGGGTTTTCTCTCCTCTGTACCATCAAATGACTTCTTCTCATTCCTCCATTTGTGATTATGAGGAACGTAACATCGATGACCGATATAACACTGCTTCTTACCATTAGACAATCTAGTTGATAAAGTGTCTTTATTGCAACATGGACATCCCAATATTCCTTTTGTACTCCAT
This sequence comes from Solanum bulbocastanum, assembly GCA_037074985.1. NCBI lineage: Eukaryota > Viridiplantae > Streptophyta > Magnoliopsida > Solanales > Solanaceae > Solanum > Solanum bulbocastanum. The sequence goes on along the minus strand of CM073601.1, from coordinate 31,929,657 downwards.
CCAGATAAATTTCCATATGCTGGAAAGTCATTGATGGTCCACAACAAAGAAGCATGCAACTTAAAATTCTTTTTAGTTGATGCATCATAGGTCTCAATACCAACCTCCCACAATTCCTTCAATTCCTCTATTAGAGGATGAAGATATGAATCAATTGCATCTCCTAGGCCATTTGAACTAGGAATAAGCATTGAGAAAATAAAATTTTCTTGTTTCATGCACAACCAAGGTGGCAAATTATAAGGAATAAGAACCACAGGCCAAATGCTATGTGAGGTTTTCGAATTTTGGAATGGCTAAAATCCATCACTAGCAACTCCAAGTCGAACATTATAAGGCTCGACCGCAAATGAAGGATGAAGTTCATCAAATGACTTCCATGCCATTGAATCAGCTGGGTGCCTCATTATTCCATCATCAAATATTTTATCCTTATGCCATGTCATAAGAGTAGATGTCTTTGTAGACATAAACAACCTTTGAAGTCTAGGCTTTAAAGGAAAATAGCATAAGCTCTTTGAGGCTATCCTTTTTCCTTTTTTATTCCTTGTTTCCCCGCTATGTGTACATATCTTCCATCTAGACGCCCCACAAACTTTGTAAGAATCGAGTTGGCTATCCTCCTTCCAATATAACATGCAATCATTAGTACAAGCATCAATCTTGTTATAAGAAAGGCCGAGTTCTTTGATTATCTTCTTTGCCTCATAATTTGAGTTTGGCAAATTAGCGCCATCAGGCAACAACTCCTCTTTCGACATTTTCAATAACATTGTAAATGACGCATTACTCTAACAACCCATACATTTGATGTGAAGCAATTTAATCAAAGAGGAAAGCTTTGAAGCTTTGGAATTTTGATATAGTGGCTGCTCGAAATCCTTCAATAGGCTGTAAAATCTTTTTGCTTCAGCATTTGGTTCCTACTCAAGTAAATCATCACCATCAGTGTGTGTAGTTCCTCCATCAAGATTAGGTTATAAATCTCTCAACAGTTCTTCTACTTCATCCTCACTCTCATATTCTTCTACTTGAACACCATCTCCAAATGCAAATTCAAATTCGTATTCAGATTCTGACAATGGCTCACACAAACATTCTCCATGGTGATACCAAAAAGTATAATTCTTAATTATTCCATATACTTGCAAATGTGTCTCAAATGCTTTACGAGTTTCTAAAATTGTATAAAAACATTTGACACATGGACATCATATTTCATATGGTTCTCCTGTTCTTTCAAAAGTAAAATCCAAAATCTTTTGCACGCCTACTAAATAGGTTTCATCAAGCCAACGGTCCACTAGTTGCATCCATTGCTTATTAGGAGCCATAACCTTGAATAGTATATAAAAAGCTAGATTAAAAAAAATAAAGGATAAGAATATAATATTGCCAAAATTTTCTCCCGCTCAAGGTCCACAATAGAATTTGCGACAAGTGAATTAATTTATTACGGACTAGATTTAATACCTTCTCAATATACTGTACAAATAAGGATCGAAATATAATCTCGTCCCAATAGATATACTTTTAGACACATGATAATTCACTCGTCCCGAAATATTGGTCTTACAATATGTTATATACAGTTTTTTTTTGAAAAATTTGTAGTGATTGAGAGTTTGATAGGAATGGACGAATATATGGTGCAACTATAAGAATGTATCTCTTGAAAGATCTCGAGTTTGCTAAGTTTGTAACGCAAATGGAACTATAGCTATTTATACCTTCTATATACAACACCACATGAGGTAATTTGTATCCGTTTTGTTTGTTCTTACATCTTTTGTGAGTTCAAGTTAATTTGATTGTAAAAAAATATGATCGATTCCTTAGACACACACAAAACACTATGATATACTTCAAAAAAATTGACCAGCTAATCTCAAAGATGAAGAGTAATTCAAACAAGTATAGTGTAACTCGAACAAATCAAATATAGAGAAGGAGAAAAAATCAGCTCCCAAAAGAGGAAGCCTACCAGAAAGTTGAACAAACAGAAAATAGCTAGTGATTCTATTTTACAAGAACAGATGCAACTATTGAAAAATCTTGAGATTTCCAAGTTTTGAAACACAAATGAAACTATTGTTGTTTCTACCTACTACATACATCATATACAAGAGGTAATTTGCAACAGTTTTCTATTGCTTTCTTCATCGTTCATCAGCTCGTGTTAATTTAATCATCAAAATATGATCAATTCTTAAACTATACATTATGTTATAAGAAGAAAACAATCAACAAATTAAATTTAGAGAAGGAAAAAAACTCACAGAAGAGGATGCACAGCTGATATAAAAGTAGACAGAAATAAGAGAACCAATTAGAAAAAATTGAAAGAATGTTCTAAACAACTATTAGAATGCATCTTCTTGAAAGTTATCAAGCTTTCTAATTTTTAGACCCAAACAAAACTATCACTCATTCAATCTTCTATATGCAGCACCACAGGAGGTCAGTTTGCATCAGTTTTATTGTGTTTACATATTTCATCAGTTTTAGACCCAAATGAAACTATCTTTTTTCCACTTATTCAGTTGTAGCATTCTGCAATCACTTGTCTCACTTGCCCTGTTAGTAACTCACTTGTAATTCATAACAGATTTCTCAACCTGAACAGAACACTCTCTATATTATCTCAGAATATTGTTATAGCTCATTGAGTTGTTAGTGCCGTTCTTCAAGTTTAGTTCATTATTATTTATCTTTAGGAACACATACTTCTTTAAGGACTTGTTGATCCCCTTCACTTTTGGCATCATATCACACTATGAAACTTAATCTTTTTTAAGAAAACGATCAGCATCTAGTCTTAGAGAACAAGAACTCAAACAAGACGAGTTACAACTCAAACAAAACAAACAACAAATCAACTGTACAGAAAAAATCAAATCAACTCATACTAATGGATGCATACCTGAGATCCGACTAAGTAGAAGATAGAGTGGATTTCACTGCTAGGAAGACCTCTGCTTTCTCTGTTCTGAGAAAACAGAGATGAAGCACTGATCAATGAGACCTGGGTTGCATTTGCTGCTAGGCACACCTGTGCTTTCTCTGTTTTGAGAAAACACAGATTTTTAGTTGAGTGCTATGTACAATAAGATCATTGTAAGGGAAGCTGGTTGTTAGCTAGAGAAGATCACTGCTAGGGTTCTTTTTGATTTCATTGAGAAACAATCTGATGAAACGTCTTTGCTTTGTTTTCTTTTCCTTTTAGAATTTTAATGAATTGATGATTTTTTAGGTGCCTAATTTTTTTTGAAAATATATTTCCGCCTTCCAATATATTTCTCAAGACCCAATTAGTTTTAATTTGGGGCGAGTTACTACTTTTTCTAGAGACCACATTTAGAGCCTTCGCAACCACACATGAAATTAAAGACCGAAATAAATTCTTGTCCCAATATATGTACTTTCTGAGATGGGATTATTAATTCGTCCCTAAATATTGGTCTTAAATAAAGTTGTTTCTTGTAGTAATATTCATATAATTACACCCCAAGAATTGGGGTTCTAGCTAGAAATATTAAAGAGATAGAAATCGATACCAAAAAGTGTTTCCATTAAGTGGGTACGATTGATATTATATGTACACAGGTCTAAGATGAACAATCTTCAATACCCACTTCCAATTGCTTGAAAATGGAAATCTTCAAATATTCGAAGCTAAGGAACAATGTCTCCAAAAATTGCCCAAAGTTCTAAAACTTGATATTCTAAAATTTCATAAACTGGTTGGATACTAAACTAAAAATTCGAACAAGTATTTATGGTTGTCAAAAAGTGTCCTATGAAAGTTCACTGGGCGCATTTAGTTGGGATCGCCGATCCACTCAGTGATCCACCCTTTTGGTCTGGTTCATCCCCTTTCTCTATTGGCCTTTAGCAAGTTCAAGTTCTGTAAGTTTGGGAGATATAGCACTGCAACGCGGAATTGTTCAGCAACTCATCCACTGCTCCGTTATCTCACCAACTTGATTTTATCCTTCAGAGCTTAGCACACTAGAACATTAAGTGAGACCATGGCCATTCGGCGACTCGCCTAATGGTTTAGGAAATCCTAAGGCCGTCTTTTCTTCATTCTTTCAGCTGCCTTGTTTCTTTTTGCCCAATAATGTCCATGCATTGTCTCTAAATCCAAATACCTGAAACTCAAGGATTTACATCAGTTATTGAGACAAAATATGAATTTGAGGATATTAAATTTATATAAATAAGGCCCTAAAAGAGTCCAGATTGTGGACTCATCAACACCCCAAACTTAAACTTTTGCTTGTCCTCAGGTAAAACTCAAGTTTAGTAGTTCAAAAAGGATGTCTCAAACAATGGTACACAAGAATCAATCCTGAATGCACACAGAAAGACTCAACGTACTCTTGCAAGGATCAATTGTGTACTCAAAGATTCAAGTTATGAGTCACCATTACCAAAGAATATCAAGCTCACTGTACTTGCTTCTAATGCAAATTCAAGCGCAACAAAGGTATTCAAATGCCCTCACACAAATAATGATTCCTTATTCACACACAATGGTTTAATCATTTAAAGTTCCAGAATTAAGATCAATACTCATACTCACAAAGATAAACAGAATGCATGATTTCACCCATATATTTGCCCTTATTTTCCAATCGACTTTTGTTTCGGCTCATTCAAGATCAAAAAGTTCTTTTTAGGGCTTGTACTGGGGTTGAGTGTAAAGGTACGGTCATTTAGGCTCAATGGCTTCTATCCTCATGAAATGTGATGTGAAAAACACCTTCTTTCCTTTTCTTTATCATTTTCATTCAAGCTCAAAGTGACCTCTATTCATCTTCCATGGATCCTTAGAAACCCCAATTTCTTTGAATTTCCACAACTTTTTCTTTATTTTTCTTTTCAATCTTTTCTTTTTTTTCTCTTTTTTTATATGGAGGGGTTCCATTTTTCTCAAAACATGGGAAAAAGGGACTTATTTGCATTTTTTTGATTTGCCTTCTTTTTTCACCACACCCCTAACTTAGGCTAATGACCTAAGTTGGCTATTTAAACAAACCACAAATCATGAAGATTATGGGTAATGGATCAATGAAAGGTCACAATGTTATCAAGTTTCTTCCAAGAAAAGGGTAAGGTTTAAAGGGTACTCAAAAGAGGTTCACACACTCACAAGGTAAGCCACAAAAAGAGGTATAATTTCAAATTGGTTCACACACTTTAAAGTTGCCTAAGATCATCTCAAGAAATTGCATCATATAGTCAACCGGACCAACGGGGTAAATTCTAGGTGTCATCACACATGGTTCACGATAAGCTCATCACACAAGGCATTGACACCAATGTCAAACAAGACTCCACACTTTCACTAGTGTTCAATGTTCATTATGAGAGACTCAATTCCATACTTGGCTAGTCACAACAAGATGCAAAGATTTCACAAATTATCTATGCAACTTCAATTGACCTCGTCATAGTCGCACATTCATGTTTGTTTGATTATAAGCACTATTCCAGCCATCGTTATTGATCAAGACCGATACTGAAATTTGCAAAAGAACAACCACATTCAACATAAACAAGAGGTGGAAAATTTTTCGGGAAGTGTCAAAAATCATGTACCATTAGAAACAAGGAGCCACAAGCTCAAACATACACAAAAAGAAGTGTATAACAAAACTTCAACTCAAAGCCCAAATATATAAACAAAAAATTTGTTACGAATGTCACAAAAAAGGTGGGAGTCACCCCACCAAAAATAAAAGCATATGTCCTCAAATGAAAACAAGCTAACAATATCCAAAAATCAAAAGAAATAAAGACAGAGAGGGAGGTAAAGAAGGGATCCTGTCTATGCAGTCGTTTCATCTATATTGGAATCAGTGCCCAGTGCATTAGTTTAGACTTGGACATCAGTGCTCGGAGGCATCTTAGAAGGAATAATAGATGCACTAGGATTGGCCAAGGGTGTATCCGCCAAAGAAGCCTACATAGCTGCATCTACCATGGCCTCCTCTGTCTCATTGGGGCCCTCATATGAAGCTTCCTCAGCCACCTCTAGCATCTCCTTATCCATCTCTACCTTTGATTCGAGATCAGCTGTCTCCTCAACTCTAATCTCATCTAAGGAGGTAGCTGAAAGCATAACTTCTACATCTGGGATCTCCACCATCTCGAAAATCATGGACATGTCAGTGGACTTTAGATGATCCACATCACTCCTCAATTCAGCAATAGCGGCATTTAAAGCCACCACCACTTTGGTGGCCCCTTGGGCACGCTCACATATCACTATCCTAGCCACAAGCGCATCAATGGTAGTGATTAATGGTGTTACAACATTAGCCAGGGCAGTCTGAATCATGCCCGAAATGGTGGTTTTAAGTCTTGCAGCCCGATGATCAGCAGAATGGGCCAGCTACCCTATCCAGATTAATGAATCTAGGGTGATCGGAGTTTGGAAGACAGCAGCAGCAACAGATCTAGGGGGCAGTGCAGCAGCAAAAGAACTACGAACATCAGAAGGAGTAGCAATAGAGGTACCCGAAGGCGCATAGGCCAGAGTAGGCAAAGATACCTCTGCAGGTATGTAGTTTGTGACCATAAATAGGGAAAGGCCCACCAGGGCAGATTTCTGCCCTTTCTCTACCTTATCCTTAAGATATTTAGATTTTATCATTCAAATATTAGTGGAGGATGTGGGAATCACTTCCACATTCTTCTTTGCATCTCTAGGTACCTAAGCCCGTTTGCATAGCTCGGTGATCAATACCGGGAAGTAAAGTGAGATCTGGCACTTCTTTGCATGCATGAGAATCTCTAAAGCAATGATCATCCCCAAATTTAGCTAATTTTTATCAATAATGCAACCTAGATAGGCTGCTTTGGCATGTCGGAGAATAGACTTATTTTGGGATGGCATGATCTTACTACTGATGAAACCAAACCAATAACGAGCTGCCACGTTGAGGTCCTCCTTTTCAATAACAGCACCAACCTCAAGCCACTTGGGAGTGTCATATGAGATCAACGAAGCTAATCACTTATTCATGTTTTCTAGCATTTTAATCCTAATCATGTGCTGGCAGTCATCATCAATGTCATCAGGAGGATCTAAGATAGCATCAACAACGGCATGGTCACAATTGACCTTCTTTCCCCGGACGACTACATAGTCAACCGGTTTGAATGTTGTTGCTTGTTTCATCCTCTTTGGTATCAAGGTCCCATAAGAAACATAGAACTCCCAGACCCAATTTGGAATGTATGGGCCATGGGGCTTGGTGAAGATCTAGAAATCATGATACTTTAGGTAACTCATCAATCACTCAATTCATGGACAGGCGCTTTTCATCAATAATTGTCCTCAGTCCCGGAGTTTTTAATCTGTTCATCGACTTTGAAGGAGGGCCCTGTATTGGGGGTACTAGCACCACTGCTTGTTCTGGGACTGGAGGAGGAATAGTAGCTGGTGGAGTCTGGATCCTAGACGGATCATTCATTCTTTTTGAACGTAGATCTACCCTCCGTGCTACTACCAGCTCATCATCATCAGATGCTATAGTTTGAGGCTTCTGATGCTCACCCTCACTCTCAAAGGTGTTGAGGTAAGTTTCATAAATGCAGTTAGTTTTGGAGCTTACCTCCAGTGACGCAGGTGCTTTGCCTTTACCTTTGCCTTTCCCACCGGTTGTGGTGATTTGTAATAGTCTTTCCCATAGATGTAGTTGTATCCTCATTGTGTGCAATCCCTTTTTCCTTCCCTTGGGATAACATGTTTCTTCCTGCGACTTTTGATCTAGCCATGTGCGCAAAACATCGAGAAAAAGTTAGAAATATTTTAGTTAAGATCAAAGAAATATAGTTGCAGATAGACTCGCCGAACCAGTTGACAAGTATTTGGTGAGTCGCCGACTCGCTTTGGCAAACTAGGTTGGGCTCACCAAAAGTATTGGCTCAAAATTCTTGGCAAGCCAGTGAAGGGAAGGGCCTTTCAATGAATCACAAACAACTTTTAGTGAGCAAGAATTAGCTTGCCGAGAGTTACACTGCAAAAAGGGTTAAGGAGTGCATACAAAGGGCGATCAAGAAGTCTTTCAATGAGTCACCAAGTACCCTCGTCGACCTAAGGCTTCTTGCTAAAAGGTACACAACCCAACAACACATAAATCATGAAGTTAAAGGCAAGATGAGAACATTAGGCGAACTGCTGAGAGGTTCGGCGAGCTCGACCCAGCCCGCCAAATGATCCAACGTGCCAATTTTCAACCCAACTTCTTGCATTCAACCCCCCAATCCTCGAAAACAAAATCAAAACATGCACAACTCAAATTCAAACAAGACCCATAACACCCATAGCCCTGGGATACTTAGAGTTCTCTCAATTTTTCCAAATTTGGCCAATTGACGACTTTTTCCCTTAAGACTAATATCACTCATTCCATCATTGGACAACTTACGCTGTTTGACATAAATATGGGCTACTCATACTTCACACAACTAAATTAAACATCACACAAGCACAACCCCACAAAATTTCCTTCATCTTAGGGCACAAAAAGATGGGAATTTAACATTTAAAACATTACTGGCAGGATTATCAAATTACAAACAAGAATTCAAACATTATAATCCTATCAGAGAGGCCCAACACACATCAACAACATAATATTGCTTGCATAAGAGTATAAATTACTAAAAATAAATGTGGGATTCGGAAAACCAACCTTAAATGCGTAATAATAATGACCTAAAAGCTAGGAGACAATGTAATCTGCTTGGAACATAACTTCGACCACTAAAATACTCCTGAAAATGCAAAAATATCAAAAATACTAAGTATGTGCAAGTTTGGGCAAATGGAAAATGAGGTAAAATGAAACAGTTTGAAATTTAAACCTTTGGCCTTTTAATAAATCGTCCAGTTCTAGCCCATTCGGCAACGTTAGTTGGGATTACCAACCCACTCAGTGGCGTGCCGAGTGGTCATGTACTTCGCCCAGTCTTAGAGGACCCTCAGTTGATATGGGGGTCCAAACGGCGGTAAAGGTCATGATCACCGATCTAATCAGTGAATAACTAGTAATTTCCTGGGCTCGTCGAGTTTTACACACTCTACCTTAAAGTTGTCTTGAGTTCAACGACGGTCCAGGTCGAGGTCACCGACTCTTTGGCGTGTCACCAACTGGACTTTAGCTCGCCAGTCTACACTTTTCAAACATTTCCCACACTTTAACATGCACAATCAACATACCATTATTTCTTTAAGCAAAATTAAAGTGGCAAAACCTTGGGTTGCCTCCCAAGAAGCACTTTAGTTAATGTCGTGGCACGATGCAAGTCAACACCTAAACATCATTTTAGGGGTCGGCCATGGTGTCACTAGGAAACCTCTCTTTATGCTATGAGTAGAGACACGAAAACACTTGGTTTATCTGGGTGTCCTATAGCTGAATAATCATAAAATGAGAGTTTGTCATCTGATTCAGCAGTTCAATATTCTCTTTTATCTCATTCAACACCCTATCTTGTTCTTCAATTTTGTGTATAATGAGTGAGAGGACCTCTTCATTTTGTCTACCCTCCTACTTCTTCACCTTTTGACTCTCGAGAGGGGGAAAGTGCTTGTCCTTTTTCGTGGACCATACTTCTAATTCCATGTCTTTCTTGGACAAGACATCTAGCTGAGTCAACAATGCAGCCCATTATTTGTTTTTTTTTCTGTTTCCTTGTTGGTCTTAATCATGCCATCAAAGAGTTGGGCTACTACTTCGTAGAGTTGTTCAATCAAACCACCCTGAATGAGTTGGTCAACAGTACCTCTATTTTTGGGACCAAGGCCCCTATAGAAGCATTCTAGAAGCACTTTATCGAGATTTCCATGAGTTGGGCATGGCTGTAGTATTGCCTTGAATCTCACCACACCTCATAGATAGTCTTACCCCCTACATGATAGAATGTTAGGAGGTTGTCCCTAAGATTCAACAATTTCAAAAGAGGGTGATCCATTTGTAACTATAGTTACCATTCACACCAATCCTTCTTGTTGTAATACAAAAACAAGTGAAACATAACTAAAAATTAAGTAAGTAGAACTACAACTAACCAAAGCAAAATTCAACTTAACTAAAAATTCTCAAGTAACACCACTCCTCAGTGGTGCCATTTTGATTTCACGTATCAGGACACTACTTCCTATTCAAGTGCCAACGATTGTGAGTAGTAATAAAACCCAACTATTGAGTTGGGGTCGAGTCCCAAGGGAGCGGTTTGTAATCGAGATTCAAGAGAAAAGCAAGAACTTCGTTCAAGTCAATTATAGCTAAAGACATATATGAAGAAAAACATATCAAATTAGGGATCACACAAGTGTCAATTATCAAAGTGGGCTTTTCTAATTAATTATCAACTTAAATGATAACTAAATACGAAAATACAAATATGGAGACAAGATTATTAGGATGTGATAGGATTATGGGATAAGGTAAACAATCAGGTTATTGCTATTGATAGTAAATCGTTGTAAATTGGTAACTAAGCTAGACTATAGTGGGGGTAAACTTTCTCTCGAACAATTTACCCCAAATCAAATCGGTTTCTCTCGAACACCAATAAGCTACAATTAAGCACATCCTTCTCTTTAGTCCATTCACTCTCTCGAGCTGAATATGTGGGAGAGGGCTTAGGATTCAGTCTCTCTAGCTGAACCCACAACAACCCAATAACCACAGACCATAGATTTAGTAGGAGAGGGTTTTAAACCTCTCTCTTGAGCAAGCCAAAAATACAAAGTTAAACTTGTATTTGCAACTAAAACCCCATTAGATTCAAACACAACCAATGAATTAAATTAACTTTAAACATCAAATGAATTATCAATTAGCAATACCCAGCAGTAAATTCAACCCATATTCACATAATCACACCCCAAGAATTGGGATTTTTGATAAACATAGTAAAGAGATAGAAATCGATACCGAAAAGTGTTTCCATTTAGTGGGTACGATTAATATTATCTGTACACACGTCTAAGATGAAAAATTTTCAATACCCACTTCCAATTGCTTGGAAATGGAAATCTTCAAATCTTCAAAGCTAAGGAACTATGTCTCCAAAAATTGCTTTAAGTTCTAAAACTTGATATTCTAATATTTCATAAATTGGCTGCATAAAAAACTAAAAATTCAAACAAGTATTTATAGTTGTCAAAAGTATGCTACGAAGGTGCATTCGGCATAGTTAGTGGGATCGCCCATCGACTCGGTGATCCACCCTTTGGTCTGCTTCATCGCCTTTCTGCATTGGCCTTCAACAAATTCAAGTTCTATAACTTTGGGCGATATAACGCTACATCGCAGAACTGTTTGACGGCTCGCCGACTACCCCTTTATCTCGCCGACTCGATTTTCTCCTTCAGAGCTTGGCATACTAGAACATAAGGTGAGATCATGGCCATTCGGTGACTCGCCTAATTGTTTAGGAGATCCTCAGGCTCTCTTTTCTTAGTTTTTTCAGCTACCTTGTTCCTTTTTGCCCAATAATGTCAATGTTTTGTCTCTAAATCCAAATACCTGAAACTTACAATTTACATCAGTTATTGAGACAAAATATGCATTCAAGGACACTAAATTTAACAAAATAAAGTCCTAAAAGAGTCCAGATTGTGGATTCATCAGAGTATACCTGGAGGGATGGGTGAACTTGAGTCTGTAATTTTGGACTGTCATGGAACCTTGCCTCAAATTCATGAACATCTGAGCTTTTACCCCTCTCAACTCTATTGGAAAGAATCTATCTAGAAAAGCTCCAGTAAAACACTCTTAAGTAATAGCAGCATCATTCTCACCCCTGTATTCCTTCCACTACGTGAACCATATATGAGCTACATCATATAGATGGTTGGACACCAACTCTACCCTATCATTCCTAGTTACCTACCTCACTCAAAAGAACTTCTTGAGCTCATCAATATAGTTTAGGGGATCCTGACCAACTTGCGACCCTTGAAACTTAAGAGGTTTTATCCTAACAAAATCTCAGACCCTAGCTGCCGCTGATCTACAATTTCCATTAGCAGGAACTGGAACCTATTTATTGTTCTGGTTCACTACACTCTAGGCCAAAAGTTGAATTGAATTCTAAAATTCAGCATTCGAAACCTCATGATATGGGATTGAAGGAGCTGCATTAGAAAGGAGATTTGAAAACGCATACCTAGTCATGATAAGAATAACAAGAAAGTGATATTTTTCCTAAAACACTTCGTGGCCTCCCCCTCATAGGTCTGGCACGCTTTACACTAATGAGCGGGACTCTACTTAGTGCGGCTTTTCAGACATCCTAGGACTCTTAAATCTAATTCTCTGATATCAAGGTTATCACACCCCAAGGCTACCCCTATGACGTAACACAAGACTTAGGATCACGAGTAACTGCATGCTAACCCTGCTGGCATATCATAAGCATACTAAGATAAACTGGAAGTAGAAATATTGTGCTAAAGTAACATGACATTAAGTGAAATGATGGGGAATACTTATTCAAAGTCTAAATATATAAAAATTGAGTGTTCAATAACAACTGAAAGATCAAATTCCTATTGAAACTAAATCTAACTATGTTTGAAACAAAGCCTTTAACTGACTAAAGATGTTGGGGCATGTCCCCAACTAAATCTAGTGAAATTGATACTAATAAAAAGAGAATGACCGAATAAAAAAACATGTTTATTATCCTTGAAGAATGAGGACTCACCACTAATACTACTGAACTAGATATCGGGAATTGATGTGATTTGATTCTGAACATACACCACAAGAAGATGTAGCGCAAAGTATGCATCAGTACTTGAAATGTACTGAGCATGTAGGATAGGATAAAGCTGAATAATATGAACATAACTGAACAAAGCAATAAGAGTAATGGCATAATTTGAGCATGATGTAAATACTAAAATATAATGAAATAAAATGAAATGAACTGAATGGGATGACCAAGTACATGAGTTGCTGAGACTGAATATTGAACTATAACTATAGCCTAGTCAACCAATAGAATCTGACTATGGGAGCTTCTGTTAACCAATATAAAACGACGACAGTTATCCATGATGTTCGATGTATTGCCCCATCGAGAGGACCCAATATACCTTGCCAAGGGTATAAAGGCATGACTGGTGTGATAAATAAATATTTTACCCACAGAGGGGACTTATCCTATGGGGGCACGTAGTTCTGGAACTATGAGAGCGAGTGACCCTTACTCCATTCGGTATTAAGCCTACTCCTAACTAATTATGTAAGTAACACCTTATGAATGAATTTTGTAATACTAAATAGCTCAAAATACTAACTTGCTAACTAAAAATGCTACATTTATATACTGATAATGAAATATTGTTAACTGAGGCATGTATATCTGAATAGCTGACCTAACAAGTGTAATTCATGAACTAAATCAATCTACAGAACTAGGGTTCCAAGTTTCATGCAAGAAGCTAAGCAACTATTCTGCAAAAACATGATAATATGACTTTGATTAGTCTAACAATTTTATCACAACACTTTCCTAAACTTCAAGAAACCCTAGGACTAAACATTATATAGAGAATCAATAATGTGACTGAATTCTAGGGATCTAATGGGTGAAAGGAACCCATAGTAAAATCCCACATACCTGGTAACGAATTTCACAAAGAAATCTTTCAATTTTGGAGCTGGAATTGGAGGAAACCTTGATGCGTTCTAGGAGAAGGTTGGTCGACTCTTTCTCCTTTTTCTCATTCAACTTGGATGAATTTTGGAGAATGAGTTGACTTGGGTAAAGTCTAATTTAGTTACTAGGCAAAAACTGACAAAAATGACTTTGTTGAGGGGTTAAACAGTGTAGTTTAGGTGTCTAACACATAAGGAAAAGACAAAAATGACCCTAACATAAAATTTGATAAAGCCACTGATAGACCGTGGACTGACCGAGTTCATCCTGGTAGGGTGTCGTTTGGCTTCAGAGATACGGATTGGACCACAAACTGTGGTCCCACCTATGGTCTATAGGTCCTGACATAGGTCCAGACTTGGCCAATATTTTTGGGGGTTTTGGGAGGGGGCTATTGGTGACCATCCACAAACCCTACCAACAGTCTGAGGGTTAACCTATAGTTCGTTGGTGACACCTGAAACTTTTGTAATTCAATAGAATATGGCGTGTTACACATCTAAAGGGAATCATCTAGTATTCGAGACCAATTCGTCCTATTTGCATTCACGATTTTAGCCAAGATACTCTTAATCTGACAATTCAAAACCTCCATTTGGCCACTCGTCTGTGGATAATATGGCGTTGCCACTTTATGTGCTACTCCATAGTACTCATTGAGGATGCAAATAGTTGGTTGGAAAAATGTAAGCCTCCATACTAATAAGAGCACCTGAGGTACCAAATTTTGCAAAGATGTAGTGCTTTAAGGATTTAACAACATTCTTCCCTTTATTGCTAGGTAATACTACAACTTCCACCCATTTAGAAACATAATCCACAACAACCAAAATATACTTATATCCAAATGAGCTCACAAACAGGCCCATGAAATCCATTCCTCATACATTTAACAATTAAATTTCTAGAATGGGATAAAGAGGTAAATCATGTCGTCTGGATACCCCACCTTGCTTTTGGCATTGTATACATCTCTTGAAAAATTCATGGGCATCTTTGTAGAGGGATGGCCAATAGTATCCACTTTGAAGGATTTCAAAGGTCATTCGTACACTGCTCTGATGACCACCAACCGGTGAAGCATGACAAGTATTGAGAATTTCATTGACTTCCTCTTCCGGCACACATCGCCGAATAATATGGTATGTACATTCTTTGAATAGATATAATTCATCCCAGAAAAACCTCTTGACTTCGAAAAAGAAACATTTTTCTTGATAGAAGTTCAGGTGTTCTAGCATTAGTCCACATACTACATAGTTAGCAAAATCAGCATACCAAGGAGTTTCATTAAGAGTGTCCACACATACCTGTTCATTTGGGAATGATTCATTTATGTCTAACTCAAGCTCGTCTTTCTCCTTTCCTTCAAACCTATATAGATGATCGACCTCCTGATTTTCGCAACCTCTTCTATACCTTGACTTCAAAGTCTAATTCTTGCAATAACAACACCCATCTTATTAGCCTTTGTTTAGCATCTTTCTTTGCCATTAGTACTGCAGAGCTGCATGATTAGTGTGAACTACCACTTTAGTGCCTCATAAGTATGCCCGAATTTTCTCAAATACCCATACCACCGCAAGTAATTCATGCCCTGTAACAGTGTAGTTACTTCAAGCACCATTCAATGTTTTGTTGGCATATTCAATTAGATGGAATAGTTTATTACACTTTTGCCCTAAGATAGCACACAATATAGTACCACTTTCATCACACATCACCTCAAATGGTTCAATCTATGTTAATAACGATCGGGGTAGAGATTAACTTCTCATTCAAACATTTAAAGGTTGTCATACATGCGTCGTCAATGATAAATTTCACCTCTTTGTCCAGAAGTTTGGACAATGGGTGTGCAATTTTTGAGAAGTCTTTGATGAATCTTTGATAGAACTCGGGATGCCCCAAGAAACTTCGAATACCTTTTATAGATATTAGTGGTGGTAGATTCTCAATTACCTCAATCATTGGTTTGTCGACCTCAAACCCTTTTTGTGACAACTTGTGACCCAAAACTATACCTGAAGTAACATTTCTCCTAGTTTAGGGCTAAATTGGTTTCCACATATCTTTAAAAGGCCTACCCAAGGTGGGCCAAACATGTTTCAAAAGAATCGCCCACAACTGATAAGTCATCCATGAAGAATTCCATTGAAATACTGCCGGGCCTTACACAACACGAAAGGCATCCTTTTGAAAGTGATAGTTACATAAGGACAAGTGAACATTGTTTTCTCTTGATCTTCCGATGTAATAGAGATTTGGTTATACCTAGAATCACCATCCAAAAAATAATACCATCCACGCTCCGAAAGCCAATAAAGCATTTGATCCATAAAAGGCATGGGAAAGTGGTGTTTCTCAGTCCATGAATTTATCTTCTGATAGTCCATGCATACTCTCTATCCAGTATACGGTCTAATGGAAACAAGTTTCCTTTTTTCATTTGGGACTATTGTGATGCCTCCTTTCTTAGGTACACATTACACCGGACTCACCTAGTTGCTATCCACATTAGGGTAAATCACACATGTGTCTAGCCACTTGACTATCTCCTTTTCTACCACATATTGCATTGGTAGGTTCAATCTTCTTTGATGTCCGACACTTGGCTTGCACTTACTATTAAGTTGAATCTTGTCAGTGCAAATATTGGGTGGAATACCTACAATATCAGCGATAATCCATCCTATAGCCTTGAAATACCTTTTCAACACCTCAAGAAGAAATTTAAGTTGCCACTCAAGCAAGTCAGCTGCAATGATAACGTAAAAGCTGTTATTTCTTCCAAAAAAAGAATATCAAAGATGAGAGGGGAGCAATTTAAACTTAAGCTTAGGCAGTTCCTCCGTGGATGGTTTGGTGGGATGATTCTCTTAATTATTTAGATCAATGTCTAGCTTCAATGGGTTCCTTGAGTATTCATAAAGCAGCTACCACTTCATCATACCCTTGAACTTCAGTCTCATCATAATTTGAAAGAATAGCCTCAAGAGGTTCACTTATACACATCAATTCCCTCACACTAGTCACTGATTCATCAATCACATCAATCGTTGAAACTACATGAATGTCACTCGGTTGTTTCATTGATTTGTACACATTGAAAGTGAACTCATCTTCTTTTACTCAGAACTTCAACTTCCCACTTTCAACATCTACTAGAGCTCTCCCGGTTGCTAAAACCGGTCTACCCAAAATAATGGGAACTTCATCATCAATCTCACAATCAAGAATAACAAAATCGGATGGAAATATAAATCGATCAACCTTCACTAATATGTCATAGAGTATTCTAATAGGGTGTTTGATCTACCAGTCTGCCATAAGAAGTCACATCCTTGTGGATTTTGGTTCACCCAACCTACGTTATTTGGAGATTGCATAAGGCATCAAATGTATTCTTTCCCCCAAGTCACACAAATCTTTAGCAAATTGAATCATACCAATGGTGCATGGCATAGTGACTGCTCCCAGATCCTCTTTCTTTGTAATCATCTCGCTAGTCATAAATCGAACTATAATTATGAGAAACTTTGAATTGTTTCAAAGTCCATGTTTCTCTTCTTAGTGACCAGCTCCTTCATGACTTTTTCATACCCCGAAATCCACAATAATGCTTCCACTAAAGGAAGATTTATAGAAAGTGTCTTAAACACAGATAGGAATTTCTTGAATTTTTTATCCTCATTTTTCGTTTTGAGACGTTGAGGAAATAGAGGAGATATTTTGGGAAGAGGTTGCACTATCTTTGGAGTTGATGTAGCCTTTTATTTAGCTCTTTGCAATTCTTTGGTGGGGATTTGCTTGGGACTTTCCTCCTTCTCTTTGGGTATATCACTTTCTGGTGCCTGAACGGGCTTCTCTTCCTCATCGTTATCTTTCTTTTCCTCATGAGCATTCATCCCATTATTACCTTTCACATTACCAACTGCTATCTTTCCACTTCGAGTCACAACCGCCAAATCTTTTTCATGATCAGCCCACAAAGTTGTTGTGCACTCCACCTCACCCCTTTCAAATACCTTGGGTTCCAATTATGTTGACAATTGGCTTAGTTGACCCTCGAGTTGTTTGATTGCATCTGCGTGAGAATTGACTCTATTATTCAATGTTGACAAATCAACCTTCATCTTCTTAAGCATTTCATCGGATCCTTCAACCTTATCTAGGATGCGCGACAACAATTCATCCACTCTTAAGTTACTCGAACTGCCCTTTGATTTTGGGTTGTCACTTGATTGCGTGTTTTACTCTTCATAAATCTCTTCTCTCCTCCAAAAGTCATTTTGTTTAGTCCAATCTTGATAGTATCTTCTTTTCTTTTCTTCCTCCAATCTTGATAGTATCATCTCTTCTCTTCTTCCTCCAATCTTGATAGTATCGTCTCTTTTCTTCTTCGTGATGCAAGTTCCAACCTTGATTCCCACCCACCTTTAAGTAGCTTGGGTGAGAACCCCCTCAAGTCTAAACACTCTTCTGACTTCTTTGGGTTCACCAACCTTTCATAGCACTTGTTTTTGTAACAACTCCATTTAGGACATCACTTTTCTAATATTCTCATCACTTCCTTTCTCCTTGTCAAGTTGCTCTTTTGTTATCCTAAAATTTAAGGGAGAAACTTGGTCCACTTGAGTATACCACACCTTATTGATCTTTGTCATTTCATCAAGAAGGGACAAAGCTACCTCAAATGGTTTTAACATTATTCCTCCTCGGTCCAGCTGATCGGCTACTCCTTTGTTCACTTAGTCTAAACTCCTGTAAAAATATTGAAATATCACATCACCGAGTAGCCCATAAGTAGGACATTGTAATAACAACTTTCAAAATCTCAGCCAACTTTCACGAATTGGTTCCTCTTCTACTTGCTTGAAGTTTTGGATGTTGCCATGCAATTTCACCATCTTTGTCAGTGGTAATAACCACACATAGAATCAGTAAGCTCCTCCCATGATATAATAGAGTCCCTCAGTAGCCCTGCTAACCACCTGGTTTCTTCCCCCATTAAAGAAAAAGGGAACAACTAGAGCTTAACTAGTTCTTGTGAAATATCCTTGAGTGAGAACGGAGTACTTATCTCCACAATGTTCTGAATATACCCATGGGGAATCTTATGATCCAGCCCCACAAATATGCCTTTTGCATGCAATAGTTGTAGCATTGTCTTAGTCACATGGAATGCAACATGATCCCCAACCGAAGGTAGGCCAATAACACATATGCCCCAAATAGAGATTCTTTAATGTGAAAGAAATCACCACCATCATCTTGGTGATCAAATTGGTTCACCGTGCTTTCATTTGCACTCATCCTGTCACCTGATCAAAAATGGATCACACAAAAAAAAGTACATTCAACTACAACACAAAGAAATCCCAATTCAAACTTCGATAAGAGAATTCTAAACACCACTCCCAGGCAATGGCACCATCTTGATTAACGCTCAACTACACTGTATATGGTACTAGGTGTAGACGATCGTAATTTAGTATAAATCCCAACAAAAGAGATGGGGTTCAACCCACAAGGAGCGTTACAAGTTTGAATTCAATTATGAAGTTGTAAATGCAATTTAATCGGTTGTACGAATGCAAATTATCAAAAACGCTTAAATAAATTGAAGGGATGACATAAATGTCAGAGGGAGGAATTGATTGTCAAGTTGAAACTAAAGCAATCATAAAGAACAGGGGGAATCAAGTAATTAAGAGAGACCCACGGGTATGACCGACTAACTATCAATTTTAATAAATGGGTACTCGGTAAATACTAATGGTTTCTTAATCTTAGCGGGTAAGCTGGACCTTAGATGTAATAGCTCTCTATCGAAAAACTATTACGAATCAGGCGAGTTCTCTCGAATGCCAACAAGCTTAACACTAAAAATAGCCCAAAACCTCACTTTATATACTCTCACGAGCTATATAGATATAATTGAGCTTAGATTTCACTCTCTCGAGCTGAAAACACAACAACCCAATAACTGCAAATGATAATTTATAGCCTTAGTGTTACACCTCTCTGTCAAGGAAGCATAAAACACTAAATAAGATTGAAATAAAAATTCCAATTCATCAATTTAACACCTGCTATAAATCAAACCCACTTCAAAATAGAAATAAGATTAATAATCCTTAACACCCATCAAAAATCAGACAATTAGTGACATAGTCACACCCCCAAGTATGAGGGTTTTAGTTATTCATCATAAAATTAAGAATTCAATACCTATTACATTTTATATGGCTGGGTATTTATCTCCAAACCCTTAAAATGATTCAATGTAGCTTCAATTATAAAACCCAATTCGAAATCTACTTGAAAAGTTCTTCAAAACTAAATAAGAACATTGTTTTTTGTTATGGGTAAGAATTTTCCCAAAAGTTTGGATACCTTCTCCCTTTTAAAAAAATCTAAAATTAATTGATACTGATTCAAAATTTGGCTGTTGGGGCAAATGAGCGAGGTAAGTCGTGCTTCACCGACTGGTCGACGATTCACTAATAGCCCTTGTCCCTCGCCTTCTTGTCTTAAGTTTTCATCTAATGTGCACTTTGACATTAGGCAGTACATATCGGGGTTGCAGATATATTCTATAATGGGTCGCTTGCTCCTTTGAAATGCCAATTTGCTTTCATCCTCATTGAATGCTCTGTAACTTTCGGTGGACTAACTCCTCTTTGCTGATCCAATCGGTGTGTCGCCAATTGGGTTTATCCCTCGCCCAATTTCTCTCATCTCAGGCGTGGAAGACTATAACTTTCAGTGGTTGAAGAGGCTACTCAGCAGATCACCAAGTGAAGTCGGGGATCTTCATCTTTGTTGCTCTTTCATTTCTCTTTAGTTTTCCTAGATACAAATCAATACATTAATAATAGTTGGGAGCATAAATTTGGCATTGATAATACTTAAACCATGAAAAAAAAAATCCCTAAATGAGTCAAAATCATGGACTCATCAATGGTCATGAGATTTGCATCAAAAAATGATGCAGGTTGAATAACATTAGTAAATTGAATGTAGTGGTAAGTGCTAAGGTGAGAGTAAACAATTAACTACTTTACTGACCGAAAGCAACATAATTAGATCAATGCAAGAATATGAAGTGAAAACAATTTCAGCTTAACAATAAGATAAACTATGTAGGCAACATGAAAATAGTATACTTTACTTTGTGTAGAATTTCGCTAACCATCAACCATTAGTATAAACCTATCAATGATACAATGTTTCGCCCATGTTCCAAGGGCCATCATATACATTGCCGGGGTGTAGGATGATATTATGACTATGGATCAATCTCATGGGCCTTCTTAGAGCTAGTGAGATGTGGCATGAAGAATCAACTCTATCTTATCCTATGCTGGCTACGTAGTTTTATGGATCTTCTGAGTTATAAAATACTTTAACCCAATTAGGTGCTCGATACTACTCAAACAATAATCAATATAAGTCTATACTCAATTTAATAAAACATACTTTTTCTATAATTGCTCAAACTATCCTCTTAAAAGAGGTAACTGTTCTTGAAATATTTTTGAACTCATAAACTCTTTTTAGAAATCAAAGTTTCTCTTTTCTCAATGTTAAAATGATATATTTGGGAATACTTAATTCCCTTAAACTTTTCTCAAAACCATCTCTTTAAACTTTTACTCAAAACTCAGTATAAGAGATGGTGATTGGCTTTAAAAGACTCTGAAGAGTTATAACTCAAAATACTGAAAATATAAACTTGAAAGAACCAACTCAAGGACCTCAATAAAAATATAGAAATTCAATACTCAAAACTCAAAGGTTCAAAGACTCAAGAACTCATAACTCAACAATACTGCTCATGACAAGAATACACAATTCATAGGGTTCATACAGGAATATGGACATGAACGATTCAACACAAGGATTTCAATAACAATATAGACGCATGAATACAATTCTTCTCATGATCATACTCATTTAGTCAAGACTTAGTTCAAGTCTGTAGTTAATTGTAGAACACTTCTCAAAATATCTTAAAAAGGACCCCTTAAACTTTCCTCTAAACTTTTCTTTAATTCGAAGTGTAAACTGAGGGATTTCATTAGGATATGTAGGATCTCTTAAGGAATTTTAAGAGTTAATATCAAGATGAGAACAATGACAGAATTCAAAGGAACACATACGAGACAAAGAACAGAGAAGAAAAAGGGGTAGGCAACCCTGGTGCATCACTGGTGTTTCAAGCTTACCCCAAAAATACTGGGAGTAATTTGAGAGGCACTGCTGGCATAGGGTGCAAGCCCTTCTGGAGCTATGGGGCACATTTCCCCTTCCCGAACCCACAAATCCGATGAATTTTCTTATTCAATTTTAGGTCCTAACTCATCTAGAATCAATTGGTTTCTTCAAAACAATCCTTGATTGATAAAACCCACACATTTTCAATGAAATCTCACTCCAATTTTATCAAGAAACATCACTTAATTACAAGAACCTCACCTCAAGAACTTAAAACCTCCATTGTTAAAGAATGGGGCTAAAACTCAAGAATTCATCAAGAATCTTTACATAAATAATTTCATGGATGATTTAATGGATGAACCACATGATTCGCATGAAGACAAACAATTTGATAACTATAGGAAACCTCACATACCTGGAAGGAACAATTGTTCTTGGCGAATTTCCTCAACTCTTGAATGAATGCTTGAAAACCATCTTTTACTCTTCGTGAAAGATCGCTCTAAAAACCTCAATTATTTTGAATGTGAATGTGTATTTTAGAATCTGATTAAACCCTTATTTAGGTCAGGAAAAATGTACTAAGCCAAGTGAGAAAAAGGAAAAGAACAAAATACCTTTGTTAAAACGAGTGTAATGCCTTAAATAGAGAGGCTTCACTCAAATGGGCATAACTTTTTAGTATGAGCTTGAAATTTAGAAAACTTTGCGCCATTTGAAAAAGGACTCAAAGACCCTCCATTTGGTAGGTTGTGGGACACCTAACTCTTTATGTACTAAAAGATAAGTCATTTGAAGTTGATCCAAGTAAAATCTCATAGTGAAACTCAATCAGAATGAAAGATTTCAACTCAAATTTTTGTTAGGGGATTCTAGTGACCTTAACACCTAAGAAAGTTTAGAATCACTAGGTACAATCTTATTCACAATGATAAATGGTTTGATCCTTACCTCATAAACTTTTGGGGTGTTACAATATCTCTTCCATGGGATTATTGGTCCTTGAATGACGGTTGGACTGAGGATGGAAAAGGGGTTACTCTTACTATCTTTGTGACTTCTGAACGTGCCTACTATAATAGCCGAAATTGATTTCTACTAAGAGTTTGGAACTGCCTTTGGCACATAAGTAAAAAAGGATTATGCATTTGAAATAGCAAAGCTCTTATCTAAAGCTATCTTACATGAGACAAAGGAAATTTGGGCATGAAGGAAGAAGAGGACTACTACGCCTTAAGCAATACAACGGCTAGCTTTCAATCCTAGAAACACCACTATATCATGAGTTCTATTATGAATACCACACCTTATAGAACTCATAATCCTACAAGGGTTTATGACTACTCTTACTAAGGTCTGAGTGTAATTGTATGCTATTACTATATTCAAGCCTAACACAAAATCACAAAGTACTTAACATAAGCTGATTATTCTAATCTATATCACAAAATTAAAGTTCATTTCCACTATAAGAAAATCTAATCCCAAGGATATTACTACTTACTACCACATTCAACAAACCTTGAGTTTTAATCAAGAACCACTAATGCATCATGAATTCATCCATACGCTACTAACACCACATTCAGGCCTAGTACAATAACCATTCCAGGGACTCCTACAAACCAATCATTATAAGAATTCCTCATTCTGTTGTCACTTATAAAAACTTAACTTTCATGCATTATTACTAAGAAATTGACTTATTACTCATCATTAAACCTTATCTCCTTCTTCCTCTACATTTATAACCTTAGGTGGAATAAAAAGACCACCACTACCACAATAGGAAACAGAAACTCTATCATTTATCATTACTCAACTACTGTCAACAACATCGCCATCAAAAGTAAAAAAGATCAGTCAAAGAGCTTAGCATGAAAGATCATAAGCACGATTCATTCAAGAGTTTTGATATAAGAATATGCATGACATACCATTATTTTGCTAGCCATTAAGATCAAATCATGAATTTGGGAAACTAAGCATGTTATGAGACATGAGTGCTAATGAATAGAGTCATATCATGAGCCTGATATCCATAGCTGTATAGAGTAAGATTGAGATCAATGGGCTAAAGTATTTTCCCCTCATTCATGGAATTGAGCATAGATAGGAATCTCTCTCAAGTGCATGAGCATATGTCATAGTCTCAATTCTTATATTAAAGGCATCAATTGGATGTTGTAACTACTGAGATTTAGGGAGTACACTTGAGTATGAATGGATCGACATATCACTTTAACTCTTTTTGAAGACATCACTATCTGATTCTCAACACTTGATTTGGTTTCTCATCTTATCATCTCCCCCTTAAGTCTAAACTGACACTTGAAGGCTACGGATCTATTACATCATCTCTAAACTGGTCTTCATTCCCTTTACTCTAATATATGGGAAAGGTTTGTCTCATGGCTACTGACCTCTCCATAAGCAGGTACTAAGACTCTTTCTAACACCTCTTTATAAGATGATTCTCTTAACCTTTTCTTGTTGTCATATAAAGCCACTTAATCTGACTATTAATAATATGACTTCTCCTTCTTAGCCTAACAATAACATCTTTGTATATTCATATCAACCTAACTGATGGAAACTTTAAACTATATTTAAGAGGCTTGTTATTCACTATATAAAATCCTTTCTACCAAACTCTTAATTGTGATAAATAATGCTTACATCAGCCTACTCCACATTGACAACTCAATTATGCTATCTACGCATAAATGAAAATAATAAACTTAATTAGAACCTAATTGACTACATATGATCTCAAGTACTCCTCTTAGTCCTCTAGTTAATCTAGTGACTTATTCATACTTTATTTCTCTTATTTAAAAGTCAGAATCTCTCACTTGTACCACTCTTATTCATCACAATGAACATCTTAATTCCTTACCTTCGTACTCTGTGTTAGGCTTACCAAATTAAATCTCAAAACTAACATCATCACCCTCCTCTAGCCATTCTTTTGATCATGACACTTATCTCAAATGCAAGTATAGTTTCTATTACTAAACATGGATATCATTTATGATTGCTCACTTACAGTATTAACTTACACCTATTAGATAAAATTAAGAAACACATGCCCACTAAGACCTCGTGACAAGTAGTAAATCTTTATCTCTCAGTCTATATACTTAGAGTTAACCGCCACATTTCCTTTCACAAATTAAGTGTTATTTACCCATTCACTATACATCATTTTTAAATTAGTTCTATAACCCTCTAAATATCATCGGGTTCCCCCTCCCCTCAAAATCATAAGCCTTCCTTAGATCTATCACCTCATGAATACTCTACTATTCTAGAAAACACCCACACTTAGACATCAACTTAAACTCCCTTATGGTTATAATATACTCTAACTCATTCTAACTAGTAACTATTACTCTACCTTCTATCATGAAATCTACATAAACCCATCCCTTCCTAGTTTACCCATAGGGGAAAACTCCTCATTAATAACTTACTGGGTGCATGACTACAATAAGATAATTTTCCTCATCACTATATCCCTTTCTATATTAATGAATCTCAGTATGCATTCTTCTAAATTTGGGCAGTTTTAACTACTATTGCTTATAACATCATAACTCATACTATCTTTTTGGGTAAAAAATATTACCCAGGCTCTAAAAAACACTTTCTCATAAAGGTCTCAATGAAAGCATGATTTAGAGAAGAGAGTCTTGGAGTACATCTCACTTTTAGCTCAGTCGAACTATTTACATGAAAAATAGTGCATCTTTTCGAATCTCAACACTTAAGCTCATTCTCGAGCTTCTCTTAAGCCCCTATACTATCTCATGACTTTCTCAAGACTTCTGTTGAGAGTAACTCATCAATAAGGATCTAGGATATGCTTTTAAACTACCTAGAGTATGACGGGTAGTAGAAGAAATATGAGAAACACACGAGTTTGAATAGTTTTCTTATCACACAGTTCTATATCATGATTTAGAGTATGAAAGGAGGAAAACTTTTCTTAAATGTATGTAGTCCCTCATTTATACAAAAGGGGTCCTCAGAACCATCAATAAGATCCTACTAATGCGGCCTTATAAACACCCTAGGACACTTGAACTCTGTGATTTGATACCAAGTTTTTCACAACTTAGGCCTACACCAAGGACGCAACTGGAAATCAAGAACCATTTCTAATCCCTAAGAGAACCTTTGGCCTGGCTACATGTCTTAAATTACTCCAAATAATACGTGAAAGCTTAAATTAAGCGAATACTTAGACATTCAATAGAGTCCTAAAATACTGCCTTACAAATACTTAACATGAGTCATAAGTTAAATAAAGCATCCTTAGAAAATAATAGAAGCATCTAATTATGTCTGTCTATGAAGCCTCTAACAATATAATATGGATATTGGGACAAGACCATTGACATCTCACATACTACTAAGATGAATGAAAATAGAGTCTCCTAGAAGCTAGGAGACCTCACCAAAAGTGTCTGCATATGAATAATGATTTCAACCAAATGCCCGTTAATTATCTTTAGCACCTCTATCTTCATCATAAAATGATACAGGTCAAATGATGTCAGTCCATTAAATGTAATAGTAAGTGCCAAGGTTAGAGTAAATAATTAACTGGCTTTAATAACTGAAAGCAACATAATTGGATTAGTACATGAATATGACGTTTAAATCATTTAGGCTTTATCATAAGATGTACAATGTAAGCAACATAAAAATCATAAACTTTACTTTGTGGGGAGTTTCCCTAACCGACAACCATTACTATGAGCCTACCAATTATACAATGTTTTGCCCACGTTGTAAGGGTCATACTATACCTTGTCGGGGTATAGGATGATATTGTGGCTATAGATCCATCTGATGGCCTTTTCAGAGGCAGTGAGGAGTCACATGAAGAATCAATGCTATCCTATCCTACATTGGCTACATATTTTATGGAACTTCTGATTTATAAAAGACTTTAACCCATTTCGATGCTCGATTCTACTTGTAAAATAATCAATATAACTTTATGATCAATGTATTAAAATATAATCTTTCTCTAGTTTGAGATAATATCTCAAACAATCCTCTTAAAAGAAGTAATTGTTCTTGAAATATTTTTGAACTTATAAACTCTTTTTCGAAATCTTTTTTTTCTCTTTTCTCAATGTAAAAATGATATACTTATTCAATATTGTCTCTTTAGACTTTTTCTCAAAACTCAATTGAAGACACAATGATGGGCTTTCAAAGACTCTTAAGACTTATAACTCAAAATAGGATTCACGCTGACAATATAAACATGAACGAACCAACTCAAGGATCTCAATAACAATATTGAAATTCAATACTCAGAACTCAAATATACTTCTCATCTCAAGAATACTTAATTCATAAGGTTCATGCGGGATTATTGACATAAACGACTCAAAACTCAAGGATACCAATAATAATATGGACTCATGAATACAACTCTTCTCATTCTCATGCTTATTTACTTAAGACTTAGTTCAAGTCTATAGTTAATTACAAAAGACTTCACCAAATGACTTAAAAGGACCTATTGAATTTCCTCTTAACCTTACTTTAATTCGAAGTGTAAATTAAGAGTTGTGATTATTATATGTATATCTCTTAAGGATTAAAGAAGACTTTAAGAGTTAATATAAAGAAGTGAATGAAGACACGATTCAAAGGAAGACATATAAGACGAAGAAAAGAGAAGAAAAATTAGTAGGCGACAGTGACATATTTGTGGCGCGTTGCGCCAGCCCCTACAGTTCTGGGAGTACCTTAGGGCACATTGCTGAGACAGGGTGCCAACCCTCCTTGCGCTATGGGGGTGTATTGCCCCAGCCCGAACCTAGAAATCTGATGAATTTTCTTGTTCAATTTTGAGTCCTAACTTATCTAGAATTGATTGGTTCTTCCCAACTCTATCTGATTAATAAACCAATACATTTTCAATGAAATCTCACTTAAATTTTATCAAGTAACACCACTCATTCACAAGACCCTCACCTCAAGAACCCAAAACCTCCATTGTTAAAGAATGGGGCTAAAACTAAATGACTCTTCATGCATCTTTACATGAACGACTTCATGGATGAATCAATGGAAGAACTACATGATTGGTGTGGGAATAAAAATTCCATCACTATGGGAAACCTCACATACCTTGGAAGAACGATTGTTGTTGGTGAATTCCTCAACTCTTGATTGAACACATGGAAACCATTTTTCCTCTTATTGAAACTTCGCTCTAAAAACTCTAAGTGTTTTGAACGTGAATGGATATTTTTGAATTTGATTAAACACTTAATTGGGTTAGGAAAAATGTTCTAAGATAAGTGGGAAAAGCAAAAGACAAAAATACCCTTTCCTAAAAAATTGGAATGCCTTAACCAGAGACGCTTCACTAAAATGGGCAAATCATTTTAATTCGAGCTTGAAATTAATAAAACTTAGTTGTGTATGAAAGAGGACTCAAAGACCTTCAATTTTGTAGGTCATGTGAAACCTAACTGTTTATGTGCTAAATTATATGGTTATTTGAAGTTGACCCACGTAAATTCTCATAGTGAAACTTAATTGATAAAAGAAAGTTTTCAACTAAACTTTATGGTAGGGATGCTAGTGAATTTAACACCTAAGAAAATTTAGAATCACTCGGTTCAATCTTATTCACAATGGATAATGTTTCGAGCCTTAACTTAGAAATTTTTGGGGTGTTACATGATCCTTCGTCCTATTGGAAAGACAAGATGTCATATACTGTTGAATTTTCAAAATTAATATAATGATAGCTTGATCCTTCAAGCGATGTTGAAATTGATTCTCACATATGTACCAGTCTTTTCTGTGTTCAAATAAAAATTGCTAGTTTATAAATGGGGGGAGGTTGATCTTCTTTGACCGAAATGATACATTTGACTTAACATCCAGCCCTTTTCCAGGCACTTGCTTTGAGGAAAAAGATTGATAAAACATGTACAATAGTGAAAGAATTTTGAAAATAATGAAAAAGTTTACATTGTATAAGATGTTGTTGAATCTTTGATCTTGGCACAATTTGAGACTTTGCAAAGTCTGACTTGGAGAGGTGTTTTCACTATGATATGTGTCACAAAATTTTGAAACCATTAAAATTTTCTTCCCCAGTATAGACTTCTATTGATGTAGATTGTAGATTGATTGCTATGAATTCTCTAAAAAAAATTCTACCTGGTCTTGGTTTCACAGAAATTCTCTTTGATGGAATTTTTGAGACCCCCTGAAAAATTCTTCCCCAGTTACATAATCAAGGGAAAATGATATTTTTTATTAGGAGAAGACAAAACTCCATATGAGAGCTTACGTATCAACTCTTAAACAGGAATGTATGACGTAGTTCCAAATTACAAAATAAAGAGCATGAATCAAATCTAAGATGTAGTATCACTTCACTACATTTGATTTGGTTTGAGTGAAATTTCATCATCCATTTCTGCCAATATGAGTTCTCTATTTGTAAACACCTGAGACACTATGTATGGACCTTGCCAGTTTGGTGAGAATTTTTCCATTGCCTCATCTTGATTTGGGAAGATCCACTTCAAAACTAGTTGTCGATATGAGAAATATTTAGGCCTGACCTTCTTGTTGAAAGCTCTAGCCATTCTATTTTGATACAGTTTCCCATGACACACAAAATTAATCCTTTTTTTATCAATTAATACCAAATTCAAACGATTGAACTTGTGCACATTTGGCGTCGCTCAACTCCGCCTCTTGAATGATTCTCAGAGATGGTATCTCCACTTTAGCAGGTATCAGAACCTGATAACCATATACCATAAAATATGATGTAGCCATGGTAGAAGTTTTGATGGTAGTACATTATGCCAACAAAGCAAAGTTTAATGTTTCATGGCAATGCTTATAATTGTCGATAATATTGTGTAGTATCCTTTTGATGTTCGTGTTTATAGCCTTAACTACTCCATTCATCTATGGCCTATATGATGTGGAATTCCAATCAGTAATCTTGAACTTCTCACCTAATGCTTCCATCAAATCGCTATTTAAGTTGGTTCCATTGTCGGTAATAACTGATTCAGGGATTTTGAACCTACAAATGATGTTTTCTTGACAAAGTCATCTGCAACCTTCTTCGTTACCGATTACTTAGGCGTGGTTTCGATCCCCTTGGTAAAGTAATCAATTGCAACAAGAATAAATCAGTGTTTGTCGGATGTTGTTGGTTCGATTAGACCAATGTCATTCATGCTCTAAGCTACAAATGGTCAAGGTGAATTAGTAACATGGAGCTTGTTCAGGGGAACTCAAATCATATTTGCATAAGTTCATTGAGGACATTTCTGGACATAGCGAATATAGTTTATCTCCATGATCAACCAAAAATATCCTAATCTCAGAATCTTCTTTGCCAGAGTAAAACCATTCATGTGACGACCACATGTTCCTGTATGTATCTCTTCAACTAACCTACTAGCTTCTCCAACATATACACATCTTAGAAAACCCAAATCAGGAGTCCTCCTATAAAGGACTTCTGCACTTAGAAAGAATTGATTTGCTAACTTCTGAATCGTGCATTTTTGCAGACTTGATGTATCTTTTGGGTATTAAGGCTTTGTATCTATATTTTCTTCAACATGCAAATAGTATGCTAGTTGCTCATATATATAGATGTAAATAGGGTCAATCTAATTAAGATCCAAGTGTTGAATCATAGAGGATAAAGTGGCTAGGGCATCTGCAAATTCATTTTGAATCCTTGGCACAGGCTTGAATTTTGTCTTCATAAACCTTCTGCACAACCTTTGTACGCACTCCAAATATGGTATCAAATTTAAATTCTTGGTTGCCCACTCAACTCGAACTTGATGAATAATTAGTTTAAATCTCCAATTATCAACATATCTTTGACATTTAAGTCAATTGCCCATCGGAGTCCCAAAATGCAGGCTTCATATTCAGCCATATTATTTGAGCAAAGGTATTTGAATTTCGCTGATACTGAATGATGTTAACCAGCTTGTGAGATCAGAAAAACTCTAATGCCAGACCTGCTTAAATTCTTAGCTCCATCAAAGAACATACTCCAAACAATGTATTCTTCAGAGATGTATTCTTCCACAAAAGCTACTTCTTCATTCTATAGAGGTCTATACTCGTCATCTACATAGTTCTCCACCAAATGATCTGCCAATGCTTGTGCCTTCCTACTTTTTATAAAACATACACTATGTAAAACTCGCTCAATAGAATCTTCCATTTAGCCAGTTTACATATAGGCATGGACTTTTGGAAAATATACTTCAGAGGATCCATTCTTGAGATCAAATAAGTAGTGTGTGAAGAGAGGTAGTGTCGCAGCTTCTGGGCAACCCAAGTTAAAGAATAACAGGTATGTCCCAATAAATAATATCAGGCTTCATATGATGTGAGCTTTTTGCTCATTTAGTATATTTCCTGCTCCTTCTTATATGTTTCATCATGTTACCCTAAGATGCAACTAAAAGCATTGTGTAATATTGATATCTATAACAACAATAGTCTACCTGATTCAGAATGAACCAACACAAGAGGATTTGACAAATAGTTTTTGATCTTGTCAAATGCTTGTTGACATTCTTCTATCAATTTTATAGTAGCATCCTTATTTAACAGCTTGAAAATTGGCTCACAAATGATAATAGATAGGTATATGCAATGACTAATGTAGTTAACTCATCCCAAGAATCTAATTACCTCTGTCATAATCTTCGCCAGATGAAGATCATGAATGGATTTGATTATTGATGGATCCAATTTTATACCTCGATGGTTGACAGTAAAACCCAATAGCTTTCCAACAGGAATACAAAAGGCACATTTTGCAAGATTCAACTTCAAATTATTCTAACGCAGTCTAGCAAAGAACTTTAGAAGATCATCTAGATTATTCAAACCCTTATTTGACTTGATGATGACATCATCCACATAATTTTTTATTTCCTTATGGATCATGTTATGAAGCAAGGTGGTAATCACTCTTATAAATGTAGCCCAAATAATCTTTAACCCAAACAACATCAGCTTGTAGTTGTAGACACCCCAAGGTATGATGAAAATAGTTTTCTCAACGTCGTCCTTATGCATCTTAATTTTATGATAACGAGCAAAACAATCCACAAATGATTGTGTTTCATGCTTGCACAATTGTTAATCAGGATGTGTATACTGTGAAATGGAAATTTTTCCTTTCGACTAGCCTTGTTGAGATCCCAACAATCCACATAGAGTCTTACTTTCCTGTCTTTCTTAGGAACCGAAACGACAATCGCAATCTAAGTTGGGTACTCGGTCAATTGAAGGATTTTGACCTCCGATTGTTTTGATATTTCCTCCTTTATTTTAAAGCTCAACTCAGACTTGTATTTTTTGAGTTTTTACATCACACGAAGACAAGCTGGGTCGGTGGGCAATCGATGAGCTACTATCTAAGTTCTTAGTTATGTCATGTCTTCATAAAACGAAGAGGAAATATCCTTGTTCTCTACAAGACACTTGATATGCTTTTTCTTCTCATCTTCCTTCATATGGATATTTATTTGAGTTTCTTGTGATACCTCAAAATTTCCCAAATTCACAACTTCTATTTCTATTAAGTTTGAATTGGGATTTTCCTCAAATTCCTCAAATTTTTTTATTAACTCTTAAGGGAATTCACTTTCTTTGACCTCTTCTAAATCATGTATGTTAAGCTAGGCGGTGTCATTATGTTCCATAGTCTAAGATTCAACATTTTTAAAACAAATTTTGCTGGACGAAAACAACGCATAGATAAATAAAGGATATTAAAAAATTGGAAAGGTTGAAATGCCTAGTACAGTGGTTGTATGGCTTTCTTTAGTGGGTAATAGTACCATGCTGTTGGTGGTTTCCAATCAAACCATTAATCAATAGTCTATTTATATCCCAAACCAAAAGCGGTTGAGTGATGAGTGGGTGTATGGGTTCAACTATTCATTGTAATCTGGCCCCCAAACTTCTCCCAAGTTTAAAACCAAACCAGAGCATTATGTCTATGATTTTCTGGCTATACCATGGTCATACTTCAATATTGTCGATGAGCTCTACCGTATGAAGCATCTCTCTGTCTAGATGATTTCGTCTTTAGACCGCATAGATAGGATGCTCTCTTTCCCCATGTACTACCACATCTTCATTATCCAATTCAAATTTCAGGCACGGATGAAGAAGGGAAGGAACTGCTACAACCATATAGATCCAGAGGTGCCCAACAATAGATTGTATGATGCTAGAATGTCCACGACTTGGAAATCTATACTAAAGGTATCAAGACCAATGAACATGTGCAAGGTTACCTCTCCAATAAAACCTCTTTGAGAAACATCAAGTGTTCTCACACTCATCTTCCAAGTTTGGATCTTCGAACTATCTACATACAGTCTTATTAGCGTGCTCAAGGGACGAATGATCAAACTAGAATCCAAATCAACCAAAGCTTTGGTGACTACCTTATTCTGATATTGGATAGAAATATACAAAGTTTTATTGTGGGACGTTTCCTCAAGTGATAGCTCATCTTCGTGGAAGGATATCATGTGTGCTTCAAATACTTTCCTAACCATTTGGGCTACCTCCCCATGAGTGATGCAAATAGGGATATAGGCTTCATCTAGGACCTTCATAAGAGCATTCCTATGAGTTAATAAGGATTAAAGAAAAGATAAAATGTATATTTGGGATGGGATTTTACTCAATTGATCAATAATAGAGTATTCCTTAGCTTGAACTTTCTTCTAGAAACGTTGTTCTACAAATTCTAAATAGATGGCTTAGATTTTCTAGAGCTAACCTGAACCAAATTCTCGAAAAAGTATATGCTCCTAGATATGGTCTCTTCTGCCACAAAAACTGTTTCTTCCACCTTTGCTTTTCCTTTCCCATAATCCCACAGACAAACATGGCTATCATACTTGATAGGAGGAGAATTTATAAGATCAGTAAATGGAGGCCTAGTCATAGAGAGCTCGACCACAACAGGAGCATGCCTTTTCACTGCAACAAGCGTCTAGTTGGCAGCAGTCAACATCTCTTCTAGTTCGAGGATCCAAATAGATCCCTCCAAATCCACCATATCACCAGCTTCTATCTTATTAACCTAGTGGTTAGGAATAGGATTGTTTGTTATATTTGGCGTAAGATCCTTAAGCTGGATGGCCTTTATATCAATAAGCTTTTGAATCTTGTCTTTTAAAGATCTCCAAGCTTCAATGGTATGGCTTTTCATTCCTTAATGGTAAGAACAAACCTTGTTAGAGTCGTACCACTTGGCATGTACATCTACGGGAAAAGCAAGATTGGGGTAATGTAGCTAGCTTCTTTCAAACTTTCATAAAGCTTAGCTATGGGTTCGGCTAGAGAGGTATAGGTTCTAATAGGTCTCCTTTCAAAGGGAGGTCTATTTCAGTAGCTTGGTAGTTAAGTGGGTGGTGGGGACTGAATGTATGTAGGTTAGGCATTGTAGATAGGATTGGGTTGTTTTTGAAATTCTGGAGGAGAATTTTGGTAGTATGAAGGAATGGGATGGGGAGATGTAGGATGTGGATATGGAGGTGGGGTTGTCATTTGGTATTTATAAGGGGTTTTCACTCCTTGGGCTGTCATCAAAGACTATTTCCTTTTCCTTTTGGTTCGCTGCCATTCCACCAGATTGCAAGGCTTTATTGGTGGCTTGCAAAGCCTTCAAGTTGATGATGGTTCCATTATTAATGTCTTCTTCAATTATCTCACCCAACTTGATGATATATGCAAAAATTTTCTCGGTCTTGAGCATCATGCTATCTTAGTGCTGTGGTTCTTGGTCACGAATGAGGTAATCTTTGATCTAAGACTCTTTCATAGGAGGTCTAGCTCTAGCCACCTCGGACCTCCATCTAATGGAGTAATACCGTAAGGATTCACTAGGTTTTTTCTTTAGATTTTTTATATGAAACTAGTCGGGCACATTTTCCACCTTGAATCAAAACATATTCTTAAAATTCGTAGCCATATCCACCCATTTGACCCATTTGCTAAGATCTTGTTCAATGTACCATGATAAGGCTTCCCCCATGAGACTCATCAAGAATATCTTCATCCATATTTTTTTGTCCCTCTCAACTCCTACAAGCTTGTCACAATACGTATGCAAGTGGGCTTTGAGGTCTCCATTACTGTTCAACTTCCCACATTTTGGGGTTTTGTACCCTTCAGGTAATTCCATATGAGGATGCATTCAAAAATCTTCATAAATCAACCCCCTGATATGTCATTACCTCTTGGCACATTTGATGCTCAAAAGTACGGATTAACGCTAGAAGTGAATCTTTTTTTTTTTTTAAGATTTGATGTGTTTTTTGAATGTCTAAACAGGTTCTCACTGGCATGAAAAGAGTTGAAAAAGAAGAAAAAAAGGAATGAACCAAAGAAAGGACCACGGGGCCCATCACTTGTCATGATCATCATGACGGGCCTTCTTAATGCCTGTGGTGAAAAAGCCGTGGACTTGGAAGCTTGAGGCTGATGACTAAATTCTAAGTGAAGACGAAGGAAGCCCAGATGGACCATTGTCATCATGACAGGTCGTGAAGCAGCTCATGGAAAAGAACCAATGGGAAGCCCTCGAGGAGTGACACTATGGTTTGGGACACCAAGACAGGTTATGGTCATCATAACGGGTCGTGATGCATTCCGTGATAGAGTTCTAGGGAACATGCCTTGAAAAGCAATATTTTGGTAGACCAAGTAAAGACCACGGAAGGCATCATAGGTCGTGGTCCTCACAATGGTCAGTGTTGCGCGATCGTGGTAGATGTCTAGTGAACAAACCTTGAAGGACTATGTTTTGATATTTTTAAGTAAGGGCCATGGAGTGCTTCATGGACCGTGGAGCCCTTGATGGGTCGTCTTATTACCCGTAAAGCTGCCCGACATTTTAGTCCTACTTCAAGTAGAACTCTTATTAGACTAGGTATTTGAATTAATTAAGTCATAATTTTGAATTATTTTGTCATATCTGAAACAAGCGACTAGTTTCTAAATATTCTCTACTTTGGTTTTTATCAATTAACATTGAATTGATCTTGGAAGTTTGATTTTGATTTTCTAAATATCATGTGTTTGTTGCATTTTCAAATCTTCATAAGTGATTCTTCTTAATATGTCTATTACATTTTGTTGCTCATTTGATTGAAGGGCTGAGTGGCTAAACACCACAACTATGGTTGTGGGAACTATGACTAAATCTAAATTTAGATTTGTAAAATGAGTAGAATGGGATTCATATTTGTAGAACTTAACACAACTTTGGTTATTCATTCCTTCTAATGAGTTCACACTTTAGAACTTGCCTGTATCTATTAATTGTTCGAGAGAAAATTGATAGTTAGGAAAAAGTTGATTTAGAGTGAAAGTTTGAGAGAAGAGAGAAGAGAACTTTTATACTAAGCTAAGCAAGAGTAAAATCAAGTCACACTCTTATGCAGATAGAATTTGAGCGGAAATCTATCTAATAAAATTGAGAGGTGTTAAATACACCTAACTCACTTTAATTTGCAAAGAATAAATT
Source organism: Solanum bulbocastanum (assembly GCA_037074985.1). Classification (NCBI taxonomy): domain Eukaryota; kingdom Viridiplantae; phylum Streptophyta; class Magnoliopsida; order Solanales; family Solanaceae; genus Solanum; species Solanum bulbocastanum. Next base: position 31,893,128 of record CM073601.1, on the reverse strand, counting down.
ACTTGAAACTAGTTCATGAATCAACACTAGATGTAACGTCATAGAAAACACAGCCCTAGTTCCATTCAATAATAATCATAACCTTGAAGTGAACATTCTGTTAATTGATAATCTGAATACTTTTAACAATATTTGTTACCTAAACCTTACAGCTAAACACATTCTACATTTTTCAATTACATTTGTTGGGAAATAATAACAACATTTGAATAAACACGACAGTGAAACTATTTTAGTAAAGATATTCTCTGTGGGATCGACCTCAACTCATCTTGAGTTTTATAAATTAACTTCCACCATTTATACTTCTTAATTGAAGTGTAAGTTTGGACGTATCATATTTTGGTGCCACCAACCACTAGCTCCTATAGGTCGAGTACAACAACTAGCTCACATGGTGAACCAGAGGAAGAATGGTGCACTACCAAGTGAAACAATCCCGAATCCCAAGAAAGATAGGCACTATATGGCCATCACCACAAAAAGTGGTAAGGTCATTCATGAGACAAAATTTGTAGGTACTGAGAAGGAACATGGTTTGAAGGGAAATGACGAAGAAGAGGTTGAAGCTGAACAGGTTGATGATATAGAAGATGCTTAATGAATAGTAAAGCCAGTGGAGAGGAAGGAAAAAAGAGTTGAGGCGACTTTGCCTTTACAATAGATACTGTGACCACCTCCTTCTTTCCCTCAAAGACTCAAAAAGAAAGCCGAAGATGGGAAGTTTTCCAAGTTCATAAGTATGTTAAAGCAGCTATCAGTGAACATTCTGTTGGTTGAAGCTTTGGAGTAGATGCCAAGATATGCTAAGTTCATAAAGGAGTTACTCACAAAGAAATCAGTTGTAAGTTATGATCTAACTGAAAATATCCATCATTATAGTGGTATTGCTACAAAGTATCTAGTGCAGAAAAAGAAGGATCCAACTGCATTCACTACACATTGCACATCAGATCATTTGAATTTGCAAAGGCTCTATGTGATCTAGGGGAAAGTATAAATCAGATGTCCTTGGCCACTACGAGAAACTGAGCTTGGGGTTTCCAAAACACACTGCGATGAGGTTAGTGATGGCAGATTCAGTGAAGCAACATGTAGGGATCTTATGTGATGTTCATGTAAAAGTTGACACTTTCATTTTACTGACAGACTTTGTGATTTTGGATTGCGAGGTGGACTTTGAGGATCCCATAATTTTGGGGAGGTTATTTCTGCCAATAGGTCGAGATTTTGTTGATGTTGAGAGTAGAGAGCTGAAATTCAGGCTCAACAATGAAAAGGTAAAAGTTTATAGTTTAAGTCTATGAAGTAACCACAAGAAATTAATGTGGTGTTTGTGATAGAGGTCTTTGATGAAAGGGAACCTAGAGCTGCTATCGAGGAAAAAATTTTTGTGAAACCTTTGCAGCTGTGCTAATGAATTTTAGGCAGATTATCGGAGAGATTATGTGGAGATTGTGAATGCTCTACAGGGTATAGGAGCACATTCTTATACTCCAAAGAAATTAGACCTAGATCTGAAAAACAGGCCAAATCCTCCAGTAAAGCCTTCCATTGAAAAGCTACCAATACTGGAACTTAAAAAGTTACTTAGTATAAGGTCTGTCTTTTTGGGTGCTAACAATACTTTGTTAGTCATTGTGACTGCAGATTTGAATGATGAAGAGGTGCAAGAGGTGATCTAAGTTTTGATAAGGTACAAAAGGGCAATTGGGTTGACCATTGCTGACATCATTGGGATACCTCTAGGTATCTGCACTTATAAGATTCAACTTGAGGAGTACTGCAGCCCATGCATAGAGTACCAGAGGATGTTAAATCCACCAATGCAAGAGGTGGTCAAAAAGGAGATCATAAATTAGTTAGATGCTAGGGTGGTGTACCCCATCTCTGACAGTCATTAAGATAGCCCAGTGTAGTGTGTGCCCAAAAAGGGTGGTATGAAAGTGGTAGCCAATGCAAAGAACAAGTTGATTTCAGGCAAGTGTGCATTAATTAAAAGAAAGTTGAACAAGTGGACCTTGAAGGACCACTTCCAATGCCATTCATGGACCAAATGCTTGACATGTTAGCTTGAAAAGGGTGGTACTATTTGTTAGATGGATACTCTGGGTACAACCAAATATCAATTGCTCCTGAAGATTAGGAAAAGACTACCTTTACATGTCCTTATAGTACTTTTGCATTTAAACTCATGCCATTTGGATTATGTAATACACCAGCAACTTTCCACAGGTGTTTGATGTCCACTTTCTCGGATATGGTAGAGGATACTCTGGAGGTATTCATGGATGATTTTTTTGTGGTTGGTGAAACATTTGATGATTGTTTATTGAATCTTAGCAGGTCTTTACAGAGATTAGAGGAGGGTAATTTGGTGTGGAGTGTCATTTCATGGTTAAGGAAGGCATAGTCCTAGGCCATAAGGTATTACAAGAGGGATTGGAGGTGGATAGAGAGAAAATTGAGGTAATTGAAAAGTTGTCCCCACCTATCTGTGTGAAAGGTATTCCAAGTTTTTTGGGCCATGCAGGATTCTATAGGCATTTCATCAAGGATTTCTCAAAAATTGCACATCCCTTGTGCAAGTTGTAGGAGAAAGAGGTGAAATTTACCTTTGATGATACATGCCTGAAAGCTTTTGAATGTTTGAATGAGAAGCTAGTATCTTCCTAGTAATCATCAGACCAGATTGGGTGGAACCATTTGAGGTGATATGTGATGCTAGTGGTACTACTTTGGGAGTTGTGTTGGGGAAAAAGCGCAGTAAGCTCTTCCATCCAATGTATTATGCCATCAAATCACTATACGGAGCATGGTGAAACTACACTGTTATTGAACAGGAACTACTAGTTATGGTATATGCTATTGAGAAATTTCAGGGCATACTTGCTTGGCACTATAGTGATATCTCATGACAAAGAAAGATTCAAAGCCGAGATTGATTAGATGGGTGTTGTTGCTTCAAGAATTTGACTTTGAAGTCAAAGACAGAAGAGGTTGTGAAAATAATGTGGTTCATCACCTGTCTAGACTTGAGTAGAAAAGAAGAAGAAAATTGAGTTAGACATAAATGACTCATTCCCAGATGAACAGGTATTAGCCGCCACTCTTGATCTCATTCCTTGGTTTGCTGACTTTGCTAACTTTCTTGTCAATGATTTGATGTATGAAGGGCTAACATTTCAACAAAAGAAGAAATTCCTACGTGATGTTGGAAAATATTTTGGGAAAAACCATATTTTTACAGGGTATGTACTGATAATATTATTAGGCGATGTATCCCTAAGGCAGAGATGATGCATATATTAGAAGCCTGTCACTATTCTCCAATAAATTGCCATCATGGAGGTGCCCGGACAGCCCACAAGGTACTTCAGAGTGGGTACTACTGGCCTAAAATCCACATGGTTCAATTAATCTAGTCAAAGGGTGTGATGTGTGCCAGAGTTAAGGAGATATCTCTCGTCGGCATAAATTGCCAATGATACCAATTTTGGAGGTGGAACTATTTGATATGTGGGTAGTTCATGTCATGGGACTATTTGTGAGCTCTTATAGGCAAAAGTACATATTGGTGGCAGTAGACTATGTGTCCAAATGGGTTGAGGCAGTCGCCCAGACTGAAAATAATGGTAAAAGTGTTGTTAGTTTTCTGAAAAAGAACATATTCTCAAGGTTTGTTACACTTAGAGCAATTATCAGTGATGGAGGTTCCCATATCTACAATAAAGCATTCAGTACTCTCTTGTCTAAATATTGGGTTAAATAGCACAAGGTGGCACACCCTATCATCTGTAGATATGTGGCCAGGTGGAGGTATCGAGGGAGATCAAGGCTATTTTTGAAAAAATAGTGAATGCCAACAAGACAGATTGGGCAAGAAAATTAGATGATGTTCTATGGGCATATTGAACAGCTTTCAAGACATCTACTGGTATGTCTCCATATCAGTTGGTGTTCGAAAAGGAATGTGATTTGCCTGTTGAGCTGGAGCATAAGGCACTCTGGCCTTTAAAGAAGTTAAACCTTAGTTGGAGTGAAATAGTGAACCTGAGACTAGATCAAATCAATGAGATGGATAAGTTTCGTTTGAGGGATTATGAGAGGTCTACATGGTACAAGGAAAGGGTGAAGCTACATCATTATAAGTATATTGAGAAAAGGTCCTTCAGTCCTGGTTATTTGTTGCTACTTTTCAACTCCAGACTTCGTCTGTTTCTTGAGAAAATAAGATCTAAATGGTCCTAGCCATTCAAGGTCACTTAGGTATTTCAATCTGGTGCTGTTGAGCTTGAAATGACAAGGGTGAACGGTTCAAAGACAATGGTGAGCGTATCAAAGCATACCTAGGAGTCCCAGAGGAACTAAAGATAGTGGAAGAATGCAAACTTGAAAAAGTCTAATTAATCAAATAACCTACATTGCACTGCGACATTAATTGTGTACTGCTTGGAAAGCAAGAAAAGATTATGAATGTAAGAGGTAGTTTATATTTTAGCCTATTTTCATTGTTCTTATAGTGTCACTGTGTGTTGGTGTGTTCAAGAAAGAATTTAACAAAGAAGTGAGATACTGGTATGTGCAGGAAAGAATTGAACGAAGAAGTGAGGAGTTGGGTGCAGGGAGCCCTTCACGGGCAGCTTCACGGGTCATGGTGCCCTTCATAGGAAATTTCATGGCCTATATCGATTATCAGCATCTTCAAGGGACCAATTGGAAATGCTCCCATAAGGTTCACGGAAGGGTTTACAGTTTGTTTGACCTTAGACCGTTTTGCCTCTCGTGGACCTCAGGTTAGTTTTCTAGTCCAAGTCCTTTTTATGAACTCTCCCACAGACCGTGGTGCTCATCACGAGCTTCATCACGGTTCGAATCAATCTGCGTGCAAAGTACTAGTAGCCCGACCTGACCCACGGGCAAAGGAAAATTGATTTTAAATGTTATATTGATTTCTTAAAGCACGAAGGGTTAGTTTCTTCCTCTTACCTCTCATCCATAACGGTTATAAAGGCTATTAAATGATTATGCAACATCTGTCAGTTCACAATTCATCAAGAAATAGAAATCCTAGTTCTCTCTTGTAAACAAACCGAAGTGAATTTCCTCTTTTCTTTTGGGCAAAAATTTTGAACTGATTCAAAGTAAGTTCTTATAGTAACTTGTTGTGAGTTTAATCTTATCTATGTACAAGTTAAACTACTTTGTTTGTTTGAATTTAAGGATTATTATGTGATAAATTGTTGTTGTTGGTAGTAAATTGATGTTGGTATGTTGAGTTTATTGAAATTAGGAATTCTAGGTCGTGGGTAAGTTAACTTTGTGAGGCGATTGTTGTTTAAGATAGTGTGGATCATGAAACTAAGTCGGAAATGAGTAATTGAATTATGATTATGTGGATTTAAGGGATAAAATATGCTAAATTGTGGGAGATTGGGAGTATTTGTTTGTGGGCATAGTCAGATTTCTATTGTATGAAGCTAAATCATTGATTTGCTGGCCTAAGTTGTGTGACATGTGTTCTATAATATACTGTTGTGCTAAAAGTGTTAGGACCCATGTTTTGGAAGATATCAATTTGGATTAGATAGCAATAGGTAAAAACAATGCCCACGTGTAACTACAGGAGAGGTTTCATAGACCGCATAAGGGAGAACGAAATGTGAAATCCATTGTGAACCATACTTGTATGTTTTTGAGGCACTGGAAGTTTACCATGACGGACTTAATGGACTGCAGTCATAACCACTGAACTTCCACATTGTTATAAAGCCACGAGGGACATCATGGACTGTGGTACCCACCACGACCCATTGTGGACTCCATATAAAAAAAAAATATTTTTATTCTCTATATAGTAAATTCAGTTTTTCATGTTGAATACTTCGCCCTTCCCAATGATAGATTAGGTGACGATATTCTTAAGGCAAGGCGTCACTTTGAAGTTACACAAGGGAAGTCTAAGTACCCATTAGTGCGTCACTTTTTTTGATTCGATTATTAATTACATTTTGTGTTTTGTTCTTCCTAGGTACTATGGCTCCACAAAGAAAGACTAAAGACTGCACCGCCTCATACCGCACCATCTCAATCTCAAAAGAAAAATGATAACGTAGCGGAATCTAGTAGCTCAAAGGTTCAGGTCCACACTACTATCGAGGAGCACTCTCCTCGAGCTACTATATCAACGATCACGAGAGTCATTATTCAAGACACTCTTTCCTAGTCTGAAGAGGAAGGTAGTAGATCCAGTACTGGTGAGGCATCTGGCAGTGGTACCGAAAGCGGTGAGGATTCTCGTAACGGCTCTAGTAGAGGCTCAAGTAGCACTGAAGAGTCTGTTAGCGGGTCTCAAGAGACTATACTTGTTCCCCCACCGGAGGTATGAGCGGAATCTGAAGCGGGAGCACAAGAAGAGGCATGTGATGAAGAGGTAAATGATGATAACAACAACAAGGACGGAATGCTCCAATATGTTCACCTACATGAACCTGACGCGATGGTGAGACAAAAGATCATTGATTACTACCGTTCTAAGTAAACTGTGCATAGGTTGGAAGACTTCTTCAAGAATGGGATCGTGTCTAAATTGAGCAAATTTAGTAGTCAGCCAGTCATATCGGAGACTCAAGTAGAAGTTAGATGTCCAAGCATTTCCAGATATCCATATAATTTTCCAAGGGCATCACTTTGGATGGATGAAAAATTCGCCACATCACCCATGAGTTTTATGCCTCTTATGCAGCGGCACTGATGAATTTTGTTATTGAGACTAAAACTACAAAGAGAGACTAGTAAGTGGTTGCCAATACATGGGACCATTGAATTATGTGATGGTACGGGGCAAGTCTATTGACATATCTGAGACCACAATCAATATGATGTTACATGGTCCAGATTTAACACCACCAGCTTCCGTCGGCCTTTTTAAGGGTAAACAGCATATTGTCACGAGTGAGACTAATATGAAGGATATGACTTCGAAAGAGTGGGTCATGCATTGGATTGCAGGGATAACTTCTTCAGAGAGTGATAATGTTGTTTGGGTCACATGGCTACATGTTCATATTACTAAAGCCTCACTGTCATTTCTAGCCAATGTTTGGTGGGTTGTTATTCGTACACAATTGCGGCCTACAGCTAATGACAACACCTTGTCACCAAAACTTGCATCATTGGTAACTTTCCTCATGGCTGGTTACCCAGTAAATGTGGGTCAGATCATCCCAACCAAAATGTTGGACAGAGCACTAATTGAGAGATTCGGTCTACCATTCCCTTGTCTGATAAGGAAGTTGTGTCTGTAAGCAAACATCCCTCTGACTAAGCTGGTGGACAAATGGACTTAGGCTCTCACAAGCTCAATACGACATCCAAAATCAAAGATATCACCATACATCTCTTTGGAGTGAACACCAGACCAGTGGGACCACTAGCAATCGTACCTCATGTACAAATTGATATTCCACACACTAATAGAGGTTCAGAGCAGGGTGAATCATCATAGCCCTATTCAAGAGCACCACCACCAGCTTTAACCTCTTAGGCTACAGGTACTTTCGTCACTATTCCTACTGTAGTTTTTGAAAAATTGATTGCAGATCAGAGGCAGGCTTTGGCTCTAGTCAATCAGATTATGATTCCTCATGTAGTTCAGTGGGATATATTGGCTGCAGCGAAGAGGCTAAAGGATGAATTGCGAAAAGAATTGACAGTCCATAAGAATAGAATGGACGGACAAAATCACTATGTGCAAAATCAGTTGCAGGCTGTCGGGTCGGAGAATACGGAGGTGTTAAAGATATAGTTGGCTAAAATAGAAGCTAAAATTGCTAAACTAGCTCACAAGCCAGTCAATGTGCCTCCCCGGGTTGTCCTAGAGTCCTTAATAAGACTTTTCAGTGAATCCTCTTCTACTCAGGGCATCGATGAATTATGGGACGAACTGCCTAAAACAAAAATCCAGTAAAATAAAACACAAGACCAGGGAATCTAATGAGGAGCAGTCATAGGAGCACTCTAAAGAGGAAAGGAGGCTGAAAAAGAAGGCAGCGCAAGGAGCCTACAAGAAATTCTTGAAAAGAAGAAACACATGAGCAACAATAATGAGATGCTTTGTTTTCAGGAGCCTCAAGTAGTGCCATACCCGCTCCTACTTCCACTGGTCCAGCTGATCCCATGTGGGTTTTTGACAGTGCACCTATTGATAAGGGTCCCAAAACTGCTTCCACCACCGGCGCCTAGTGCACCGTAGGTATGGCCCTTCCTCACAGCCCTGTATTGTTTCTCTTTATTTACTTTGAGGGCAAAGTCAGTTTTGCTTAGGGAGGGGGTAGTGAGAAACCTATGTGTATAAAGTTTGGCTTTGTGTTGTGTTCTCTGTGTTGTTTTGTGATGTTTTTGTGTGTTAAGATATGCCACAGCCAAAATTGAGTTTTCTTTTCTATGAAATACCTACAAATATGCCCTTAACCTGAACATTTGAACGTTAGCCACTTTAGATGACATCCTTGACACTTATGGGTTAAACATTGCTAGTCTGAAATATAAATTGGTGAACTAAGAAACTAGAAAATGTATTCTTGTGTCTTCTGTTTGTAAGGTTTTCTTGAAGTCTAACGCTAGGTGCAGAAACTAAAACTTGCCCAAGTATTCTTGATAGGATCTAAGAATAACTGGATAGGAAAGGATTAGTTGGCCATTTTTGCTCAGCCAAGTAAAAGCCAAAAAAAAAAACAACCAAATAAAAAGCAAAACACTTGAACCCAATTTGAGGCTGGAAACTAAATTTTTTCTTACCCGATTGATATCATATCCTTGGGTTACGATACCACAACTCAGACCATAGCCTATGTTGTGGGTGAATACAACCCGTGTAGAAAGGAAAAGTAGAAAAAGAAGGTTTAGTCAGCTTGAAGGCACAAAAGTTTAAAACTCTCTTGAGCAGAAGAAATGTGCATTATAAAAAAAAGGAAAAAAGTAAAAGGAAAAGAAAAAGAAAATAATTGCTACTGGGATGTACTGAAATGAAAAAGGATGGAATCGCTCAGAAAAAATTGTGTACGAATGAAACTTTGGACAGCCAGGTTATTGCTCACTCACAAAATGAAAAGTCCATTTCCCTAGCTTGAGCCTATGTTACAAGCCTATAAAGTCCTAAAGTGATCCTATTCCTGTTGTTTGAAAGATAGAGCAAAGAAAGCAAGTGCAAGCCTATAGTCTTTTGTTTTTAGTGTTAGAAGTTCTTTGAGAGCATGAGCGTAGAACTTAGTCCCAATTATCATGTGTAAGGGACTTCTTTGATGTGACGAAACTGAGACTACATTTGATAGTAATTTTTTTTGGTTGATAGTACACATGCATAAGCATGGTCGATTGTGAGTAATGGGATTTCATAGATTGATGCTTACATGTGAGATAGATGGTATTGGACACATATTATGGTTGACATGGTTGTTGCATGCTCTATTGTATGTTTGGGGGTTTGAGCATCAAATGTATTGTTTTCTCATCACTTAAGGACAAGCAATGGTTCTAAGTTGAAGGTGTTGATGTGCCATGAAATCTAGGCACAATTAATGCTCAAAACTAAGGAATGACACTATAATCGGGTGTATTTTTGTTAGATTGGTGTGTTTGTTGAATGTCACTAGCATAAACAAATTTGAAAAAGAAGCAAAAAATGAATGAACTGAAGGAAGGACCACAAGTCGTGGTCATCATGACGGGCCTTCATTATGCCTGTGATGATAAAACAGTGAACCTGGAATCTTGAGGTTCATGACCAAATTCTAAGTGAAGACCAAGGAAGCCTAGATGGACCATTGTCATCATGATGGATCGTGAAGCCGCTCGTGGAGAAGAACTATTGGGAAGCCCTCGAGGTGTCACACTATGGTTTGGCCAAGTAAAGACCACATATGCCAAGATGGTCTATGGTTATCATAACGAGTCATGATGTTGGCCGTGATGGAGTTCCAATGAACAAGCGTTGAGGAGTTTTTATAGACCATTGAACAGGCCTTGAAGGACTATGTTTTGAGATTTCCAAGTAAGGACCACAGAGGGATACACGGACTATGAAGCCCTTGACAGGTCATCTTACTGCCCATGAAGCTTCTCGACACTTCAGTCCTACTTCGAGTAGGACTCTTTTTAGACTGACTATTTCAATGAATTAGGTTGTAATTTTGAATTATCTCGTCATATCTGGAATGAGCGACTAGTTTCTAAATATTCTCTACTTTGGTTTTTTATCGATTAACATTAAATTGATCTTGGAAGTTTTATTTTGGTTTTATGAACATCAAGTGTTAGTTGAATTAGCGAATCCTCGTAAGTGATTATTCTTAATGAATCTATTACATTTTGTTGCTCATTTAATTGAAGGCATGAGTGGCTAAACAACACAACTAGGGTTGTGGGAACTATGACTAAAATCTAAGTTTAAATTCATAAACCGAGTAGAAGGTGATTCATATTTGAAGAACTTAACACAACTTATGTTATCCATTCCTTCTAATGACTGCATGCTTTAGAACTTGCATTTATCTATTAATTGTTCTAGAGAAAATTTATAGTTAGGAAAAAGTTGAGTTAAACTATTGAATTATAGTGAAAGTTTGAGAGAAGAGAACTGTAATACTAAGTTAAGCGAGGGTAAATCGAGTCACACTCTATTATCGAGAGGATTTGAGTGCAAAGCTATCTAATAAGACTGAGAAGTGTTAGATAAACCTAACTCACATGTAATTTGCAAAGAATGAATTACTTGAAACTCATTCATGAATCAACACTAGATGTAATGTCATAGAAAACACAATCCTAGTTCCATTCATTAATCACCGTAACATTGAAGTGAACATTCTGTTAAGTGATAATTTGGATACTTCTAACAATATTGGTTACCTGAACCTTACAACTAAACCCATTTTATATTTCGCAATTACCTTTGTTAGGAAATAATAACACCATTTGAATAAATGCGATAGTGAAACTATTTCTGTAAAGAAATTCTCTGTGGGATCGACCTCAACTCATGTTGAGTTCTATAAATTGACTTCGACCGTTTATATTTTTTAACTGAAGTGTAACTTTAATTGTATCACCCCCTAGCCGTTTGTTTCCAATAACGAGTTGCACTCTACTAGCTAGCTTATCCAACCTCTCGGACATGGATTTTATCAAAATATCCTTTTGAGAGGATTATGACTCATGGAAATCATGGGTTAAGGGAGCGGCTTCAATATATATAGGGTTAAAGGTATGATTTCTTGGAGTATGGGTATATAAGGGGTTCATAGCGGCTACATTCTAGTTTAAAGTTTGCTTAGGAATGTCTTGCTTGCTTTGCTGGTGGTAATGTTGAGATGGTATTGTCCTATATTGAGGAGGAGTATGGGTGTAGTTTTCTTGCATTTGGGTGTGAGGTGGTGGGAAATTATTTGGATGAGTGGAGTTAGGTCGGGTTATATTATGAGGTGGAGGATTATTTGGTAGGGTGGTTTTATTGGTGAGGGGTAGGTTGTTCGTGTGCTTCCCAAAAGGGGAGCCGAGAGAGATGGATAATTTAGCCAAATAGCGCATGTTGGCCACCTCTTCCTCTAACTCCATAATTTTGTGTTCAAGTCTCCGAACAAAATCATTATAGAGTTGTCCTCCCTCAGAAGATTCAACCCTTTCTTTGGTACTGTTATTATCAATCATTTTTTTCTTTTTCTTTGCAACTGGCTCTTTAAGGAGGAGGAGAAAGAGGAGCCCTATTTGATCTTGTATGGTCCAGGATGTAAAGGGAGATCAACCTTAGGGAATGGGGAAACTAATAAAATCAACAGAAAAAAGAGGTTAGGAGATTAGAACTATATTATAATAATAACATGTTTTTTTTAAGTAAACACCCTAAATGCAAAGGACTTTGTTGAGCCAAAGGTAGGCCTATGACGACACATAAGTATGCACAATAATTATTTTGAGCCATATTTTGCCAATTTGGAGTTTAGGGTTAGAGAAAAAAAAGTAAAAGCAAACTTTATTTTTTGAATAAGATTCAATTTATTACATCATAATAAAGAAAATTGAAAAATTGAAAATAGACTAAAGGGGCAAGGGGTAACATAGGTAGCAAGCCCTTAAAAAAAACTTCGGCGAGGTTGGCCTCCAATGTTGGGCACAATATATTCTCTCATACCTAGAGTTATAAAGTAGAGCTCATCACCTCTTATGATGGCACGACAAGGCTTCAATCAATAATACTTCCATTGAATTTGACAACCCGAAAGTCCTCTCAAATACACGAACTAGTCTTCCATTCCTACAGGGGCAGGAAAATATTTTATACTTTCGAGATGACTAAGAATTTTGTTCCCTACACCTTTCACAATGTCTAACAATTCATCCCTTTTGTAGAAATGTTCAATAGCCTAGAGTTGCAATAGGAAATTGCAGTCTTTGAAGTATCTCTTACCTTTGGTGTATTCCAGCATTGCCCTTATTATTTTTGCTAGTATCATGGGCAGTATAGTCTTCTTGTTCAATTGGATCCTGCGTCGAGCCATCATGTGAACCATATAACTAAGGGTAGTGTGAATTTTTTCCTTTTTCAGTAGAGAAAACTAATGAACCTAGCACAACAATAGCAAACACATTGAGACAATATCTTTCCCGCTTTTCAGCGGAGCAAGAAAATTCTCTGTTAATATTCGTCTGGCTCTCTTCATCTCCAAAACGTGAATATAAGAATTCTATAGAAATTCATCCCTCCTTTAAACAACATAAATCTCGATTATAGTGCATTCCCATTTTTTCATAAAAGACCTAAGGGGTGGTTTGTATGGTACAATCATTTCACCCTCCTTGTAACGAAGGTTGAGAAACCCACCAACTTCTTCAATTATCGGGGTTAGTTCAAAAACCCAAAATTTGAAAAGCAACCTTTTGGGGTCGAAAAATTTTATCAAGGCCTTGATCAAGTGACAATTAGACTCGACGAAGATGAGGGAAGTAAGACACCTTGTAATTTGTGAGCCTCTAGTTCTCGATTTCGCTCAATACACTTCCACCAATCCCTTATGATATGACTCTCTCTAACCCGCTATATGTAATCGAAGCAACGAATAAACAATGCTCTTGTTTGTTGTTGTCGAACTCTTAGTTTGTTTGGTTGTTGTTGTGGCGCTTCCATTGTTGTCCTCATAAAGAGAAGAGAGAGACGGCTGCCATCTGGTGATTCACTGATGGTCCTTGTCGGATGAAGAGGAAGGGGGAAAAGAGAAACCACCGGTTGGTAATTCTCGCTAGGATGGGAAAAGGGAAAATGAGGCGACTTCCTCTGGTGGATTTTGGCGGAGAAGAACGAGGAGGGAAAGAGGGCAAGAGAGAGGGCGTTGGATTTTGTTCGCTTCACCGACCATGGGAGAAAGAGCAACAACAGTGATTTCGCTAGAAAATGGAGAGGAGAGAGAGGTGCAGCACAACCTCCATTCAAATGAGGAGAAAATTGAAAATTGTTAAGGTTTGGGTATTAAGTGTATTGAAAAGGAAAGTACAAGGTTGTGAGATCTGAACTGTTAATTAAGAGAAGATGAAGCGATAAGATTTGATCTCAAATTTGATTTAAAGGATGGATGGCTTATATTGAAAAATATTTGATAATCTGGAATTGGAATAAAATAGACCAAAGTTGAAATGACCAAGTTGCGATAATTGAATTAAGATATGTATTAAGAGGTCTAGAATTGAAAAATGTAATTGAATAGGAAAAGTGTCACGAATTCAATAAATTGAATAGAAGGGGTTGCAATTTAAATGATTTATGGGATGATCAAGTGAATTGTTATTTTATTAAATATGTACTGCACATACAATATAATTTTTATATAAAATAAGGAAACATAAATATTTTAAACCTTAAACCGATAACTAAAATTATTATTTCAAAAAATAAAAATTAATAAATAAAATTAATAAAATGGTAATTTCAAAAGAAAAAATAATTACAATAAATTTTGTAAGTTGTGAATATTAAAATCTTATTATTTGCATAAAATTACTTTAAATTTTGAAACCCATAAAATAAGGGGAAAAGGTTTTGTCATACATAATTAATCAAATAGCAATTCAAAGAGGGTTATAGGACGAGCAAAATTGATTGTCAACATCGTCCATCACCTATAAACTTCTAGGAAATAACAGATTCTTTGGGGAATCCTATAAGTGGATCTAGGGAGGGTAGAGTGTATGAAAACATTACCTCTACCTTGTGGAGATGGAGAGTTTGTTTCCAAAAGACTCTTTGCTAAACTGCATCAAATCAAAATAGAAAAAGGTTTCATATAAAGTAGTAAAAGTAATTACCTTGAAACCAAGACTTTGGAAATAATTCTTTGAGAAGAATCCTTCTATATCCAATCTATATTTTGTAGTACAAAAAATATTACCCTAAATTACCTATCACATCTAAGGTTCTAGAAAATCTAAGTTACTCAAACTTGGCAAAATCGGTATTGCACTCGTGTCAACATGACATTGACATGGGTAAGGGTGTGGGATTTCTGTCGGATTCGAACAAATGGATTGAGTGTGTTTACCAATAATTCAGAAAAAAATTGAAATTTTGATATCTCAAAGTAAAGATTTGAATAGTTCGGAAACAAATACCTTCAAGTTTTATGCTATATTGTGATTTATACTAGTCTTATGTCTCTTTCGAAGGTTTTTTCTTGATAAATTAGATTAATATAATGTCGAGGAGTTTCTAGATTCCTTGCGTGGTACCAAAGCTCTTGTGCTAAACTTACATTGATTTATGAATTTGTGAGAGAAAAGAGATACGGGGCCATTTTGAAACTAAACTAGGGTTCTTCGTCCTTTTATTTGTCTAGCTTCTTTGTTTTAGGCATGAATGTAGAAGAGGGGAGCGTGCGGGGTTTGGAGAAATAGGGTGTGACCTGAGTCAGTCATGTTTTTTGCTTGATTTTGTTTTGAATGTTGAGCTAGATTTGGATAAATATTTGGACATGGATAATGGTCGATAACATGGTGAGACCTAGTCCCTTGGAGTCTTTTTATAAAAAATAAAATCAAAATTAGAGTATTCTTTAAATGAAAAATAATTTTGATTCATATTAAAATATTATTAAATCAAAACTAGAACAAGTCCCTTCGGTGGTACATTATAAGTTTTCCACAATATTGGACACCCGCACCCGAGTCTGAGCAACATAGTAGGAAATGATAGATACTTTGGGGAGAAAAGATTGTATTGGGTGATTAATTTGTAAAATAAAAGTGGGTTGGGTTTTAATGAATGAATGGGCTTTAATTCAATTATATATTATAAACATGGATGGCTGAGAATGACTTGTGACTATTTTACAGAACCAAATTTGAATTAGGTTGGTCTGTTAGTTTTAGGGCTATGTTTGAGTCCAAAAAAGAATGTTAAGGGTAATTTTAGATTGAAAAGTTAACAAATGGTATTTGTGAGCCATTTTCAATAAGCTAGGGGGTATTTTTGGCAATTTAAAGTTGTTTTAAAGACCTAGATCCGTTAATTTCATAGGTATGTTTGAGCCTTAAAAAAAATAGTAAACGTACTTTAAGATCTAATGGTTAATTGAGGGTATTTGTAAACTCTTTCAATTGGTTAGAGGTAGTTTTGTCCCTTTTGCAAACTTGAAAAGGTATTAACTAATGATGTCTCATCTGTGTTGGAACGGTTTATGTTGACAAATTTCCATATGTTGCTTGTACTGTTTTTGGGATCCTTTTCTCTGTTTATTATAAACATTGTTTTATACCTCTTAGATTTCTTCATTCAATTCCTTAATCTATTAAACTTTGTTGTTCAAATGGTTGTCTGGTAGTGATTGCAAAAAAGTCTTCATTTGGTGGCCCTTCTATTGCAAAGAAGACTATTTTTTTGCTAAGAGATTGCACACATATTTCAGATTACAAGAAGATAATGTGATTCTCTTTTGCTCTTAATAAATTTCATCACTTCCCTTCTCTACTCCTAATACCAAATAAGATAGTAAATTTTTCATTTTTGGTATATTCTCAAATGTCTTCCAATCTTCCTCCTAGATAATCGTTTTTTACTCTCTATAAGTATTTCACTCTAGTAAGTAAGAATAAAGTTAATTTAAACTCATTCTGACACATCATTTAAAAAGAAATATGAATTCGACTTTTGAACTACATGTGCCAAAAGAAAAGGCAAATCCATGGTATGATCCCATCATTTCCACCCTGTAGGAACTATGAGATTATCCCATGGACCCTTACCACATTGAGGGTCATATCGATGATCATAGATAAACCATTCACTCTTTTTTTAGCATGTGTTTTTAAGATTAAAGAGTTGGGTGGAAAGGGAAACCATGCTATCTGTCCAAGAATCCTTAATTTGAATGAGATTTCAACAAAGAATTGTGATGAATTTTTGCATGGTATAAAAAATTGTGCGTCTATATGTAACGACTCAATCCGTCGTTATATAAACGCACCTCATGTACAACCTCAATAATTTATTGAATTTCAGTGCCTAATTAATATTTTGGGGCACATAACGAAATTATAAATATTTAATTGATCTGGACTGACCTTAGTCAGCTAAAGTGGGGAATCTTCCGCTATGTCGGCATTGCGATAGTGCCTGCACAACTGCTATAGAGGTCTACTGCGACCAGACCCCAATAAATTCAAGGCCTTTTATTTTCCTCTAACTTTCTAGGGAGAAAAGAGACTAGGGTTAAGCTAAAAATTGCCCCAAGCCACTTTACGCTCGACACAATGTAGGAGAGGGATTTTCGAGAAAGAAAATGGAAGACCCAATTATTTCTGGCCACCGTTCAACAAGATTCTCTCCTAGTGTGCAAGGATTTACATTCAAAGATCTTCAAAACTTACTTAACACCCATGTAGTCTTTGTTTTCTTAACGAAGTAGTCAGTTGTAGTTATATGTTACATCTTATAGATTTTTGGGGGATTGCATGCATAGGACTTAGGGAACGGAATCTAGATTGGTAAATGTATGGTTAGATATGGTTTTAGGCTGATGATGAATTGGATTTGTTATTGTTGGTATTATGATGTGGTTGGGTGATATCCTAGGAAGGTAATTGTGGGTGAGTGGATTATGAGTAAAGATATTGGGGAAGGAACTACCTCGTTTAGCTGATAGTTGTTTGTTTTTCTGTCTATGTTATATATTTAATTGTTAATTAGTTAGTAGTACTACATGCATGGTAGAGGGGTAGCGAAGTTGGAAAGACTAAATGTGGAGTGAAGAGTGTTGACAATCACATGTAATGAATGTGTCATCTTAAGGTGCTAGTGTGTGTGATTCTCTGTAGTTTTATTGTGTCATGTATGATGTGTGCAACACCTCGGTATTTGAAAGATTTAAAATTAGAAAGTACTAATTTGGAAACAACAAAATCTGAAATTTGCATGTTATGCTTAAGTTGTGAGTTTTTGGTCAACTTCAAATGACCATAACATTCAGTACATAATGAGTGTGGTGACTCATAAGATATCAAATGAAAGGTCTTGGAATCGTCTTTCCAACGCCACAAAGTTTGATAATATTTGAGCTTGTATGAAAGATATATGCCTGTTTGGACTCAGGCTGTCCATTTAAGAAAAGTTACTGGAAAATATGAGGGATATTTTGGTATTTTCCTTACCCTTTCAGATTTAAGATCTTTTAGTAAATAATTAGGGGTCTAAACTGATTCGGTTCAGTTGTACCAAATCAATTTACGCTTAGAGTTTTGAGAGGAGTTCAAGAAGAGGAGAAAGGGAGAAAAGTTAAAGGTTTTCATCAAGATTTTTGAGTTTTGTTGTGGATTTTGCCAAGGGATTGTTATGTAAGAGGTATGTGAGTTCTCATAGTGTAGGGTTCATTCACCCATACTCCAATCATGTGTTTTTAAGAAATTTTGTTCTACTAATTTAGGGAATTGAGTTCTTGATTAGTCTTCTTTAAGTATTATGTTCGTTCTTGAACTAGGATGGGTTTGATGAGTTCTTGAGATAATCGTATAGATATTAAGAGTTGTTTTGAGTAGATTCTTGTGTACTTTTGTGGAGTATTCTATTCTAAGTGATTGGGGAAGAAACCATTCGATTCTAGGCGAATTAGGGTTAGAAATAGAAAAGGAAAAATTAGTCAGGTTTTTTGGGCGATGCCTGGGGCGACGCACCACCGATGCGCTAGGGGTGACTAGCGCACAACACTAGAAGTGCACCAAGAGTAGTGCTCTGTAATTTAGGGGCTGGTACCCCACTCCACTAAGTGTGGCAGGGCAGCGTGCGCCTACACATTCTCCGTCGTTTAGCCCGTCTGAGTTCATTCAAAGGGTACCTTTACTCTCATTTGATTCTAACTACTATAAACTACTTCTAAACATCTAGAAAACATTCATAACATGAATCATAACCTTGAATTAATAAATTCAAGGTAGAGCTAAAAGTCAAGTCTTGAGAGTTCTTTGAGTCATTTTAAGAAGTCTTTTTACAAATTCTTTTAAAACATGTTTTAAATGACTTGAGAACTGAGTTGATGAAGAGTAGAGCTGAGTTCATTTTCTTTCTAATTATTTATGGGAACTTAGTATTCCTAAGAGAAATTGTTTTTACATTTAATAGGAGGGGAAACACTGATTTCCAAAGAGTTCATGAACAATTTTCAGTATTATCTCATTTTAGAGAAACCTTTTGAGTAATAATCTAAGATTTGAGGAAGAGGAAATATTTTCATTAAAACATAATGAGCTAAGTTATATTTTGGGAGTAGTATTGAGCACCAATATGGGGGAGAGTTCTAACAACTCACAACCCCCATAATCCATGTAGCCAATGTGAGTAGAAAAGAGTCATACTTTTTAGATGATTCCTTTATTGTTTTTTAGCATAGACTGGTGGATCCACTTAGTTAAGGAGTTTTATACCCTGGCAAAGTATAGGACAGTTCTTGTAGTATGGGCTAGACATTGTATCATCGCATAACTCATAGAGATGGTTGTCGGTTAGAGAATCTCCCAGACAAAGCTTACTTTATAATCTTGCATACAAACTGAGTGATATTGTATTTTCAAATACATTAAGTTGTTATATTCAGTTTTAAAAGGTTTTTTTTATATTGCATAAATGTTATTGCCTTATATTGAATTGAGTTGAGGTTGAGTTAATTTGCGACAAGGTAAGTTGTTCCTTTAGTTCCAGTTCAAGCTTATGTCATGTTTTAGATTTCCCCTCACATGCTACAGATACAAGTAACAAGGATCAATAACCAGTGCTTCGTTGATTTGGTTGAGTTCCATAGTTGTTTAATGATCCTTCTTACTTCCAAAGGATTCCCTATTTACTTTCAATTAATTAATTTTGTTATTAGGATGTGGTGGGTCTTGTCCCAATGTCCATCTCTGTTAGTTGAGGCGTCATATATAGACACATAGTAGTTCATGAGTCTTTTGCATTTTCAGTTATGTGTGTTTAAAGACTTGAGTTGCATCTTTGGCCAGTTGAATGTTCCTTTACAATATTTTGACTTTATTACATGACTTTATCTTTTGAGTTCTTTTAATGTTAAGTAAGTCTTTTGCTAAGATTTAAGCGAGGCCAAGGGTTCGTTTGGGGCCAACAATAGTTCTCGAGTGCTGGCCATGTCTAGGGTGTAGGCTCGGGACTTGACAAACTTGGCATCAGAGAATAGAGTTCAAGAGTCCTAGGGTTTCTATGAAGTCGCATCTATAAATTCCTAGTTATCAGTGTGAAGTGCGTCACATCTATAATTAGGAGGATGCGACATTGAGGAAATATCTCACTTATTTCATAATCATTTCGTGCGTAGATTTCAACTCTATAAAGTTTCTTTCCAATTCGTTCTTGCACATATCTTTGAGATCATGGCTCTACGAAGGGCTATCTAGGGTTGTCTTTCTAGGAGGAATGTTGAGGATCAAGGGGTACCTAATACACCAGAAGTGAAACGTCAAGGAGAGGTCACAAATGCTGAGTTTCGGGATGTTATCTGGATGTTGAGTCAAGTGGTGGACAACCAAGATGGTCAGTAGAGAGGGGATCGATAAGATTTTCCAATACATCTAGAGTCCGTGAGTTCTTAAGGATGAAACCTCCAAACTTCACCGGTTCAAGTATCACTGAGGATCCGAAAAATTTTGTAGAGGAATTGCAAAAAGTGTTTGAGGTGATGTATATTGCTAATGTTGAGCAAGTGGAACTAGATGCATACCAACTTAATGGTGTTTCTAGATTATTCTTTGATTAATGGAAGAAGAGTAGAGCTAATGGTTCACCAATTATGAGCTGGGATGTTTTTGAAGGTGCCTTTATAGGGCGTTTCTTCACCCATGAGCTAAGAGAGGCAAAGGTAAACTCCTGACTATTAAGTAGGAATATATAAGTGTGAATGAGTAAACCCTCAATTTCACCCAACTTTTTCGTTATGCCTTGGAGATGGTTGCTGACATGAGGAGAAAGAATAGTATATTCCTTTTTAGTTTGTCTCATCTGTCAAGTAAGGAGGGCAAGGCAGATATGCTCCTAGAAGATATGGACATAGTAAGACTTATGATCCATGTGCAACAGGTTGAGGAAGATAAGTTGAGGGATAGAAAAGAGTTCTGAAATTTGAAAGGAAAAGACATCAGGAAATGAGTCCCAGCAGCAGAAGAGTAATGCTAACCGGTCTTCTTTTCAACACAAGACAAGTGGGCTTGCTCCATCATCTGCTAGTGCACCTGCACCAAGGAATAGAGACGAGTTCAAAAATCCGAATTCACAGAATTTCAGAGCTAGACCTGTACAATCTTAGGGTAGTGTGGCACAAGGAGGTAATGGGACTCCTCCATGTACTATGTATGGTAGGACCCACTCAGGACTGTGTCGTGATGGCTCCACTGGTTATTTCAAGTCTGGTCAAAATGGTCACGTCTTGAAAGAGTGTCCAAAGAACATGCAAGGTAGTGGTAATAGGGGAAATAAAGCCCAATCTTCTTCAGTTTCTCCACCAGACAACACTTCACCTAGAGGGTCTACTTTAGGGACAGGTGGAGGAGCAAACGATCTATATGCTATCATTACTCGCTATGAGCGAGAGAATTCGTCAGATGTTGTCACTGGTATGATCAAATTCCATACTTTTGTTGTATATGCTTTACTAGATCCAGGAGCTAGTCTATCTTTTGTGACTCCTTATATTTCCATGAATTTTTATATTCTTCATGAGAAACTTCTTGAGCCCTTCAGTGTTTCTACACTTGTTGGTGAGTCTATTCTAGTTGAGAGAGTTTATCATGGTTGTACTATTTCCGTCAATCACACGGACACTATGGCTGACTTAGTCGAGTTAGACATGGTATATTTTGATATTATTCTAGGTATGGATTGGCTTCATGCCTGTTATGCCTCAGTTGATTACAAAACTCGAGTTGTTAAGTTCCAATTTCCTAATGAGCCAGTTTTATGGTGGAACAATAGTTCAGTAGTGCCTAAGTGTCATTTTATTTCATTCCTTAAGGTGAAAAAATTAGTTTCCAAGTGGTGCATCTATTAGTTAGTCCGATTTAATGGCTCTAGTGTTGAGACACCACATATTCACTCAGTTCCAGTTAACAATGAGTTTCCAGAGGTTTTTCCATATGATCTTCCCGGAGTCCCTCCTGAGAGAGAAATAGACTTCAGTAGAGATATTCTTCCCGATACTCATCCTATCTCTATTCTGCTATATAGAATGGCTCCAGTAGAGTTGAAAGAGTTAAAAGAGCAGTTGAAAGATCTTCTTAAGAAAAGCTTTATTTGACCAGTGTCTTACCTTGGGGGGCTCTGGTCTTATTTATGAGGAAGAACGATGGTTCTCTTAGAATGTGTATAGATTACCTTCAGTCGAATAAGGTCACTATGAAGAATAAGTATCCACTTTCGAGGATTGAAAATCTTTTCAATCCACTTCAGGGTGCCACTTTTTTTCTAAGATAGACCTCAAATCTAGCTATCATCAATTGAGAATAAGAGAAATTTACATCCCTAAGACAGCTTTTAGGACCCGTTATGGTCATTATGAGCTTTTAGTCTTGTCATTTGGTTTGATTAATGCTCTTGCAGCGTTCATGAATCTTATGAATAGAGTATTTAAGCCTTATTTAGATATGCTTGGTATTGTATTCATTAAAGACATTCTCATCTATTCGAGGAATTAGAAAGATCATGCTAGTCATCTCAAAGTAGTTCTTTAAACTCTCAAAGATAGAGAGTTGTATGCTAAATTCTCTAAATGTTAATTTTGGCTTAAGTATGTGGCATTCTTACGCCACATTGTTTCTGGTGATGGGATTCAAGTTGACACTCAAAAGATTGTGGTAGTGAAGAACTGGCCTAGACCTACATCTCAAGCAGATATTAGGAGTTTCTTGGGATTGGCTGGCTATTATAAGAGGTTTGTAGAGGGGTTTTAATATATTTCATCCCTATTGACTAAGTTGACTCAGAAAACAGTTAAGTTTAAATGGTCTAAAGTTTGTGAGGAAAGTTTTCAAGAATTAAACACTAGGTTGACTACTGCCCCGGTGTTGACCTTACCAGAGGGTACAGAAGGCTTTTTGGTATATTGTGATGCGTCCAGAGTTGGATTGGGTTGTGTATTGATGTAGAATGTCAAGGTTATAGCTTATGCCTCTAGACAGTTTAAGGTTCACGAGAGGAATTACCCAACCCATGATCTAGAGTTGGTTGTTATAGTGTTTGATTTGAAAATATAGTGTCACTATCTTTTCGTGTTCACGTAGATGTGTTCACCGATAAAAATAGTCTTTAGTATGTGTTTAGTCAAAAAGAGCTTAATCTTATATAGATGAGGCAGTTGGAGTTACTCAAGAATTACGATATGAGTATTCTCTATCACCTAAGTAAGACTAATGTTGTTGTTGATGCCTTAAGCAGGTTGTCTATGGGTAGTACTTCCCATATTAAGGAAGACAAGAAAGAATTAGCCAAAGATGTGCACAGATTTGCACAATTTGGAGTCCGGATAATGGATTCCAATAAAGGGGGTGGTGGTGATGAATGGGGTTGAATCATCACTAGTGTCCGAAGTGAAAGACAACAAGACCAAGATCATATTTTTCTTGAATGGAAGTAAAATGTTCATAAGAAAAAGGTGATAGCTTTTGAAGAAGGGAGAGATAGAGTATTGAGGTATCAAGGTAGATTGTGTGTACCAAAGGTAGATAAACTTCAAGAGAGGATCATGGAGGAGGCCGGGTTCCAAAAAGGTGTATCATGACTTGAGAGAAGTCTATTGATTGAGTAGTATGAAAAGAGGAATTACAGAGTTCATTTCTAAGTGTCTAAATTGCTACAAGTCAAGTTAGAGCACCAGAGGCCTGATGGTATGGCTCAAAATATAGATCTCTGGGAATGGAAGTGAGAGATGATCAATATGGATTTCATCATAGGTTTACCACGATCTCGCATACATCATGATTCGATTTGGAATGTTGTAGATCGAATGACTAAGTCATCCCATTTCTTGCCAGTAAATACCATATTTTAAGCAGAGGATTATGCTTAGTTATATATTCAATAGATAGTCAGACTTCATGGAATTCAGGTCTCTATTATTTCAGGTAGAGGTGCACAATTCACTGCATAATTTTGGAAGTCTTTCCAAAAAGGTTTAGGTTTGAAGGTAAATTTGAGTACTATTTTTCATCCTCAGACCGATGGCCAAGCAGAGCATACAATGCATACTTTAGAGGATATGTTAAGGGTGTGTGTGATCGATTTCAAGGGAAATTGGGATGATCACTTACCATCATATTGTGTTTGCTTACAACAACAGTTACCACTCTAGTATCCAGATGGCTCCTTACGAGGCTATTTATTGGAGAATATATAGATCCCCTATTGCATGATTTGAAGTTGGTGAGGCTAGGTTGATAGGTCCAGACTTGGTTGATCAAGCTATGGAAAAAGTGAAGACTATTCAACAAAGTTCAAAAATAGTGTAGAGTTAACGAAAATCCTACACTAATGTTAGGAGAAGAGACTTAGAGTTTGAGGTAGATGATTGGATTTACTTGAAGGTGTCACCCATGAAGGGTGTCATGAGATTTGGTAAGAAGGGGAAGCTTAGTCCTTGGTATACTGGCCTTTACAATGTATCTAAGTGGATTGGCAATATAGCCTATGAGTTGGATCTACTGCCAGAATTAGCAGCAGTCCATCTGGTATTCCACATTTCAATTTTGAAGAAATGTATGGGCGATCCTTCGCTTATTATACCGACTGAAAGCATTGATATAAAGAACAAGAGACTTTGGATCGTTAGGTTCGCAAGTTGGGAACCAAGGAGGTAGCATCAGTCAATGTCTTATCAGGAATTAGTTTGCTGAGAAAGCTACTTAGAAGGCTGAGGAAGATATGAAGAAGAGATACCACATATCTTTAAGTCCAGAGAAATTTCAAATTTAGGTACTAGTCCTTTTCTTGGTATTTACTTTTAGAGTGAAATGTTGTGTTACTTTGCATGTCTAGTGTTTGTAGTGTGTGTCAGATGTTACCACCCTTAGTCTACTTAGAGTAATCTCATTCATGGACGAATGTTCCCAAGGGGAAGATATTCTAACACCTTAGTATTTGAAAGAGCTAAAATTAGAAGGAACTAATTTGGAAATACAAAAATCTAAAATTTTGCAAGTTATGCTTAAATTGTGAGTTTTTGGTCAATTTCATAAGATTGTAACTTTCAGTATTAGATTAGTTAGGTGACCCATAAGATATAAAATGAAAGGTCATAGAATCCTCTTTCCAACACCACATATTTTTCTAATTTTTGAGCTCGTATGAAAGAGATATGCCCATTTGAAGTCAAGTTGTCAATTTATGGAAAGATACCCAAAAATATGAGGGGGTTTTTTGTTTTTTCCTTACCCTTTCAGATTTAAGAGTTTTTAGTAAATAATTAGGGGTCCAAACTGATTTGGTTCAGTTTATAAAAATCAAGTTACGCTTAGGATTTTGAGAGGAGTTCAAGAAGAGGAGAAAAGGAGAAAAGTTCAAGGTATTCATCAAAATTTTTGAGTTTTGAGAAAAGTTCAAGAAGGGTTTTGTGGATTTCGCCAAGAATTTGATCCGTAAGAGGTATGTGAGTTCATATAGTGTTGGGTTGTTTCGCCCACATGCCAATCATGTATTTTAAGAAATTTTGTTCACAAAATTGAAGGAATTGAGTTCTTGATTAATGTTTTTGAATTATTGCATTCGTTCTTGAATTAGGATGGATTTAATGAGTTCTTGAGATAATCGTATGGAGTTTAAGAGTTGAAATTGAGTAGATTATTGTGTACTTTTGTGGAGTACTAGATTCTAAGTGATTGGGGAAGAAACTATTCTATTCTAGGCGAATTAGGGTCATAAATCAAAGAGGAAAAAGTCATCGTGTTTTTTGGACAGTGTCTGGGGCGATGTGCCACCGATGCGCCAAGGGTGATGTTTACATTCCTACTTTATTCAAATAAGAAGAAAAGTCGTGGTGACTTGAAAAATAATCAATTAATTTAATTTTAAAAGAACTTTAAGAATAAACAAATTTTAAAGGAATCGCCACCTAATTTTTGGAAAAACTAGGAATCCTATTTATTAACAAATTAAAAGAATATCTACAAAACCAATAGATTCTAGTTAAGGAGTTCAAGTTATTTCGAAGGAAAGGTGGTAGACATCCTTCGAAATCCACAATTGTGGGTCCCGACTGTGTTCATTTATCCAAATTGAGGAGGAGATAAAAACAAATGTACAAGTATAATAAACATGTAATATATAGAAGTAACAAAATAGAACAATAATATAAGAAACAACCTAAGGTTTGCCTAACACCGATATATAAAAAATAACGAATAAAGAATATAATTTGAACTTAATTTGGATAGCTCCAATGGGAAGCAACTCCAGGTACTTGTGAAGACACTTAGTAAAAGTGTTAGTAATAAATAAATTTAAAAATGAATAGTTAAATAATAACTTAAAATTAAAAAAAAAAAAAAACATCTGATTAACATGGAAGGCGTTGAAAATCGACAATAATTTCTTCATCAGCCCCTTTTATCATACAAAAATATTAATTTAAACTAAATTTCCGTCTTTTAACAATGGAGATGCCTCAAAAACTGATGGAGAGATTTTTTTTCATTGGTCAATTTTAACATACAATAGAACTCAAACTCTATAATGGAAAATTAATGGATCATGTAAAATGTAATGCTATAATAAATAAATCAGAGATCAAAATAAATAAATCAACTTTAGACGGTAACAAAAAGAATATGTCATAATAATGTTTCAATTAACAACTTCCTCTAAAGATAATCCAAACAACACATATCAACAAGATAGCATGACCAAACCCAAAAAGCATTTCAACCAATAAAACTAGAGATACTGTTTCAATAATAAATTACACTAAATTTGAAACAAATTCATATGAACAACACGAAGATGAAATTTATCGTAAAATGTAAACACAGTCACTATAACACATCTTTAAACAACAATGAAACTAATGAGCCAATATTAATACTTCAAAAGAATTCAAAAATACATCTAAAACAATGTTAGAAACCATTCCTGGAATACGAACATTCTCAATCAAATCTAGAAATAATACTAACAATGACAAATAGCTCAACACAAAATAACAAGAAAGTAAAGAAAAATACCACATAAAGAGACGGTACAGGTCTACAACAATTAATTAAGGAATTAAATTAAAAAGGGGAAAAAGAAACAGACCACTATTGTTATCGGGAGGGGTCATTTCTTATCAGAGCTTTGAGCTCACTGGATCATGGCTTGTTCACTGGAATTTGGAGCGGTTGTTGGGTCTGAGTTTTTCTCCAGCTGATCAGAGTTTGTTCGGAGTTTTGGAGCACGGTGGAGGCTGATTTGAGCTGTTATTCACCGAAGTTAGCATTGTTGTTGCCAGAATCCCTGCTAAAAAAATGAAAATAAAAAAAAAGGAGAAAGGGGAAGGGGTCTGATTTCGCTGTTTTGCTCCGATTTATTAGAGCTACTGTCGAAAAAAAATTGGGTTAAATTAAATGGGGATTTTTTATAGTGGTGTTCTGGTGGATGTTTCAGGAGGAAAAGAATGGTGTTAAGCGGTGGCTATGGAGAAATGAACAATGGTGGGTCTGTGCTGCTTTGCGCCAGTGGGGTTTGAGGCAATGGAGGCAGCATTCGTTTTGGGTCATTTCTAGTGGTGTTGGAACCTTTTGAGGTACTGTTGTTGGAGAAAAAGAAAACAAAACAGATGGAGGTTGTTTACAGTGGTGTACCGGTGAGATTTCGCTAGGAAAAATGGAGAACAAGGGGAAGGGGATTGGGTCTTTGGGTGGAGCTATTTTGGTTGAAGTGGCAAAGCTTGGAGCTTACTGCTCCTAGGCCTTTTTGTGTGGTTTTTTCGGTGGGTTTGGAGAGAGGGGAATGGTTTTGGTGCGGTTGTTTTGAGTATTTGGAGAGAGTTGCTAGCATCAATGAACAAGAGAAGAGTTGGGTCTGGTGACTGTGGGAAAAATGAGAGAATGAACGGGGTTTTAGTGGTGGATTTGCCGGATTTCGGCAAAGCTCCGATAAACTCCTCACCGGCAAATTTTGATCACTAAAGAATTTCTTAAGACTTAAAAAATCTGAGAATTACCCCTAAATTTTATCCACCACTACATTTAGTTTTTGACCTAAACAAACTTCAATAGGAAATAATTATACAATGGGCTCGAATTGTGGGCTTGAGATTATGACCCAACATTGTTGGTTAAATAAAATAATTATGTATATAATTATTATTTGTATTTAACTGTATTTCCAGACTGTGATAAAAACACCAAAATTGATATTAAAAAAAGTAACGAATAACATGAATATTAAAAAATCTAATGGACTTAACCAATGACATGTAAAAAATGCAATTTAATAGAAATAATAATTTAATCAAAATGAACGAATATTTGAATGTCTTCAACTGGCTATGAAAAAAATAATATAATTAAAATTAACTGATAAAAATCCTGAAATTTTGACAAATAAAGCTAAATATCGATAAACCTATTTAAGATTATAAAAAATGTATTTTGTACTATTATATTTAAAAGTTATGAATTTTAAAAATGTTAGGTCAAAATTGGGTGTCAAAAGGTGGCTGGTGCACCGCTCCAGCTGTGCGCCAAGAATAGTACTCTGTAATTTAGGGGCTAGCGTCCCATTCCACTCAGTGCTCCAGGGTCGCCTGCCCCCACCCCTTCTCCATCGTTTAGCCCGTCTGAGTTCTTTCAAAGGGTACCTTTACTGCCCTTGTATTCTAAGTACTCTGAACTACTTCTAAACATCAAGAAATCATTCATCACATGAATCACAACCTTGAATTCATAATTCAAACTCAAGGTAGAGCTAAGAGTCAAGTCTTGAGAGTTCTTTGAGTCAATTTAATAAGTCTTTTACAAATTCTTTTAAAACTTGTTTTAAAAGACTTGATAACTGAGTTGAGAAAGAGTATATATGAGTTCATTTTATTTAAAATGATATATGAGAACTAAGTATTCCCAAGAGCAAATGTTTATACATTTCAGAGGAGAGGAAACACTGATTTCCAAAAAGTTCGTGAACAATTTTAAGTATTATCTCTTTTTAGAGAAACCTTTTGAGTAATAATCTCAAATTTGAGGAAGAGGAAATGTTTTCTTTAAATCATAATGAGCTAAGACATATTTTTGGAGTAGTTTTGAGCACCGATATAACAGAGAGTTCTAACAACTCACAACCCCCATAAACCATGTAGCCAATGTGGGTAGAAAAGGGTCATACTTTTTAGATGATTCCTTTATTGCTTTTCAGCATAGACGAGTGATCCACTTAGTTAAGTATTTCTATATCCCGGCAAAGTATATGACAGTTCTGGTAGTACGATAAGACGTTCTATCATCACATATCTCATAGTGATGGTTGTCGGTTAGAAAATCTACCAACAAGAGTTTACTTTGTATTGAGTTCTATTGTACTTTCAAATACACTGAGTTTCTATATTTAGTTTTAAAAGTTTTTCTTTATATTGCATTGCTGTTAGTGCTTTATATTGAATTGAGTTGAGGTTGAGTTGAATTGAGACGAGGTAAGTTGTTCCTTCAGTTCCAGTTCAAGCTTATGTCATGTTTTAGATTTCCCCTCACATTATCGTACATTCAATGCAGTGAGATCATTTGGCTTGCATCATTTTATAATGCAAATATAGGTAACCAGGATCAGCAATCAGCGCTTCATTGATCCAATTGAGTTTCAAAGTTATTTGGTGAGCCTCTTTGCTTTCGGAGGATTCCCTATTTACTTTCACTTAATTCACTTTATTATTGGGATATTGGTGAGTCTTGTCCCAACGTACATCTCAGTTAGTAGAGGCTTCATAAATAGATTGACAGTAGTTTATGAGTCTTTTCCATTTTCAGTTATAAATATTTAAAGACTTGAGTTACCTCTTTGGCTAGTTGAATGTTCTTTTACAAAATTTTTATTTTATTACAAGACTCTGTCTTTTGAGTTCTTTTAATGTTGAGTAAGTCTTCCACTAATAGTTAAGCCAAGTCAAGAATTTTCTTGGGGCATCCAATGGTTCTCGAGTGCCGGCCACGTCTAGGGTGTATGGTCGGGGGATGACAATGTGTTTGTGTTTATATATATATATATATATATATATATGCACGCGCACACACACACACTCTCTTATTGGATTAGGTGTCAAGTCGAAACATATATATTTTATTATTGATCAGGTGTCACGCCGGTACATATATAAATATATATATATATACTCCTACATTATTGGATCGGGCACCACATCGATGCATGTGTAGTTGTGTGTGTTGGTCTTGAAGGGATGGACTTGGTATTTTTAAATGATGGGAGGTTTTTGAGTAGGTTGGGGAAACATACTAAATAATGTAGGTGATGATTTGGAATTCTAGAAGTTTAGCCTTTTTATAACAATGGCTAGAAATTGGTTGTATTTGCTTGCTTTGTTGGGGGTACCCATTCATATGTCATATAATGGGAGTGTGTAAGGTGCTGTTAAGGAAATTATTGTGTAACATAGGGGTTTGTAAGAAACTAAGTTTCATTTTTGAAATATAGCTATCAAAAAAGGAAAATAGCAACAAACAATAATATTCATATTTGAATGGTTTGTCTAGATTACAATCTTTATGAAATCTAAGAAGAAAGATGTAATTTTGTGATTCTTCTTTTCATGATAGTCAACTCAAGAGCTTAGCTTTGTTCTTAAATCGATGAAATATTTGTTAAAACTTCACTACGGATGCAAAGTCAAGCTTTGATAACAATCAAAGAGATATGGGAACTTATGGCTCATAACTTGGAGATGAAGAATCCTTTGTATGCTGAAGAGTTAAAGATTACCACTGAATTTCTATATATTTCTCTACTTTTTTTTCTTCTTCCTTTTGATCTTATGAGGACCCCTTTATATAGTTTTGAACTAGGGTTTTGGGGGGGGTATTTTTGTCCTCAAGTAATTTTAGAGGACCTTGGGCTTGAAAAACATGAGTTGGGCTCATCTTGTCAACCTAACGCATTAACCCAAATATTATTTGGACTTTAGTTATGTCATATAAATTTAACCTAAATATGAGTCAAATTTTACTAACCAATAATTTGACTTCGTTAAAATATCATGAGCTTAAGGATTAATCTAAAATTCAATATGGATTTATCAATAATACCTCATTGTCTACGTGATTAGGCTATAATCTTCTATGAATGGAGTTGGCATCAGAAGGATAGAGTGTGATGTAGTGACCCTTGAGGTGATTTTCTTAGTTTATCGATCTTTTCATTGTTAAGAGATTTCCTGTAGCGACCCTAAGTCATTGATGGTTTGTTGGGGCTGACAGTTCAGTCACTGAGTCAGTCGTTTGGGTTTTCTTGCAAGTTTCCATATTTTGGAGCCTTGGAAACTTGAACAATTAACATCAATCAAAATTTTAGAGAGACATCCTTAGAATGCAGTTCTGACGGTTTCATTAGCTCCAAAATTGCCATTTAAGTCTAGAGGCATGGTGGGTTTAGGCCTCGACACTTCTAATGCGAGTTTGTGTCGTTAAGCATTTTAATCTTGAAGCTTAAGGCAAGGTTTCACTTCCATCAAAATTCTTCGTAAACATGCTCATATGAGAATTTTATCAATGCAGTTAGCTTCAGAATATAAAGTTTGTTCTAGAACAACCTTTCATGAGGTTTCCAAGGCTTATGGCTTTCTTTTGAGCCTTCTCGTTAATTTAGCTTAAAATGGAACTTGGGTGTGGGATCCACATTTCACCGAGATGACCCAGGAAAAGTTTTGATGGTTTTGTTGAACCAGGGTACCGAATTCGATGGACTAGCTTATTTTGTTTGCACGCACGGGGTTTTGAATGAGTCCCGAGCACCATATTGGAGAATTTAATGCCTTAGAATATCAAATGGTGTGCTATTTGCTAGTGCATCCATGTGGGACTTTCATGTTCCCACGCCTAGGGTCGTGCTCGTGGGGTGTTGTCTCCCAGATCCTCACATTCGTAGAGCCCAAGGCCGTGTTCGTGATGGCTTAGCAAGTAGTTGCATTTGCGTGGGGGTGCCATATCTGTAGATCCCTAAGGCTCACCTAGCTGCATTTGTGTTGGGGGTGCTGCGTTAACGATGACCAGTTCACTGGTCTTAAGACCAGTGATGCCTTCAACCCCATTCCCCAATCTTCCCAAAGGAATTTCTCTCTCATTTTAGCTCCAATTAAGGAGACTCGAAGTCCAGTGGATCTATGTTATTTGAGGCTACGTGGGTTACTGCTCAGAAGTCATTGGTGGACCTCCGATTGAGGTAACATCCATGTTTTACTGACTTTCTTGTCCTTTTCTTTGTATTATTTTGGTGTAGTTGTTGCACGAGTTGATTTCTTGCTGTCCCAGGCCCCAAATTGTGATCCATCTTGAAAGACAAGTTTGGGGTACTATTTTGGGCCTCTTGATGAATTCAATTTTGATATTCTTAGTATGGGTCCCACTTTCTTATTTTTAATCAATTTTGGACCCGTTTATAATTGTTATGAAGTTGGGGTCTAAACGTCCATAATGACTTTGTGATCAATAATTTGATAGTGTGACGTTGTTCGAAGGCATTTTTGTAACACCTTAGATTTAAGAAGATACGAAATTGTAGCTTTTTTCAAGATTAGATGCCAGTTCCAATAGAGCCATCAACGACACGTGGATAGATACACGGTTGGTAGGTAGCTCTATTGGTGGCCAATCCAAGTTTTTCAAAAGTTTCAAGTTCCAGTACTTTTATATGGTTCACCATGACGGTCTATTTTCCTATCTATGAGTTGTAGGTAGGTCTCGTATATGAGTCCCAGACTTAGAGAAAATTTTATATCCACGGCTTAGATGTATGACCCGTAGGTGGACCCACAGACCGTATATGGGTCTGTCATATGGAGTCCAAAATCAGTGGTCTCTGATCTCACCATGCCCACCCAGGATGGTACGTGGTTTGACCAACAGACCGCAAGTCTGGCCATTGGTGAGGTCGGCAGTTATTTTTAAGAAGGGTTTTTGGGTCTTTTCTTAATTATTCTAACTCTATACTACATCATTTTACCTTCTATTCTAGGCCCTAGATAAACATTTTTACCCCCAAAATCACCCAATTCAACTCATTCTCTTAAATTCCCAAAACAAGATCAAGTCATCCTCTCAAATATTAGTCTCTCTAAAGTTTGAAGACGAAAGCTAGGGTTTCAAGTCAAGTTTCCAATTCCACTACTGATTTCAAGCTTTTGGCATCAATGTATGATAGTATTCACCTATGGAGTTCTTTCCTCCACAAGGTTCCTAAATTCTCCTATTTTCACAACGTAGGATCTCCAATGGAAGTTAGGGTATTTCCTTAATCTCATGGGTTCTTTTCAATGATGATTTTATTGATTGATTTATATCTTTTTATACACGAATTGAAGAAATTTCACTTTTCTAAGTTGAATCACCATGAACCCATGTAAAATCTATGTTTTCTATAATTGATCATACGATGAATCTTTTAGATCACCAAATATGAGTTTATGAAGATATATATGTTTTTTAAGAAATTGAGGAAAAAAAATTTAAGTTTCTTTGAGAGTAAAACATCCATATTGTTGTTCTGTTGTGAAAGGAATTTTCATATATACATGAAGGCATGATTGTGAAATGTTTCTCACATAAAGAACTATTAGAATTGAAAGGTTTTATCAACTAAACTTTGAATCAAGGTTAAGAAGTTATTCTAATGAAACCTAACTTTGATTGGTTGCTTAATTGTACCTTTCTATGGATGATAATATGACTTTATCTTGGATTGGCTATTTGATGTGCCTTCCGATGGATAATAAGACAAGTTAAGATTAAAGATTATTTCGTGGAATTTACACTTAGCACCGAGATGATATTGAGATGGAAGCTTTCCCATAGGATCAATCTCCATATCCTATACATATGTGCCCCCATAGGATGATTGATAAACATTAGCTAGTAGATTCACATAAGCTAGAAGTTAATGGTCTTACCTTCGCAAGTAGGACACTCCTTTTTAGTGTGGGGTAGACACCAGATTCCATGTTAATAGCTCACATGGTCTTACATATAGGTTAAAGTAAATCTCCCACAAGAATGAACTAAGGTTACTTCTAAAATTATCTCATGAATGTTTTACAGATGTTAGTTGCACTAACCATGTTTTATGATTTATATTTTCTAAACCTTTTATCCCATCATTTAGCTTGGTCATTGCATGTCACGATAAGGTCGTTTTAGCATGATTTTATACTTTTATTCATTGATATCATACTTCATATATTTTTTGTAATAACACATACTTTTTCCTACATTCTTATACAAATGTAGAGTCCGACGATCAGATTTTGCATCCCCTTGGATAAAGTTTACTATAGTAGAGTTGCAGATCAGTGAGTCCTCAAGTTTCAAGGACCGAGCTCTATTGCTTATAGATTTTGCTTCTTTGTAATATTGTATATGATGTACAAGTTACATCCCGATCAATCTTGATGTACTACATGGCTTTGAGACTATGTTAGACTTTCACTATCTTGTATGATGTTATGCTAGGTGTCTTCTATAGGGCCTCTCTGGGTATTATATTGTATGTCACGTGTAGTGTGTACTTTAGATCATGACAAACTTGGTAATTATAGCACAAGGTTTAGAAAGGTCCTAGGAAGTCTTATAAGCCACGTCGAATAGATTCTTGTTCATGAGTGTAAAGCATGCCACATTTAATATGAAAGGCTATAAGATGTTTAGGAAACTCCATGTCTTTCAAAACTCTTAAGTTGTGCGATAGAGTTTAACTCTATAATGTCTCTCTTATAATCCTTATCTGATGCTCTACAAAATATAGCCACTCGAAGTCATATTCTAGAAGGAATGTAGGAGAGAATATGGAATGAGAAGCTCCCCCTCAATCTCCTCAAGTTTTGGTCAACCCTTTGGACGAACAAGTGACTAATGCAAAGTTTAGGGCTACTTTTCAAGTGCTAACTTAAGCCATGACAGCTCAAGCCAATAGGGAGGTTGTGGTCCCTATGAACCCAAATGTTGGTATGGCGGCAGCTAGAGTGAGAGACTTCACTAGAATGAATCGTCCTAAGCTTCATGGTTCTCAGGTTTAGGAAGACCTCAAGAGTTCATTGATGAAGTGTAGAAGTTCTTAATGATCATGGGAGTGATGCCATTAGAAAAGGCAGAATTGGATGCTTAGTAACTCAAGAGTGTTTCTTAAATATGTTTAAACCAATGGAAAGAAGAGAGACAGAAGATGCGGATCCTCTTTATTGGGAAAAGTTCAAAGTCGCTTTCCTTGATAAGCTCTTTCCCATTGAATTTAGGGAGGCAAAGTTCTTGAATTCATCAACCTTCATCAAGGAAGTATGAATGTGAAGGAATATGCTTTGAAATTCACACAATTATCTTGATATGATCTTTATATGGTTTCCAATCCTAGGTCAAGAATGAGTAGGTTCGTTTTGGGTGTGTAACCATTTCATAATAGTTCTATGAAATCTTAAGGATAGTGAGTTGTATGCTATGTTCTCTAAATGTGAGCTTTGGCTTGAGTCTGTGGCATTCTTAGGCCACATTGTTTCCGTTGATGGAATTAGAATTGATACTCTATAAATAGAGGTAATATAGAATTGGCCTCGACCCATATCTCCAAGTGATATTAGGAGCTTCTTAGGGTTGGCTAGATATTATAAAAGGTTCGTAGAGGGGTTCCTATCTATTTCGTCCACTTTGACCCGTTGACTCAGAAAATAGTAAAGTTTCAATGGTTTGAAGATTGTGAGAAAAGCTTTCACAAACTGATAAAGAGGTTGACTACTGCCCTAGTATTGACAATAGTATATTGTGATGCATCCAGAGTTGGTTTGGATTGTGTGTTAATTCAGAATGGTAAAGTTAAGCTTGTGCCTCCATATAGCTTAAAGTTCACAAGAAGAATTACCCAAACCATGATCTAGAGTTGGCTTCCATAGTATTTGCTTTGAAAATGTGGCATCATTATCTTTATGGTGATCATGTAGATGTATTCACCGATCACCAGAGCCTTCAGTGTGTGTTTAGTAGAAAGAGCTTACTCTCAGATAGAGGAGGTGGTTGGAGTTACTTAAGGATTATGACATGAGTATCCTCTATCACCCAGGTAAGGCTAATGTTGTTTTTGATGCCTTGAGCAGGTTGTCTATGGGTAGTATTGCTTATGTTGAGGAAGAAAATAGATAGTTAGCTAAAGATGTGCACAGACTTGCATGATTAGGAGTTCGATTAATAGAATCCACTGAAGGAGGAGTAGTGGTGATGAATGGGGCTGAATCATCATTAGTGTCAGAAGTGAAAGAAAAGCAAGACCAAGATCCTACTTTGCTTGAATTAAAGGCAAATATCATAAGCAAAAAGTGATGGCTTTTGAACAAGGGGGAGATGGCGTATTAAGGTATCAAAGTAGGTTGTGTGTACCAAGGGTAGATGAACTCCAATAGAGGATCATGGAGGAAGCTCATAGCTCCAGATATTCCATTCATCTGGGTTCCACAAAGATGTATCGTGACTTGAGAGAATTATATTGGTGGAATATTATGAAGAAGGGTATTGATGAGTTCATTGCTAAATGCCCGAATTGTCAACAAGTTAAAGTAGAGCACTAAAGGCCCGGTGGTATGGCTCAGAATATAGAACTTCTGGAATGAAAGTGGGAGATAATTAATATGGATTTCATTATGGGCTTGCCACGGTCTCGCAGGCAACATGATTCTATTTGGGTGATTGTGGATCAAATGACCAAATCAGCCCACTTTTTGCGAGTAAAGACTACCCATTCAACAGAGGATTATGCCAAGTTATACATTCAAGAAGTAGTAAGACTTCATGGAGTCCCTGTTTCAATTATATTAGATAGAGGTGTACAATTTACTGCACAGATCTGGAAATCTTTTCAAAAAGGCTTGGGTTCAAAGGTGAACATGAGTACTATTTTTTATCCTCAGACAGATGGTCAAGCCGAGCGCACTATTCAGACCTTAAAAGATATTTGAGGGACTATGTGACTTATTTCAAAGATAATTGGGATGATCACCCAACTTTCATTGATTTTTCTAATAACAATAGTTACCACTCTAGCATCCAAATGGCTCCGTATGAGGCTCTTTATGGGAGAATATGTAGATCTCCTATTAGATGGTTTGAGGTTGGTGAAGTTGGATTGATAGGACAAATCTTAGTTCATCAAGCTATGGAGAAAGTTAAGGTTATTCAAGAGAGGTTGAAAACAACATAGAGTCGTTAGAAATCCTACATTGATGTTAGGAGGAGGGAGATAGAGTTTGAAGTAGATGATTGGGTATTCTTGAAAGTTTCACCCATGAAGGGTGTTATGAGATTGGGTAAAAAAATGAAAAGAAACTTAGTCCCTGGTATATTGGCCCTTACAGAATATCTAAAAGGATCGTTAATGTAGCTTATGACTTGGAGCTACCACAAGAGTTAGCAGCGGTCCATCCAGTATTTCATATTTCCATCTTGAAGAAGTGAATGGGAGATCCTTCACTTATCATACCTATTGAAGATATATCAAGGCTAGTTTATCTTATGGGGAGATTCCTGTTCAAATTCTTGCTTGTCAAGTTTGCAAGTTGAGAACAAATGAGGTAGCATCAGTCAAAGTTCGGTGGAGAAATTAGTTTGTTGAGGAAGCAACTTGGGAAGCAGAGGAGGATATAAATAAGAGATACCCACATCTCTTCAAATCTGGAGAAGTCCCAAATTAAGTTACTAATCCTTTTCTTGGCATTTATTTTAAGTTGGCTTGTTGTATTTACATTTTGCTTGTTCGGTGTTGAGCTAGATGTTAAATGTTACACCTTAGCCTACTAAGAGTAATCTCATTCAAGGACGAATGTTCCCAAGGGGGAGATATTGTAACACCGATAGTTGAATGACTTAGAATTAGAAAGAAACCGTTTTTTGGAAATAATCAAAGTTTGAAAGTTTGACAAAATTAAGCTAAGTATGAGTTTTGGGTCAATTTCAAACAATCATAACTCCTAGATTAGGATTAGTTAGGTTTGCTACAAGATACCATAGGAAAAGTCTTTGAATTATCTTTCCAACTCCACCGAGTTTTCTCAATTTCGAGTTCGTATGAGGGAGATATGCCGGTTCGAAGTTGGGACTGTCTAAAAAAGGAATGTCAAAACTGGATTTTAGTAGGGTATTATGGTCTTTTCAATATCCAATTAATTAAATTAGTTCTTGGTAATTAAATTTTCGTCTAAACTGAATTGCTTCCATTTACACAATTGAAATCACGCTAGGGTTTTTTTAGAGAAAGAACGCAGGAGGAGAAAGGAGAAGAAAAGGTCTAGATTCGTCAATTTCTTAAGGAATTAATTGCGGATTTCACCAATGATTTGATCCTACAAGGTATGTTAGTTTACATAGGATTTGTTTCGTTCACCCACACGCCAAACATGTTTAATCAAGTGTATTTTCGTCCTAAAAATTTTGAGAATTTGATATTCTTGAGTTCTGTTCTCGAATTGCTTTTGTTCTTGAATTTGGGATGATATTGAGGAGTTCTTTGAGAGTTTAATGTCGCTTATTAGAGTTTCTTTGAGTAATATTCTTCTGTATATATTTTGGGTACCTGAATCTGAAGAGATATTGAGAAAAAGAATCGAAATTAATCGAATTAAGGTCAGAAAATGAGAGGAAAAGTTCGTTTGGTTTGCCTGGGGGGATGCTGGCACGATGCACCCCCTTAGAGCCAGAAAGGATGGGGTGGCATGCTAGTAATGATCCTAAAATGGCTCTCTGAACTTTGGGTCTTGCGCGGCGCGCCAGCACCGTCCACCCTAATCCCTTTTTATCATTTAGCCAGTTTAAGTCCTTCTAAAGTGTACTAACACATCCTATTGATTCTAACTACTCCAAATGACTTCTAAGCACCTACAAATAATCCATAAACATCAATCATAACCTTGAATCCATAAATTCATATTCAAGAAAAATTAAGACCCAAGTCTAAAAGTTCTTAGAGTCCTCTCAAGAAGCCTTTTACAAATGTTTTAATCTTGTTTTAAGAATTGAGTTTTGAGTTAAGTAAGAGTAACAATTGAAGTTCATTTCTTCAAAAATAGTATATGGGAACTAAGTATTCCCAAAGAGTAAATTTTTCACATCTAAACAAAAGAGGAAACACTGATTTCCAATAGAGTCTTTGAGCTAGTTTTTGAGTAATTATCTCAAACCATAGAAAGAGTTTTTATTTTTAAACATCTAAGTTGGGTATTTTGGGAGTAGTATTGAGCACCAATGTGGAGACGAGTTCATATCAACTAAATGTCCATGTAGCCAATATGGGTAGAAAAGGGTCATACTTTTTAGATGATTCCTTAGTACTTTTTAGCATAGACTAGTGGTTCAAATTAGTTAAGGCGTTCTATATCCCATCAAGTTATAACACAGTTCTGGCAGCGTAGGGGAGACGTTGTATCATCACATAGCTCATAGTGATGGTTGTCAGTTAGAGAAACTCCCACAAAGTTATATTATTTTATTATATATGTATATTGAGTTGTTTCTTACTATTTTAAATACTTCACATAAACTGCATCTTTTATGTTGTTTAATTCTGCATTTGAGTTGATTATCCATGAGTTTGAGTAAATTTAAGGTAAGTGTTTCTTTCAGATTCCAATTCAAGCTAATGTAATGTTTAGAATTCCCCTCGCATGCTCGTACATTCAATGTACTGACGCCGTTTGGCTTGCATCATTGTTGTGATCAAGACACAGGTAACCAGGATCAACATCCAGTGATTCGTTGATTCTAGTTGAGCTTTAGAATTGTTTGTGAGCCTCCTTGCTTCCGGAGGACCACTTTTTATTGTTTTATAGTTAGCTCATTAGGATGTCGTGGGTATTTTCCCCATGTCCATCTCTGTTGTTAGATGTTTTATAGACAATTAGTTAGTTCATTTGCCATTTCTTCTTATTGACTAATGTTAAATCTTGTGTTGCCATCTTGGCTAATTGAATGTTCTTTTAAGACATTCTATGTTATTTCTTGAGTTCACCTTTTTGAGAATATTTTTCCATTATTTATGTCTTCCGCTGAGTAGTAAGTCAGGTCAAGGGTTCGCTTGGGGCCAGCAATGGTTCTCGAGTGCCTGTCTCGCCTAGGGTGTAGGGTTGGGGCATGACATCCACTAAATCAAAAAGACTTTCACTAATTATCTCCTTTACTTTCCTCCAATATGAAGATAACCATAAGTTCCATAACCTTCTCTGTTATAACCATTATTCTTGTAACATTTCACTTCCACAACCTCCCCCATTATATTTAGGTTAATGTCATGTTTATGACTGCAACATCCCAGAAATCTAACAAACTAAGCTAGAGCCAGATATGTAATCTAGTAGCCTTAATAGGGTAACATGAAGATAAGAGTTCTAAAATGACCTCCCCTACATAGTAACACTAAGACATCCTCCGAACTAGTAGCCTCATCAGACGAGGCAGCCCGACCATGTGAACTTGAGCCTGTGGTGGACCCAGAATTAGACCCTACAGCAGAGGCAGACTCAGAATCAAAAGCAGACCCAGCCGGTGACCCGATCAGTATATCCTTCTCAGCAAACTAAGAGGTAGTGACTACGTCGGGGACCACCTTTTTGGCTTGATTTCGAGTAGACCGGGGTGCTGTGGGAGATGTTCTTCTAGTGGGGGGACATATTCAGGGTCTTTCGCAGCATTAATATTGTCGTCGATTAGCCGACAAGTGGGAGCCATTGATTTTGATCTACCCTTGACGGCTATAGCTTTATTTGCGGCCATTGTACCTATGGAGGGAGAATTAGTACCAATATGAACTAAAGGCACACTCGAAAATTTTTTTAGAACAAACATAAATAAAAAATAAAAAATTATAGACAGTGGCTTCATGGCCAACTACAGTGGGTTTCTACGGTCTATAGGTTGACCTACGGTCCGTGGATCCCCTCCGTAGGTCAGAAGTCCCAAAAAGTTAGGCTTTGATGGGAACCACAAATGTGCAGAATGGTCTGTAGATTGACCTACGGACCATAGTCCACCTCCGTGGTTCCACACTTAGTGAAATTGCTATGTACCATAGACGACGGTCCTGATCCACAATCCGTAGATAAGGTCTCGTGGATCAGGTCTATGCCAGGTATCATGCCTCATGTTTAAACCATTTGTTTTTCAACCATGTCAACCATCAAGCTAGGTCTAATCATGCATTAGAACATAATATATGCTAGTTTGTCATCCAAGAGGTTCCAATTACTCAATTTTCAATAGGTATTGCATACGAGGCTAGGAACCCTAATTCGAAACTTGCATTTAGACTCTTATTACACTGTTTTTACAAATTACAAAGACAACACAATCTCAATCTATTTTCCCAAGGGTATTTTTAATTAAAGTTTAGCATGCAATTTCATACAACAATTACCTAAAGTCAAGATCCACTTCCTGACTTTCTATAACAGCAATGAACCGAAATTCAAAGTGAAGGGAAAGTCGATTACCTTACAAGCAAAGGAAATGGGTGATTGTGTGATGAATCTTGACTTCCAACAACTTCTAACTCGCCTTTCGCACTGAACCCGAATACCGGAACCTCTGGGGAATTGGGAATTAAGGGATTTGGGAGAGAGGAGAGTGAATTAGGAATATGGGAGGATGAATGTGGAGTGATTAATAAGGGAATGGTGGTAATATGGAGGGATTTTAGGATTTTGAGGGGTTACTAAATGGTTAGTAGGAAAATTGAGAAGTGGGGAATGATTTGAAAATGGGGGGTTTTATTTAAACGAGGTCTGGGTTGGGTCAGGCAGAACTAGGGTTTGGACCCACAAGACCCCGTCTATGGTCTATAGGTCGACTACGATCCGTAGATGGGGTCTGTAGGTCACTTTTACAATTATAAAATTTAGAAGTCTTACCTAGGTTCTATGGATGCCATTCACGGTCCATGGAATGAACTATGGACCGTCGATAGGGTCCGTAGACCTTTGCAAAAGACCTTTTCTGCAGATTTTTACTTTTCGCCCCTGTACATGTAGCAACCATTAGGCCTTTCTTTTTACATTTTATGGACACTTTTTGGACACGGACACTATGCTATATCTATCCAACACTAAAACAAAAATAAAGCACCTATCTAAAGGAATACAGAAAAGCAAATAAACAAATAAAACTACTAAACCGAAAAGAAGAACCTATGGTTGGCTAGATTGTACATCTTAGGTTGCCTCCCAAGCAACACTTGATTTAACATCGCGGCACAACGCAATCCTCTTGATTACTCAGACTTCATCAAGATAGTAGGCCTCAACAACTTCTTGCACACTTTCCGCATTTCACAGATAGATCTTGATCCTTTCCCATTTACCTTAAACCTTGTTCCCTCATTGTTCTCAAGCTCCACTACCCCATGTGGGAGCACTTGTGTGACTAAGAATGGCCCGGTCCACTTGGACTTGAGCTTGCCCGGAAACAAGCGCAACCTAGAGTTGAATAGAAGCACAAGATCACCCACAACAAATTCTCACTTTTCAATTCTTTGATCGTGATACTTCTTCATTTTCTCCTTGTATATGGCTGAACTTTCATAAGCTTTTAGGCAAAACTCATCAAGCATATTCAAGTTACTCATTCTTTGATTTGATGGGGCACCCCAATCCAAATTTAGCTTCTTTAGTGCCCACATAACCTTATGCTCTAGCTCTACCAGCAAATGGCAAAACTTTCCACATATAAGTTGGTAGGGCGACATACCTATAGGAGTCTTGAATGAGGTGCGATAAGCCCATAGAGCATCATCAAGCTTCCTTGACCAGTCAGTTCTATTAGCATTCACAATCTTAGCCAAAAATTTTCTTGATCTCTCTGTTGGACACTTCATCTTACCCACTAGAATGCAGATGGTAAGGAGTGGCCACATTGTGGTGGACAGCATATTTCTAAAGTAGCCCCTTGAACAACTTATTTCAAAAATAGGAACCTCCATCGTTGATAATCGCCCTAGGTGTACCAAATCTGGAGAAGATATTATTTTTCAAGAATGAAGTGACACTTTTACCTTCATTGTTGGGAAGTGCAATTGCTTCCACCCACTTCGACACATAATTAACCACAACAAGAATATACTTCATCCCATGTGAACTCACAAATGGACCCATAAAATCAATGCCCCATACATCAAACAACTTTATCACCAATATAGGATTCATAAGAAGCTCTTGCCTCTTCGAAATTCCTCCTTCTCTTTCGCAACGGTCACAAGACTTGGTGAAATCATGAGCATCTTGGTGGATGGTAGGCCAGTAATACCCACACTGCAAAATTTTATGTGTAGTCCAAATACCATTATGATGCCCACCAACAGGTAATGCATGGCACGCCTTTAGTATACTCAACATCTCGACCTCGGGAACACAGTGACGAATAATCCCATCAGCACAAATACAATACAAATAAGGCTCATCCCAAAAGAACTTCTTCGCACCATGCATAAACTTTTTCCTTTGGTGAACAGACAAATCCAATGGCACTAGATCACTTTCCGAATAGTTTGCAAAGTCTGCGAACAAAGAAATCAAATCATGAGCAGTAGACAATACCTATTCATCTGGAAAAGCATCATTAATTTTAGCCCTATCACCAAGCTTGAGCATACCTTCTTCCTCCAATCTAGACAAGTGATCGGCAACCTGATTTTCTGTCCCTTTTCTATCTTTCACTACAAAATTGAACTCTTGCAACAACAACACCCATCTAATCAACCTTGGTTTTGCATTCTTCTTAACCATCAAATACCTCAATGCAGAATGGTTAGCATGCACAATGACCTTGGTACCAAGCAAGTAGGATTGAAATTTCTCAAATATGAAAACCACTGCAAGAAGCTCATGTTCAGTCACTATATAGTTCTTTTGAGCCACATTTAGAGATTTTCTAACATAGTAAATAGGATTTTTCTCGCCTCTATCCCAATACCAGACCAAGTGCCACTCCACTCACATCACACATTGCCTCAAATGGTTGTCCCCAAACTGACGAAATAATGATAGGTGAAGTAACTAACTTCTCCTTCAAGTCT
Source organism: Solanum bulbocastanum (assembly GCA_037074985.1). Lineage (NCBI taxonomy): Eukaryota > Viridiplantae > Streptophyta > Magnoliopsida > Solanales > Solanaceae > Solanum > Solanum bulbocastanum. Next base: position 31,849,333 of record CM073601.1, on the reverse strand, counting down.
CCAAATGCTCTCAGGCAAGCATCATCAAAATCAAACTTATACTCCTTTTTGAGCAGTTTGCACAATGGATGTGCAATTTTTGAGAAATCCTTGATGAACCTCCTATAGAAACCTACATGCCCAAGAAAACTTCTAAACCTTTAACAGATATAAGTGGTGGAAGCTTTTCTATTACCTCAACTTTCACTCTATCAACCTCAATACCCGTCTCGGAGATTCGATGACCCAATACTATCCCTTATTTCACCATGAAGTGGTATTTCTCCCAATTGAGCACAAGATTACACTCTTCACACCATTTAAGCACCTCGCCAAATGGTCCAGAAACCGATCAAAAGAGACACCACCATAGAGAAATCATCCAGAAATACCTCAATAGTGTCCTTCACCATATCAAAAAATATCGACATCATGCAACGCAGGAAGATCACTAGATCATTACATAACCCAAATGGCATCTGTTTGAAGGCAAAAGTCCCATAAGGGCAAGTGAATGTGGTCTTATCTTGGTCTTTCAGAGATATAGAAATCTGATTATAGCCCGAATAACCATCAAGGAAACAATACCAACCCTTACCCGAAAGTCGGTCCAACATCTGATCCTTGAACAACATAGGAAAGTGGTCATTTTCTGTCCAAGCATTTAATTTTCGGTAGTCCATACAGACTCTCTATCGAGTCACGGACCTCATCGAAACTACTATCTGCAATGGGATAAATAACTCTAGCATCCAACCACTTGGTGATCTCCTTCTTAACTACCTTTTGCATAGGTGGGTTTAGGCTTCTCTGGTGCTCAATACAAGGCTTGTGATCTAGCATAAGTTGAATTTTATGAGAACAAATACCAAGAGGTATCCCAATAATGTCTACAATAGTACACCCAATAGCTTGCTTGAAGCTCTTCAACACGAAAACCAATGCCTCAACTCGTACCATATTGAAATCTATTGCAATGATGACCTATAAAGTACAATATTTCCCTAAGAATACATACCTCAAATGTGATGTAGAGCCTTAAGCTCTAATTTTAGAGCCTCTTCAACAGACGGTCTAGATGGTAGAGAGTCGCGATTCTTCATGTCTAACTCCAATCTTTTTGGTTTTGAACGGAATTCAAATCTTTCAAGTGTGGCGACCAATTCATCATAGTCTTTAATACTATCACTCTCAAAGTTCATCATGACCGCTGCTAGTGCATCAACAGCCAAACTCTCTTCAATAGGCACCTCAGAACCACTCTCTACAATATGTGTCACCATAGATACCAATTTGAGCTCACTAATCTGCTTCATGAACCTATAGATATTGAAAGTTGCCTCTTCATTGTTCAATCAAAACTTTATCTGCCCTTTCTCCATATCAACCAAGGCGCGCCCAGTGGCTAGGAATGGTCTCCCAAGGACAATGGGAACCTCAAAGTCAATATCACAATAAAGTATCACAAAATCCGCCGAAAAGATAAAAGACTCCACTTTCACTAGTACATCTTGGAGCACACCAATGGGCTTCTTCATAGTTCTATCAGCCATAATCAGTCGCATTGTAGTCAGTTTTAGAAACCCAACTTCTTGTAAATAGCCAATGGCATTAGATTGATACTACCACCCAAATCGAACAACACCTTTGCAAAATGTAGCAACCTAATGGTACAAGGAATAGTGAAAGCCCCGAGATCCTCCTTTTGTTGCACAAGGGACCTTGTAGCAATAGCACTACAATGTTGCACCTTATCATCATCTTCAAAACATATAGCCCGCTTTTTAGTTAGCAAGTCCTTATAAACTTCGCATACCCAGGCATTTTCTCCAAAGCTTCTATAAATGACACATTGATGGAAAGTTGCTTCAACATACTAATAAACTTGCGGTATTTGCCTTCTTCAGTCTTCTTCACTAACCTCTATGGGAAAGGAGGTGGAGGTGTATGCATGGGAACAACTTTTTGAGTTATCTCCGATTCCTTCTTTATTGCATTCTCGAGCTCTTCATCATCCTTACTAACCTTAACTTCAACCCAGACGGTATCGGTGGATCAATGGTCTGCTTACCCCCTCGACTGGTGACTGCCATACAATGCCCATCGTTCTTTGGATTTTAGATGGTATTGCTAGGAAGTGTGCCAAGTTGACGTGGGTTTACTATAGTAGACAATTGAATCATTTGTAGTTCAAGATGCTTGTTCAACACTGCATGGGCATCAACTTTTTGACCAATATTAGACAAGCCATTTCACATCTCCTTTATATTCTCATCAGTCGCATCAAACCTCTTCATCAACTTCTGCATCATATCCTCAATACGTGACATATTACCTCTAGTTTTCCTATTACTAGATTCCTGATTTTGAAGAGGGACATAAGGCTCAACTCGATTGTTTCTATTGCCTTAGCTGTTTCGGTTATAGTTGTTGTCGCGAATGTAGTTCCCATCCGAACATATTGACCCTCTCGATTGATGTTGCCATAGTTTTGACCTTGGTTTCCTTGACGTTGGTGCTAATTATTTGTATTGGAACCTTAGGCGTTGGCTCAAAAACCACCGTCTGATCATTCACCACATAAGTATCCTCTTCATAGTAACATTCCTCAACCGATGGTGGATTTCTAGTCAAATAGTTTATAGCATTTACCTTTTTAGTATCTCCGCTTACATGTTTCAACACCAACCCCAGTTCGGTCCTCATCTGAGTCATCTCCTCACGAATATCATTGGTAGATTGCTTAGTTGTAGCTTGGATTGCAAACGTGTTTCTCCCAGTATCTGACTTTCTAGTGCTCCACATTTTCTTCTTTTGGGAAATCTTCTCCAGTTTCTCCACAATCTACTCAATAGTGCACTCACCATATGAACCTCCAATAATTGTATCAAGCACCACCTTACTATTGTCATCTTGACCTTGTTAGAAGTATTCCTTCAACGATTCATCATCAATATGGTAATTCGGGACATCTCTTATGAAAGCAGTGAACCTGTTCCAAGAACTACTCACGGACTCTCCAGGTAGTGCTATGAAGTTGTTGAGTTTATCTTTATGATTCAGCTTCTTTGACACAGGAAAGTATCTAGCCAGGAACACCTCAGTTAATTTTTTCCATGTGTAGATTTAGTAATAAGGGAGCTAAGTAAACCACACAGCAGTATCGCCGGTCAATAATAGAGTGAATAATCTCGATCCAATGACATCCATGTCCAAGTCCAGTCAACCCACACAACTTTTGCAGACACTTCTCATCTTGGCTATGTGTGTATGTGGATCCTCTGATGCCAAACCAGAGAACAAACCCCTCGCTATAAGCATTTGCATCAAGCTTCTAGTCATCATGAACGTATGCCCCAGAGGTAGAGGGGGTAGAACAAGAGGTCTTTTAGATTCAGCAGCATTAAAGTTGACCCTATAGTTATCACTCAGTCTTGGTCCTAGTGGATCATGTACCCTTAATACATCTCCCAGTAGATTTTCACCTTGAACCTTATTATTCTTATCACCAACCCTCAGAGGCTACAACCCAGCTCCATCACCTAAATTTCCTCCAATTGGATTGACTGGGACCCCTTGATTGTTCATCCTTTGCAAAGTTCTATTCAATTCTGGATCGTAAGGAGTAAGTAGTTCACATTTGCTCCGTGTACTTGGCATACACTAGAGTAGGAACCTGAGAGAATCAAAAACAAAAGAAAAAGTAAAATTAGGAAATATTTGATTAAAGTTCAATAATGTAGTTAAACTTAATCTAAAAGCTTTATTCCTCGACAGCGGCACCAAAATTTGATACGTTCAAATTACACCTCCCTAAAGAATTATAAGTGATCATTATCAAGTAAAGAATCCAACTTGTAGGTTGGGGTCAATGAATATAGTTTAGACTTAAACTTAACTTACAATTATATCCTTTTAGTCAACATATTTCCAAAACAGATAATTAAATCGAAGGGGGGGATTTATGAAACAAATTATAGAAATTATGTGAGTAATCAATGAGCAAGATTCAAACTTTAGTTGTTATCAAGATGAGAGAGAAACTAGGGTGTACATATTCCCCATAGGCTCATAACGCGGTAATCCTACTAATAGTAATCCTTTCCTAGTGTATTACATGCAAAGTGATAAGTTAGGTATCTCTAATTCCTTGGTCAAGCAACTAGAGAGTTTGACCCTGCACCTTGGTCCGACTACGTGTGTATAATTTAGTAACGCTTACCTTTACCTCATATTAGACATCACATCAATATATGGCTTAGTTTTCACCCACGCACCAATTGACACTAGACTATTAGATAGTATCACACTAAATCTATGTTGATAATTATTTTCTTATTAACTACCTCCTTGGTCCGACAAGTAGCAACAAGGCGAGTTCTAACGTTTGCGACTGCTAAAAAGACTTTTAAACAGAAGAATTATCAATGCATGAAATAACACTATTCAAGAATTACTTAGTTACCATTCATACTTTGTTAATAGCTCATGGTTCCCACAACCCTAGTTGTGGATTTAATTACCCATAGTAGCAAGAACACAATTCGTATTTTTAGATGAAGAAATCATGAACTTACGTAATGAGAATGATAAACCCAAAATCTCAAGTTGAATTTCAAAGACAAAATCTTCAAAACGAACTTAGGAAATTAAGAATTGCTAAAGTTGCAAGTTAATCTCCAAAGCCAAAAACTAGAACAAAGGTAATAAAGTGTAACCCCCAAAAATGAGGTTTACATGCCCTATATATAGAAAAACAAGTCCCCACTAAAAAGGAAACGAAATTAGGAAATAATGTTTCAAAATGCGGTTTTGATCTAGACACTGACCTACGGAGCGTGGATTGACCTACGGTCCATAGGTCCCTTCTGTGGTTCAGGACTTAGGAAAATTTTCCAACTTCAAAAAATCTTCATCTCTAACGGAATCGATGGATCAACAGTACGGACCATGGCTCAATCCATGGTCCGTGGATCCTCTTCTGTAGCTCCATGCTTTGAATCTTCAAAATTAGGTATTGGAACCCCCTCTCTGAATCATTTGACGGAACAACAGGACGGCCCGTAGGTGCACCTACGGTCCGTTGTTTTTAACCGTGGTTTCACAATTGGTCAAGCATTCCTTGATTTACCTTCAAGACTTTCCTGCCCATCTACTTCTACCATCTACAGGGCGTGACTAGACCAACGGTCCGTAGGTCACGTCCGTAGATTCCCTTTTATGCACATTGTTCAGCTGTGTCTCTCAACTTCCACGTCCAAACTTATTTCCTGCAAACATGATAAAAATAAATTAATACCAATACAAAATGGCCCTAGACACACATAACTCTTAAGTGAAATATATTTAAAATATCATAAACTCATGGTATATCAGGGTAAGACACCATATTCCATGTAGCTCATATGGTCTATGTCGATTAAGGCTATATTTTCCAATATGATAAGAATATGAATTATGACAAGAACATGGACTTTAGCTATGACTTCTTAAGAGGTACTACTTAGTATGAGTGGGGGGGGGGGGGGGGGGGGACTTTACTTATGCATTGCACAAGTAGACTTTAAGAGGGGTTATGGTGAGGTTCTCTTATGTTATTAAGACTTATGAATTATGCATATATGATATGTATTGTTGTTAAGAGTAACTTTGGTTGTTACAAGTTAGGAACATGAATAACTCCTTACTTATGTATATTGATTATGGATGAGGCAAAAGTAAGACGTGTATGTTGTTGGTGACCAAAATGTGATATTTAGCATTTGGTAGGATTGTGGAATCTTACCTTTTCATTGCACTAGTATGTCTTTTGGTTGTTTATGTGTTGGTTTGACTTATGTTCCTTCAAAAATGTGCATGATGGCTTTTAAACTTGATAAATGCATGACTTCAACTGAATGTCCCGTTTGAGCATGTTTTAAGGAGTTTTATGCATGGCTTCCATACTTAGTCTATTATTTGTGCTAACCCATATCTTCTACATTTTCTTATAAGTGTAGGTTTCAGTCATTGAGCTATACTTCTCTTTTCAAGTAGAGCTTTGGTTGAGTATTCTCCAAGCTTCGTGAGTTTTCATGGTTGGAGGAAAAGGCACTATTCATTTCTAATTCCTTTTGTACTTTCTATTTTCAAGACTATGTTATAAAGGGATATGACCCTAAGATTGTATTCGATTGTATTAGATGGCAATTGATACAAGGTCTAGACTCTTATATTTCTCTTATGAAAAAGAAAGACTTCCATTGTAAAAAGTTTTAAATGCCACATCATTTCTACTACTTATGTGTATGATTATACTAAGGGCTTGTATGAGACCCCTTCGGGGTCAAGTATGTCGTGTTACTTCTAGAGGGTACCCTTGAGTTGTGACATACTTCATAATCAGAGCACAAGGTTTATAATGATTCTAGGATGATGGCTCATGCACCACATCTAGTTAAGTCTTGTTCATAAGTGTGAAGCGCGCCCCTCTTATGAATTAAAGGCTATAAGATGTTTAGGAACTTTCACTTCTTTTATTACTCTTTAGTCATGCCTTAGAGTTTTAACTCTATGAAGTCCTTTTCCTAACCCTTCTCTTGTGTATATAGGATATGAATACAAGAAGGGCGACCGCAAGAAGGATGGAAGAGGAGATTGTAAATGAGGGAGTTCCTCCCCAAGGTCCTCAAGAGTCTCAAGTTCCTCAAGCTCCTAATGATGAGGGGTATGTGATAAATATAGAAATAAGGTCGGCTCTCCAAGTATTGACCCAAGCTATAACAGCCCAAGTCAATAGGGATGCTAGAACTCATGTGAACCCTAATGCAAGTACAACCACTTCAAGGATAAGGGATTTCACAAGAATGAATCCCCCTATGTTCTATGGCTCCAAAGTTGAGGAACACCCACATTGGTTTATTGATGAAGTGTTTAAGGTGATTGATGTTATGGGAGTGTCTCCACAAGAGAAGGCGGAACTATCCACATACCAATTGAAGGATGTAGCTCCAGTTTGGTATGAGCAATGGAAGGATAAGAGACCCATAAGAGCAGGCCCGGTAGATTGGGAATTATTCAAGTCAGTCTTCCTTGATATGTTCTTTCCCCTAGAATTGAGGGAACGAAAGATGCAAAAGTTCATCAACATTCACCAAGGAGGTATGAGTGTGAAATATTATGGCCTTAAGTTCACCCAATTGTCTAAGTATGCTCCAACCTTAGTGGCGGACTCTAGGGCCAAGATGAACAAAATTGTTATGGGGGTATCCGACTTGGTAGTCAATGAATGTCATTTGGAAATGCTCATCCCAAGTATGAATATTTCACATCTTATGGTTCATTCCAAACTAATTGAGTAACAAAAGCTCGAGCAAGTAAATAGAGAAGTGAAGAGGGCAAGGACCGATGATGGAAATTCTTCCAAGGGTAAATTTGAGGGTCAAGGTTCAAGAAAAGGTTTTCCAACCAAGGCTCCTCTAGTGCTCCATGATTCAAAAAGGATAGGGTGTCTAACCATAAACCTCAAGGAAGAAATAGTGGTGGTTCTTATGTTGCTAGGCTAAATTGTGCAAAGTGTGGTAAAAGGCATGATGGTAAGTGCCTAGTTATCACGGATGGTTTCTTAAATAGTGGGAAGAGCGGTCATATAATGACAATTGTCCCATGCTAAAGGTTCAAGGGAGAGAGGGAAAGAAATTCCCTCTTAGTGGCTCAAATCTTGATGCTCCCAAGAAGAACCGCTTCTATGCTTTTCAATCCCGAGGTGACCAAGAGATCTCCCTGGATGTTGTGAAGGGTATGTTGATGTTTATGCATTGTTATACCGTTTTGCCACTTTGTCATTTGTTACACCTTTTATGGCTATGAAATTTGAAATACTCCCCAAGGTTCTATTAGAGCCTTTTTTGGTGTCTACCTCGGTTGGTGACTCGGTAGTGGCAGAAAGAGTCTATAGGAGTTTTCCTATTACCTTGTCTCACAAAGTCACATTGGTTGATTTGATAGAGTTAGGCATGTTAGAATTTGATGTCATTTTGGGTATGGATTGGTTGCATACATTTTATGTCTCTATTGATTGTAGGACTCGGATAGTAAAGTTCCAATTTCCAAATGAGTCTATTTTAGAGTGGAAGGAGGGAAATTCCATCCCTAGAGGTCAATTTGTTTCTTGTCTCAAAGCTCGGAAAATTATCTCCAAGGGGTGTATTTACTATATTGTTAGGTTTATGTATGTTGAGTCTGAAACCCCTTCTTTAGAGTAGGTCCCCGTGGTGAGTGAGTTTCCGAAAGTCATTCCTGATGACTTGCCCGGCATTCCTCCAGAATGGGATATAGATTTTGGCATTGAACTTTTGCCGAATACACAACCTATATCCATTCCTCCTTATAGAATGGCTCTGGTCGAGTTGAAAGACTTAAAGGAGAAATTGAAGGATTTACTGGACAAGGGTTTTATTCAACCAAGTATCTCTCCCTGGGGTGCTCCGGTCTTGTTTGTGAGAAAGAATGATGGGTCCCTTAGAATATGTATAAACTACCGCCAATTGAACAAGGTGACTATAAAGAATAAGTATCCCCATCCTAGAATTGATGATTTGTTTGATCAACTCCAAGGGGCTAGCTACTTTTCAAAAATTGACCTTTGTTTGGGTTACCATCAACTAAGGGTAAGAGGGGTTGACATACCCACGACGACTTTCCGAACTAGATATGGGCACTATGAATTCCTTGTGATGTCGTTTGGCCTAACTAATGCCCCAGTGGCATTCATGGACCTAATGAATAGGGTGTTTAGGCAATATTTTGATTTGTTTATGATCGTTTTTATCGACGATATTTTGATCTATTCGAGAAGTGAGGGTGAACGTATGAATCATTTAAGGATTGTATTGCAAGTCCTTAAAGACCACCAATTATATGCTAAGTTTAGTAAATGTGAGTTTTGGCTAAGATCGGCTGCCTTCCTTGGACATTTTATGTCGAGCATTGGTATTGAAGTAGATCCTAAGAAGACGGATGTGGTCAAGGGTTGGCCTAGACCTCTAACTCCTACCAATATTAGAAGTGTTTTGGGTTTGGCCGGTTATTATAGGAGGTTTGTTGAGGGTTTTTCCTCCATTGCTTCTCCATTGACAGCCTTGACTCAAAATAAACTTAAGTTTGTGTGGTCGGAGGCTTGTGAGAAAAGCTTCCAAGAGTTGAAAGATAGACTTACTTCCGCTCCGGTGTTGACCTTATTGGAGGGTACCAATGGGTTTGTGGTATATTGTGACATTTCTTGAGTGGGTTTGGGATGTGTCCTTATGTAACATGGTAAAGTGATTGCCTATGCTTCAAGGCAACTCAAGATCCATGAAAAGAATTATCCGACTAATGATCTCAAATTAGAGATGGTGGTGTTTACCTTGAAAATATGGAGGCACTACCTATATGGGGTCCATGTAGATGTTTTCCCTGATCACAAGAGTCTTCAATACGTGTTTACCCAAAAGGACTTGAATCTCTGACAAAGAATGTGGTTAGAAATTTTAAAGGATTATGACATGAGTGTCCTTTACCACCCCGACAAAACCAATGCAGTTGCGGATGCCCTGAGTCGAATGTCCATGGGTACTGTGGCTCATGTAGAAGATGAGAAGAGGGAATTGGTTCGTGATGTGCATAGGTTGGCCCAGTTAGGTGTCCAACTAGTGGATTCCACCAAAGGTGGTGTCATGGTCCATTATAGTTACGAATCGTCCATTGTGGTTGATGTGAAGTCTAAACTAGGTCTTGATCCCATATTAATGGAGTTGAAAGAATCAATACTCAACAAGTCCGTTGAGGCTTTCTCCAAAGGGGGAGATAGGGTTCTTAGGTACCAAGGTAGATTATGTGTTTCGGATGTTGATGGCTTAAGAGAGCAAATTTTAGAAGAGGCTCATGGTTTGCGGTATTCTATTCATCTGGGAGCCACAAAGATATGTACCTTGATCTACGGGAAGTCTATTAGTCAAATGGCATGAAGAATAATATAGCGGGTTTTGTGGCCAAATGTCCGAACTGCCAACAAGTTAAGGCTGAACACCTAAAATCGGGATGGTTTGTCCCAATATATAGATAGTCCCACTTGGAAATGGGAGGAGGTGAATATGGACTTTGTTGTGGGTTTGCCTCGTACTCGGAGGCAACATAATTCTATTTGGATCATTGTTGGTAGGATGACAAAATCAGCCCACTTTATTCCTATCAAGGTTTCTTATTCAGCAAAAGACTATGCCAAATTATAACTCAAGGAAATAGTGAAGTTGCATGGGGTTCCTTTGTCTATTATTTTGGATCGAGGAACTCAATTTACTTCACACTTTTGGAAGGCATTCCAAAAAGGACTTGATACCAATGTTAAGCTTAGTACCGCTTTCCACCCTGAAACGGATGGTCAAGCGGAAGGCACCATTCAAACCTTAGAGGACATGTTGAGAGCGTGTGTTATTGATTTCAAGGGTAATTGGGATGACCATCTACCATTGATAGAGTTTGCCTACAATAATAGTTACCACTCAAGTATTGCCATGGATCCTTTTAAAACATTGTATGGTAGGAGGTGTAGATCTTATGTTGGTTGGTTCGAAGTAGGTGAATTTTCTCTAATTAGCCCCCGAACTAGTTTATGCAGCCATTGAAAAAGTTTGACTCATTAGAGAGAGGTTAAAGATGGCCCATAGTCGATAAAAGTCATATGCCGATGTTAGGAGGAAGGATCTAGAGTTTGAAGTTGGTGATTAAGTCTTCTTGAAAATCTCACCTATGAAAGGTGTGATGAGGTTTGGTAAGAAGGGGAAGCTTAGTCCCTGGTATGTGGGCTAGTTCACCCGGTGTTTCAAGTTTCCTTGCTTAAGAAGTGTATTGGTGATCCAGTATCCATCATTCCTATAGAGGGTTTGGGAGTGGATGAGAGTCTTTCTTATGAAGAGGTTGCAGTAGAGATTTTAGACTGGCAAGTCAAGAGGTTGAGAAAAAAGGAAGTAGCTTCCGTTAAGGTTTTATGGAGGAATCATTTAGTTGGGGTGCTATATGGGAGGTCGAGGCCGATATGAAGTCCCGCTATCCTCATCTTTTTCCTTATACTCCTATTCAAGCTTAAGGTAAGTAGTTCCTCTTAAGTTACAGTGTTTTGGGAGTCATGTGTGTTGTATGAGTTTTTTTCCATGATTTCCTTATGTAATGCATTTTCTTAATGAAATTCATGTTTAGTGTAAATGGAGCTTTCATGATTTATATGTTCCACGTGTTGATTGTGCATTTTAAGTATGATGATGGCATATTTGAATTCATGTGGTGAATTGTTGAACATGCTTGGTTATGCTTGTGATGAAATAGCATATTGGCTCCATGATGTGTGTTGAGCTTGCTTTTAGTTGGAGAAGGTAATTCCTCCTATGAACATGAGAAATGTTGTATTTCATGCATATTGGGTTGGTAGATGTAGTTCCTACTTTCTTGTATTGCATTGGCCATGTTTTGAAATGGAGTTAAAGTTTCCTCCTTTTGAATAATGCATGAAGTGAATAGTGCATTTGAAAGTTTTGCACATTTTTGATGTTTCATGCATGATGGGCTGCTAGTCTTGAGTTTCTAAATTAGTATGGTGTCTAGAACATCATTCAAGGACGAATGTTCCCAAGGGGTAGATAATGTAACACCCCGGAAATCTAACGAACTAAGCTAGAGCCTAATATGTAAACTAGTAGCCTAAATAGGGTTAACATGAAGATAAGAGTCATAAAATGACCTCCCCTACTTAGTACTAACATTTTAGGACATAAATGTCAAGGTATGACCCCCCCCCCCCAAAAAAAGACCTCCAAGGGTCCTTGAGGAGGACCATAAGGCTGGCCAAAAATCTGTTAAAAACAGCATGACCCACAAAATGGTCACCCACAATCCGTGGGTGGACTCACGCCCCATAGGTGGGGGTTTTGAGTCGAGGATAGACCTCCCCCAACTCTCCAAAGTTCCAGTACCATACCATGACCATGCAGTACGATCCGTGGAACCACTCACGCCCCGTGGGTGGGGTCTCATGAGTGAGGCATAAACCTTGGCCAAAGTAACAAGCCTCAGACCCAACCACGAGTGACCAGTACGGTCCGTGGGTCCATCCATGCCCAGTGGGTGTGGGCCGTGGATGGGGTCTGAAAAGTTGTCTCAAGTTCGGCCAAGGGTGTATTAATTTAGGTAAATTCTATTTTAATTATTCAAGGGTGGGGACGGTTTATATTAGTTATTTATACATATATAAGTAGTTATTAACTATTAACCACCTCTTTAACACCTCATAACTCACAAAACTCAAACAAAAAACCAACTCCCCTCTCCAATATTTCTCTCTCTAAGACTCCATTGAAGAGCAAGAATAAGGTCAAGCTTAGGGTTCAAGAAGCATCCTTTCTTCCTCAATCAACCTAAGGTATGGATGCATTTCATCTATGGGTAGTTATCACCCATAGTGCCCTTTCAAACTTGGTTTTTAAGATTTCAATTCCCCCAAAACCTAGGGTTTTCAATCTATATCATAGGTCTTCTTCTAAAACATTTTCAATTGCTTAATTATGGTTTATTATGGTTGATTATGATGAATAATGAAGTATTGCTGAATTACGATGAAAATCTCCCTTGGACCCATGAATCTCCCATCTTCCTAAATTGTGAACTATGATATGGATTGATTGATTATGGGAACTTGACAATTGATTAAGTTATTGAATCATGATATCCCTCTATCTAATGTGGTAATTCTAGAAGTTAGGGTTGATCTTGATTCATTGCCTTGAAGGGCAACTTGTTAGGGTTTATACATCTTGATGAGGATTGTATATGAACTCATAATTCACTTAGATAGTGATGATCCTATGACTGTTTTGTAATTGTGGCATTGATGCAAGATTCGTTCCCCCATACCCTGACACTTTAGTATGCATGAACTATTATGACTATGGTGATATTGTTGTGTTGAATGAAAGGCTATTCTCATGGACACACTATGAATATGATGTGAAAGATTTATTCACAAGTTGATGATTCTAAGGTTGAAAGGACATCCTCACCTAATGAATCTATGCTGGTTTGAGTGCCAAGTGCATTCTTCCATGAATATGAAATTAAGTAAAGACTCAACATGAATTTTAAAAGGAATTATGCTTAGAACCGAGCGGATATGAATATGAGATGGAAGCTTTTATGTTAGAAAGTCCAGTTTCCCAAAGTAAGTTATCTCATGAGATGGAAACCTTTTTCATTAGAAAGTCTGGGTTTCTAGTAGCAATCTCCTTATCCCATAAATATGTGCCTACATAGGTCTTTAGCTAGTGGATCCACCTAAAATCTATTATGTTATTTCTACCGTAGGCAAGTAGGACACCTCTTTTCGGTGTGGGGGTATGACACGGGATTCCATGTAGCTCACATGGTCTATGTCGGTTAAGGCTATATTTCCCTATATGATAAGAATATGAATTATGACAAGAACATGGACTTTAGCTATGACTTCTTAAGAGGTACTACTTAGTATGAGTAGGGGTATGGGACTTCACCTATGCATTGTACAAGTAGACTTTAAGAGGGATTATGGTGAGGTTCTCTTATGTTATGAAGACTTATGAATTATGCAAGTATGATATGTATTATTGTTAATAGTAACTTTACTTGTTACAAGTTATGAACATGAATAGCTCCTTACTTATGTATATTGGTTATGGATGAGGCAAAAGTAAGATATGTATGTTGTTGGTGACCTAAATGTGATACTTAACATTTGGTAGGGTTATGGGATCTGACCTTTGAATGCACTAGTATGGCTTTGGGTTGCTTATGTGCTGGTTTGACTTATGTTCCTTCATAAATGTGCATGATGGCTTTTAAACTTGATAAATGCATGATTTCAACTAAATGTCCCTTTTGAGCATGTTTTAAGGAGTTTTATGCATGGCTTCCATACTTAGTACATTATTTGTGCTAACCCATATCTTCTACATTTTCTTATAAGTGTAGGTTCCGGTCATTCAGGTATTCTTCTCTTTTCAAGTAAAGCTTGGGTTGACTATTCTCCAAGTTTGGTGAGTCCTCATGATTCTAGGACAAGACATTATTCATTTCTAGTTCCTTTCGTACTTTCTATTTTCAAGACTATGTTGTAAAGGGATATGACCCTAAGATTGTATTCGATTGTATTAGATGGCGATTGAGACAAGGTCTAGACCCTTATATTTCTCTAATGAAAAAGGAAGACTTCCATTGTAAAAAGTTTTAAATTTTGTTTCATTTCTACTACTTATGTGTATGATTATGCTAAGGGCTTGTATGAGACCCCTTTGGGGTCAAGTATGTCGTGTTATGTCTAGGGGTTACCCCTGGGTCGTGACAATCACTAACCTTTTGTATGACTCTATGTTACACTATAAATAGAGGCATAAGGGTTCATATTGTGCACACTTGAAGATTTGATGAACACTTGAAAGAAAGAAAGTTATCTTTTATTGTTCCTCTTGTCTTATGTTCTTCTTGTCTTCATCTTTATATTGTTCTTTTGTTCTTAAAATTTAAAACTACAAGAAATTTCTTCAAAGTTTATTAGAATAACTTCATGCAGTTTTATTTGCGAAAAAATTTGTAAGAAATTTCCTTTTTGGTTAATTTTTACCAAATATTTTGAGGTATTTTTATTATTTTTGCAAGAAAAATTCACAAGTAATTTACATGCGAAATTTAAATCCCTAGGTGAATTACTTGGGGATTTTGAAATTCATAAGAAATAATTACCTATGAAGATTTTATCGAGAAAATAATCAAAATGGTCATTAATGTATGGGGTTTGAAGTGTTATGGTCCCTGATATATACCACTTAATTGAAATAGTCATTCATGTATACAAAATATGATCATTTTAGTCCTAAAAATAATGGTTGATGTTAAACTTAACGGAAGAAATGCATAATGGCTATCTTTGCTCCTCTATCTCTGCTCTTTCCCCTTCCTCTGCCTCCTTTTTGTTTCATCACTTGATTAGTAAGTAAGAAAAAACAAAATTGACTAGACAAAAGTAATCAATATTTATTTTAGGCAAATCCTAAAATAAAAATAAATCAATACTTTGCTTCATATTGCCTCAGAAAATTTTGGAGATGAATTTCATAACAAAGAAATAGAATAGGCAATTCTACTTTTTTATGTTATAAATTTTGATTATTTTTTTTCTCGAAGAAAAAATTTTCATTATCTACAATCTAATTACACATATCTTTATCCGTTGTATACAAGTTTCACCTGCAACATAATGCAAAAGTTTGTTTGATAACTATTCTACTTTTTTTAATATAAAATTTAAATTCATTTTGCCTTGAGATATAGCTTTCCATTATAAATACAATGACATTTTAGTCTAGTTTTTGTTTTGTTAGTCTACCAAAATCTTTCAACAATGACATTGTAATAGACTTTAGTATGCTAATTATTGGGAAAATATGGAAAGTGTATATGCCTTATGCAAACATAGAAGGGAAGAGTTTTTAAACTAATTATGTCCATGATAACGGAGAAGAGGAAAACTGAAAAAACAAAAGAAGGCGGACACTAAAAATGGTAATGCAATGTCGGAAAATGAGGGGAAGAGTAAAAGTTTAGACAAATTGTTTGTGGATGAGGAGGTAATAAGATAGTAGAATCATGAAAATCAACGCTGTTGACCATGGAAGATCATACAGTGTACAAAGAGCTTTCATTGGGACTCATTTATACAATGAAGGGTACTGTAAAGATTCAAATATTGGCAGGGGCGGATTTAATAAGACTCAAGGGTTGTCACTTGACACTACTGCATCGAAAAAATTTACTAAAATGTATATACAATGAAAAGGGAGGTGCACGTAGTTCAATTGGTTTGGTGCTATGCACATTGGAATGTAATATTCGAAAAAAGAAATTCCTGCATTGTAATTCTTCACTAGTAATAAATAAAATTTATTTACAAAAACAAGATATTTTGTTTTACTTTTTTTACTCATTATCAATGTAAATATTTTTACTTTTTTTTTTTTAACTTTATTTGTAAGGAGAGAAATTTCATTATAGATTTGTGCAACAATCTAACATATTTAGGTGATATTTCCATGTGAATGAAAGGGGCAATCCATTCTTCTAAAGATATATTTCCTTTTTTTTTCTTGTTTGGTTCCCACTGAGTATGCAGTATTCATATTCACATTGTAAGAGTCAATTCCCTTAATGGTCACCCAAGTTTAGGGAATTGCCTTGAAATATATATTTATGTTTTATTTAGGACCAAAATATCACTCAATTATCACTATTTTCCTCCAAATATACTTGACACTCCAAAAGTCCCACTCTCTCCTAGTTGGCATGACATGTCATTAAAGTCTTTTTTTAATAATAGACTAATTTAATTCATTAAACTCATTTAACTACAACAATGATCATATTATTTTTTTTTAAAAGATATATTAGCTTATTAAGAATGAGTTTTCATACATAAGAATCTTTTATCATAATTAAACTTTTTTTATTTTTTATGTTATAAAGAATAGGTTTTTTAAAACATACTATACTATCATCAATTTTGAATACTTATAAATGCATACATTCAAAAAAATATTGATATACAAATCACTCATGAATACATAATTCCATCAATTAATCATAAATTGTATAATGAATCAATAATATTAAAGGTCAATTAACTATTAAAATAATACTAATTGTGTATTTTGAAATTCATGCTTACAATATTCTTTTTTGAAAAAATAGAAAGTGAATAATATATTATATTTTTTATTCAAAAAATAATACTAAGTACCTCAAAAGTCTCCTTCTATTCTAGTTGATACTTCATGTTATTAAATCATCATTTTAAAAAATATTGGACCTATTTAATTCATCAAACTCATGTCTCTAAAAACAAATATATAAACTAAATGAGATTTATGAAGATTATAAAAAAAATTAAAAAATCTAATTCCTTTATATATTTTTACCAAACAAATTTCAATGAAAAAACCTCTGTGCGCAATTATTACCTAGTAATTTTTAAAATTCCTAAGTAAATTATTTGAAAATTTTTTTCATAAAAGTATTCAAATAAATTTGTAAGGTTGACAAAAAAGTTGGTATGAAAGAGAAAATTATTATTTAACTTTTTTTAAAAAATTATTTTATTTTATTCTTTTATTCTATATTATATTATAACTTCTCATACATTTAAACACCAATATATATTCTTATCTCATCCCAAATGTATGAAATACAAGTAATAATTAATTGAATTACCTATTTTAATTTAATAATATACATATTATATGAGATTAATATACTTTTATATAAAGATCAAAATTTTATTTTCTAATATAAATATTATTCACTTTCTATTTTCTTTTCAAAAAAAAAAAAAGATATTGTACGTATATATGGATTTCAAAGCACCCAATTAATTATTTTTTAATAGTTGATTGAACTTTAATATTATTGATCTATTATATAATATATGATTAATTGATGTAAGTTGACATTCATAGGTGATTTATATATCAAGATTTTTTTAAAAAAAATATGTGTTTATCACTATTCAAAATTGTTGACATTATGGTAAGTTTTAAAAAAAACTAATCTTCACCGCATTAAAAAATTAATAAAAATTAATTATGATAAAAGATTCTTAAGTATGAAAATGTATTCTTAATAAACTAATATATCTTTTTTTAAATAATATAATCATTATTTTAGTTAAATAGGTTTGATGAATTAAATTAGTCTATTATTAAAAAAAGACTTTAATGACATGTCATGCCAACTAGGAGATAGTGAGGCTTTACGAGTGTCAAGTATATTTGGAGGAAAATAGTGATAGTTGAGTGATATTTTGGTCCTAAATGGAACAAAATGATATTTCAAGGCAATTCCCTAAACTTGGGTGACCATTTAGGGAATAGACTCCACATTGTAAATACCACATAAAGGATAAAGGCTCCCTAACAAAGACTCATGACGGCTCAAACCCAAGACATCATATTAAGGAAAGAGAAATATTTATCATTCCACTACGAGCCTTTTGGTGGCCAGAATACCAATAATTTATAAGTACAGATAAAGTATAACTCCACATTCCAAAATGTATCTAGTCATAGGAACCATAAATTCAAGAAAGTTAAATTATTGTGACTAGTGACAACAGAAGCAAAGACTTGAAAGTAACAACTAAGGGAATAAAGATTGGATGTTGGACCAATTTTTCCTTAAGCCATCCATCTGCATCTTTATTGTTACCAATTCATTGCGAGTGCTTTCTATATTGCCACTTTTTTCTTGATCTAACAACATGTTTTTGAATTTGTTGATACCCTTGCATTCATCCATGATTTCTTTCTGCCTAGTCCTTATATCTTGAAGTCATTCTTCCAACACTCAAGCTTGTTCCTCTTTTTCCTTCTACTCTGTCTTCCACCCTTCCTTTTTCTTATACTCTGCCTCATCCTCGCTTGGGGCATCATATTGTTCTCTATTGGCAGTCATGTAACTGGATGGATCTTTCGTAATGGAGGAATATCTTCAATTTTCTACCTGTTATATTTTTTCATTGAGGTAAAGACATTGTCTAGTTTGTGTTTTGTTGATCTACCAAAATATTTCAGCTGTGACATTTTTTATAGAATTTAGTATGCTAATTAATGAAAAAAATGAAGGAAGTATTTGTGTATATCTTATGCAAATATAGAAGCTGGCAGATAGCCTTAAAAAGATAGAAGTTGACAGTTAGTTACATGATAACTTTGAATCGTTGATGATATTGCGGGGTTTGGGGAATAAAACTAACAACTGCTTCACCTCACTAAACCTTAGCTTTCCTTATATTCTCGGTAGATATCAATGTATGACAATAGGTCTACACCATACCCTTTCCACACGTGTATCCATCTTTTATTATAGAACAACTGAGATTTCCGGACACAAATATCCCATAATTAAAAATCAAGTTTGCCTTTTATTCATTCTTCTGAAACTAGCACACCCAAGACATAAAAGAAAGGAAAGAGGGACTACAGCAGAGATATACAACAACATGCCTTGTGTAATCTCATAAATTGGGTCTAGAGAGGATAGTGTGTGCATATTTTTATCCCTACCTCGTAGAGGTAGAAAGGTTTCAACACATCAGCTTCAAATAAAGAAATTTGAAAAAAGGGAATACAAAAAGGAGAGCAGTAACAACTACGGAATAATATTAAATGGGAGCAACACACAATATAGAGAGGAAAGAACAATACTGACAATAAAATAATTTGATAACTAAACCACAAAAAGCACAGGTGATAATCGAGATCAAAGAACAAGAAATTACGATAATAGTGCTTATAGCTAACAAAGAGCGCCCAAGTATGACCACCGATCCTATACCAAGGCAAGAGAGATAATGCTCAACTATCAACTAACCTTGTAACCCAATTTGCGACCTCCAAACCCCCTATCTAAGGTTATATCCTCGATAAGTTCAAGATTCACCATGTCTTTATCAAATGACCTCTCCCAATACTTCTTTGACCTTCTTCTACCTCTCTTGATGCCCACCATTGTAAACAGCTCACACATCCTCTCCAGATATCTATTCTTCTCCACTTCACATGTCCAACCTTTCTCAACTTCTCTTCTCTTATCATATCCATCTATTACGCAACTCCTACCTTGTCCCAAATATATTCATTTCTAATCTTAACTATATGTGTATGTCTACACATCAACCTCAACATTCTCATCTTTGTAATTTTCATCTTCTAAACATATAATTTCTTGACTGGTCAACACTCTATCTCATACAACATAGTCGGTCTAACCACCACTCTATAGAGTTTACCTTTAAGTTTTGATGGTACCTTCTTATCGCATAAGACTTCGAAGGCGAGCCTCCATTTTGCTCATCCCGGAATCTGTGACATCCTCGTCGATCTTCCTATTACCTTGAATTAATGACCCTAGATACTTGGAACATCCTCTCTTTGACATGACCTTATCGTCAAGCCTCACTTCTACGGGACCTTATGCATAGCTTTACTGAACTTAGAGTTAAGTATTTATTATTGGTCCTACTCAACCTTAACCCTTTAGTCTCTGCAGAGGTTGACTCCCAAATTGGAGCCTATCAATAACTCCACACCAGAGATATACATACATAACTCTTTTTATTAGAATCTAATGGTATACAACAAAGAAAAATACCACATATAAATAAATAACCTCCATCGACCAATTCAATAACCATAATTTTCTGAAAAATCAAGGACCACATGCAAAAAAGAATTACTCATTGTGTCCCGATTTATGTAGGCACCATTTGAATTGGAACAAAGCTTAAAGAAAAATGGACGACTTTTAAAACTTGTCGTCAAAAACAAACTTTGGATATTTGTGTGGCTATAAATCAGTTTACTAAGGGTAAAAGAGAAATTTTAGAGTTAAGTCATTTCAAATTGTAGAAATGTGACATTCTTTTTGGGACAAACTTAAAAGAATAAGGTATCACATAAATTGGGACAAAGAGAGGAGTAAATAAAGCCATAATAAGCTTACACACAGAGAGAGTAAAACCAAAATCGACTTCAACATGATTAGAGTAAAGAAGGATCTGTTTCAGCAAATTACAAACGCCTTTCTTTTTAATCAAAAATTTGTCTATTACCATTGTAATCCAAATTACCAGAATCATGGAGGTGATGCTCAAACTTTAGCACAATACTTTAGTAGAAAAGTCTAGAATAATCCTTAGTATAAGATCAATGATATGAGCATATCAAAGATATGAGGGGAAATTGGGAAGGAGAATTCAAGACTAATTTTAGCAAGTTAAAGATGAAAAGAGTTAAGAGGATTGCTTTGGAGAATTGGTAGGTAGTTATTTACCTGGATAATTACAATAGATTTGAGGCATATGCCAAAGAATTGAGATTAGAGAGTAATTTTGATTCTGATGTGGTAATATATATATATATATATATATATATATCCAAGAAAGCCTTGGCAAAAGGTAAAAGAAGATTTCTTAGGATGTATGTGTGCTTCCAAGCAGCTAAGCATGGCTTTGAAGATGGGGTTAAGCAAATTAGTAGGATTGGATGGCTAATAAAACAATACATAAGCCTCTGTAGAGTTCCATCAATGCACCTCAGTCCGGTGGTACTCTAACATTTTAAGCTTGAATTCTCCCCTCATATTAGTTATAACACTAATCTATAGTGCTAAAAGAAACTTTGCTATAATAATACTATGAGAAATAACATTCTCTTCACCCTCATCTAGTGAAAATTGTTTAGTACATTTAATTCAATTCAAAACAAATTGAAGGATTCTAATACCTTCAACACATAGAACCACCAGGTGGCCTTTTTATTAACAACTGCATCATCTCATCAAACCTTAGTATTTTGCTATATATATGACTATAGGTCTACCTCATAAACATGTCACACATGTACCCATCTGTGAGGGCTGGAAAAATAATATTGAAATGAGGTTTAAGCTCTATATGGACAATTAGGTCAATCAGATCTAATCATTTCTTTCATAGAGTAAAAATGCTACATGGGCATCATAGATTTGACTTGGTGGAAATTATGGAACCATCTAAATAATCCAGGTACATTCAATAGTTTAAAAGAAGACTATGGATGGATGCAAATTACAGTGTAAACAGGCAAATGTGAGTTTTTGTTGAGGAACAAATTATGGTGGAGGTGATATCTGATGAAAAACAAAAACTAACTATTAAATTCATGTTTTCCAATAGGGACCAAATGATTTGTACTTTGGTTTATGCAAAGTGTTCATAGTAGGAAAGACTTGTTTCATGGAAGGATATTTACTCCATCTCCGAGAGTATATCTCTCCCTCGGCTTAGAGTGGTGCTGAAGAAAATATAGGGGGACTACATGTCTACCACAATGAGATGGAGGACTTTTTTTATTGCATTAATTATTATGAGCTGGTGGAAATTAATTTTAAAGGGTGCCCATTATAATACCTTGTGGAATAGGAGGCCTGATCAAGGGTGTATCTTTAAAAGATTGAATAGGATGTGGTCAATCAATGTTTTTTGGGGGAATGGGATATGTGGAACTAGAACATTTGCCCATATAAGGGTCAGACCATGCACCTATGTTACTATCATATGGGGCTCATAATGGTCAATTTCATAAACCATTTAAGTGCCTTAACTTCTGGATAGAAAAAGAAGATTTCAAGCAAGTGGTGTTGCAGAATTGGGTTGCCGACAGTGATGAAGTTGTTGTGAGGTTTAAAATGAAAATGAAAAAAACCAAGCATTCATATCAATATGAAGTAGGAAATTTTATGGGGATATTTTTAAGAAAATTATTATCAGAGAAGATATTGTGAGAATCAAAGAGCAACTATTTGAGGACTTCCCTACTGCTTCTAATAGATCTATCCTTAACAGAGCTCATGCTCAATATTACAAGTACTTGAAACTTGAAGAAGTTTTTTGAGATAGAAAGTTGGTAGCCAATGGTTCACAAAGGGAGACAAAAATACTAAATTTCTCCATAATCTTGTGAAGGAGAGAAAGAAAAGATTGGAAATTTCTAGAGTCCAAAAAGCTAATGGTTCTTAGGAGGATGGGAATAAGTTACTGGAGGAAGCTGTGAGATTTTACAAAGATCAATTTTTTAGTAGTGTAGAGGCAGATGATACTTCTTTGATAAATCTTATCCCTTCTCTAGTTAATGAGGAAGACAATGCCTTGTTAAATAGGCACCCTAGTTTTGAAGAAGTCAGAAAGGTGGTGTTTGATTTTAAGAGCTTGATGGCTTTATAGGGTTCGTAAAGACTTATATGAGGTGGTGATTTCTTTATTTTACAGTATGACTTTATCCAAATCTATCTCACACGAATCTGGTCGTAATCCCTAAAAAGGAAGAGGTGATCTCCTTTTTCTTATTTTAGACCAATTAGTCTTAGTAATTTCTAAATAAGATCATATCTAGGATTATTCATGATAGGCTAGAATGATTGTTCTCTAAGCTTATCTCTTCTAATCAATCTGGCTTTATTAGGGGTAGAAGTATTACTGAGAATGTCCTTCTTGCCCAACAAATCATAGTGGATATCAGAAAGAGGAGTAAAACAACAAATGTATTGTTTAAACTTCACATGGCTAAAGCTTATGATATGGTGCATTAAGGTTTCTTGATGAAAGTTTTGGGTAATATGGGTTTTGAAAAACTTGTCACATACAAAATATGGAGATTGGAGGCCAACAATTGGTATTTAGTGTTGATAAATGGACAAGCATGTAATTTTTTCACTTTACTAAGGAGTCAATCAAGGAGCCTAAGTGGAATGAGGAGATCCATCACTTATCCTATGTTGATGACACAATAATATATGTTAGTTTTGATAGTTTCTCTTTAAAGGTGATTATGAAGACTTTACAGGACTATGAAAAGCAATTTGGTCAAATAATTAATAGAGAAAAAATTGATTTCTATGTTTATAACAAGGGTTCACATGGGGACATTATAGTCATACAAGAGTGTTCTGGCTTCACTAGAGACTCCTTTCCTTTTATGTACCTTTGATTCCCAATTAGGCATGCCAGGAAAAGAAAAGCTCAATTTTTTTTATCTTATGAAGAAGGTACAAAATAAATTACAAGCATAGACGGGTAAGCTACTTTTTGTGGAGCTAAGGTTGTTTTAATTAACAATGTTTTATAAAGTGTTCCAATATATCAAGTATCATCCATCATACCTCCTAAATGTGTGATGCATGACCTTCAAAAAGAATTTTCTAGATTTATGTGGAACTTTTTTGAGGTAGGAATAAACAAACATTGGGTTGCTTGCCCAGATATATGCTTACCTAAAAACGAAGGTGGCTTGGGTTTTAGGTCTTTGTTTGATGTCTCTAAAGCACTTTTTACAAAATAGTGGTGGAACTTTAGAAATTAAAATTTTATATAGTCACATTATATGTGGAATAAATATTGCAAAAGACATAGACCTCCAGTAGTGGAACTGAAAGGGGGTTCACAAACATGGAAACATATGTTAATGGCCAAGGATGCTATTGACCAAGAGATTTGGTGGTAGCCTAATTGTGGGAATTCAAGCATAATGTTTGATAATTGGACTCAACTTGCAGCTCTAGATTAATATCTACCTGTTTCCTATAGAAATGAATTCATGATATTAATACACTAATGTAAGGAGAAAGCTGGAATGGAGAGTTACTAAAACATTTATTTGCTGAAGCTATAGTTGAACACATTAATAGAAAAGTTAACATTGTGCAATAATCTGAAGAAAATGACCATCCATATTGTATGCTAGAAGTCACTAGCAAGTTTTTCATCAAATCAGAATGGAATGTTATGAGGACATTTGCGACTATACAAGAAGATTTTTGGAAGGTCTGGGAGAAAGGAGTTCCTTTCAAGATCTCTTTCATTCTCTGAACGTTAATCAAGAGGAGAATTTCTATAGTATAATTCCTAATCAACATAGGTATTTAAGAGGAGGTGCATTGTTTTTGTTGTACCCTTATGATTAATGAGAGCTATCAAAATCTCTTTGTAGTATGTCCAGCTGCCAAAAAGTTGTGGGGAAAGCTTGCTAGTGTTGTTGGAGTGGAGGGGCCATTTATACAACTCCAGGACACAATTTATAAATGGTGGAATATAGATTGTGTATCTAAATTTAAACCTCCATTTAATGTTTTCCTTTGTTTCATCTTATAGGAAATGTTGAAGAGGAAGAATAAATTAAAACATGGGGAGAAGATGACACTTGATAATATGGTTGCTGAAATAGATAGAAATATTCATAGAATATCTACTGTAAGATACCTTTGGCCTAGAAATATCCCAGAAAATTGGCCATGCCTGGTTAGATTCATGTAGGGGTATAAACCATGTATTGTTACAAGGGTGATCTATTGGAAGGCCCCCAATGCAGGATTCTACAAGTCTAACACAAATGTAACTTCTTAAGGAAACCCAGGCCCTAGTGCTGGTGGTTTCTGTTTTAGGGATTGAAAAGGTGATTTCGTATTTGTTGCATCTCATTTTTTGGAAGTAATAACTATCCTAGAAGCAGAGGTTATGACATTGCAGAAAGGGCTTATCTACTATTTAGAAAATCAATTGATTCTTGTTAGTTTGGAGATTGACTCTCGTATTCTATCAAAGGTTTTGGAAGTAGCATGGGATGTCCCTTAGTGCATTAGTCCTCTCATTACAAAGATTAGGTGGTTGATGAGAAATGAAGATGTGGAGGTGAAGCATGTGTTGACAGAGTGTAACACCCATAAATGTTATTTACCTTCGTTAAACTACTTCAATATGGTTTATTCACATTTTGGGAACTTGAAATTTTGGGATATTTGCCAACTTGCTTAGCTTAGATTGTAATCATAATTTATGGGATTGTATGGGGGTATTTACGTAAGAGTTTATTTGGAATTTTGTATGATTGAAAAAAAAAGAAGGTGAAGGATATATATAAGTGTATATGTACACAATTTGGGGCAGCACACAACACTATTTTCTGGGCAGCACCTTAGCCAGCCAAGTGTCCCAAGTGATACACTTGTTGACTATATAGTCCACTTCTCTTTGAATAATTTCGTGGGAATGGAAGATTAAACCCTTAGAAACTAGCTTATCATCTGTTCTTCAAAAATCACATGAAAAAAAACCTTGGTCTTTTGGCTGGAATCAAAGAGACAAACTACCTTGTTGGTAAGTGCTGAAATCTGTTTCTGAGCTGGAGAGTGGTTGGTAAATTGTGTATATCTTGTGATATAGAACTCCGTTTTGGGTGAATAAATATGTTTTGGAAAGATGATTCATGCATCTACAACTCCTATGTTTATGTAAAAGTCTAATTTAGCTGTTATGGATGTGAAAACTGGGACGCAACATAGGACAAGTTCTGTCCAGATTTATCTGTTGTTGTAGCTGAGTAGGTTGTGTTACGTTTAGAATATCTCGTTCTGTATAACTCCGTTTTGGGTAAATAAATATGTTTTGGAAAGCTGATTCATGTATATACAACTCTTATGTTTAAGTGAAAGTCTGATTTAGCAGTTATGGATGTGAAAACTGGGACGCAACACAGGACAAGTTCAGTCCAGATTTCTCTGTTGTTGTAGCTGAGTAGGTTGTGTTACATTTAGAATATCTCATTCTGTATAACTCCGTTTTGGGTGATGTTTACTTGGAATGACAAATGCCAAGAAAGCTTTGAAACTCTCAAATCCTTGCTGACTCAGGCACCTATACTTAGTTTACCTACTAAAGGGAAGGAGTATGTAGTATATAGCGATGCTTCTCACAATGGTCTCGGATGTGTTTTGATGCAAGACAGGAAGGTTATTTCTTATGCTTCTCAGAAATTAAAACTGCATGAATTGAATTATCCTACTTATGATCTTGAGCTTGCTGCAGTAGTGTTTGCTTTAAAAATATGGCGGCATTATTTGTATGGAGAGAAATGTCATATATTCACTAATCACAAGAGCTTAAAGTACTTGAGTACTCAGAAGGAGCTGAACCTCCAACAGCGTAGATGGCTTGAACTCATTAAGGATTATGACTGCAAAATTGCTTATCATCCAGGTAAAGCTAATGTGGGTGCAGATGCCTTAAGTAGAAAATCCTTCGCAAGAATTTCTCTGAGGCCTTTGCTCTTGCTTCTTGAGTTGAGAGCCATGAATGTTTGTTTGACACTTGACTCAAAGGGTTTAGTTGTCGCTAATTTGCAAGTAAAGCCAATATTACTTGAACAGGTGAAAGAAGCACAAAAGTTGGATGAGAAACTTGTCAAAGTGGGCCGGGAAGTTCAAAACGAGGAAAAACTTGATTTTACTTTATCAGAGGATGGTGTCTTATTTTTATCAAAATAGACTTTGTGTCCCTAATGATGACAATTTAAAGAAAGAGATACTGAATGAAGCACATACCTCATCCTATGCAATGCATCCTGGGGGTACAAAGATGTACCAAACCATCAAAGCAAATTATTGGTGGAATGGTATGAAGAAAGACATTGCGGAGTTCGTTTCTAAATGTTTGGTTTGTCAACAAGTAAAGGCAAAACATCAGGTTCTAGTTGGGTTGCTACAGCCCTTGTCGATACCGAAATGGAAATGGGAGAGAATAACTATGGACTTTGTTTCTAGACTTCCTCGCACCCAAATAAATCATGATGCAATATGGGTGATTGTGGATAGACTAACCAAGCATGCGCACTTCTTAGCAATTAGGATGGATTACTCACTTGAGCGTTTAGCCGAATTGTACATTAATGAGATTGTAAGACTACATGGGATCCCTATGTCTATTGTATCTGATCGAGATCCAAGGTTTACATCTAGATTTTGGGGAAGCTTACAGGAAACGCTGGGTACTAAGCTGAAATTTAGCACTTCGTTTCATCCTCAGACAGACGGTCAGTCAGAAAGGGTGATACAAGTTTTGGAGGATATGCTTCGAGCTTGCATTATAGAGTTTGAGGGTAGTTGGGACAAACATTTGGCTTTGATAGAATTTGCTTATAATAATAGTTACCAATCGAGTATTGGAATGCCTCCCTATGAAACTTTGTATGGAAGAAAGTGTCGGACCCCTCTTTATTGGAATGAAGTTGGTGACAGAAAAATTATTGGTCCTGAGTTGGTGCAACAAACAGAAGACAAGGTAAAAATTATCAAGGATTGTCTTAAGATTTCTTCGAATAGACAAAAGTCGTATGCTAGTCTTAAAAGACATGACATTGAATATCAAGTGGGAGATAAAGTATTTTTAAAGGTGTCTCCATGGAAAAAGATTATGAGATTTGGCAGAAAAGGAAAGCTTAGTCCCCGATTTATTGGACCGTATGAGATACTTGAAAAGGTTGGACCGGTTGCATATAAATTGGCTTTGCCACATGAGTTAGACAAGATACACAATGTCTTCCATGTTTCTATGCTCAGAAGATACTGTTCTGATCCGTCTCATGTTCTTCCAGTTGAATCTATTGAGATTAATCCTGACTTGACGTATAATGAAGAACCTATTTTGATTCAAGCTCGGGAAGTGAAGCAACTTAGAAACAAGAA
Organism: Solanum bulbocastanum; assembly: GCA_037074985.1. Lineage (NCBI taxonomy): Eukaryota > Viridiplantae > Streptophyta > Magnoliopsida > Solanales > Solanaceae > Solanum > Solanum bulbocastanum. Next base: position 31,821,220 of record CM073601.1, on the reverse strand, counting down.
AATCCCCTTAGTAAAGGTACTTTGGAGGAACCATTCGGGAAAAGAAGCTACCTGGGAGAGAGAAGAAGACATGAGGACCCAATATCCGCACTTGTTTCGGGACTGAAGTAAGGTAAATTTTGAGACGAAATTTCTTCAAGGGGGAGAGAGTTGTAACACCCCTAAATGCTATTTACCTTCGTTAAACTACTTCAATATGCTTTATTCACATTTTGGGAACTTGAAATTTTGGGATATTTGCCAACTTGCTTAGCTTAGATTGTAATTGTAATTTATGGGATTGTATGAGGGTATTTACGTAAGAGTTTATTTGGAATTTTGTATGATAGAAAAAAAAAGAAAGTGAAGGATCTACATAAGTGTATATGTACACAATTTGGGGCAGCACACAACATTATTTTCTGGGCAGCACCTTGGCCAGCCAAGTGTCCCAAGTGATAAGCATCACTTGTTGACTATATAGTCCACTTCTCTTTGAATAATTTCGTGGGAATGGAAGATTAAAACCCTTAGAAACTATCTTATCATCTGTTCTTCAAAAATCACAAGAAAAAAAACCTTGGTCTTTTGGCTGGAATCAAAGAGACAAACTACCTTGTTGGTAAGTGCTGAAATCTGTTTCTGAGCTGGAGAGTGGTTGGTAAATTGTGTATATCTTGTGATATAGAACTACGTTTTGGGTGAATAAATATGTTTTGGAAAGATGATTCATGCATCTACAACTCTTATGTTTATGTAAAAGTCTAATTTAGCTGTTATGGATGTGAAAATTGGGACGCAACACAGGACAAGTTCTGTCCACATTTATCTGTTGTTGTAGCTGAGTAGGTTGTGTTACATTTAGAATATCTCATTCTGTATAACTCCGTTTTGGGTAAATAAATATGATTTGGAAAGCTGATTCATGTATCTACAACTCTTATGATTAAGTCAAAGTCTGATTTAGCTGTTATGGATGTGAAAATTGGGACGCAACACAGGACAAGTTCTGTCCAGATTTCTCTGTTGTGGTAGCTGAGTAGGTTGTGTTACGTTTAGAATATCTCATTCTGTATAACTCCGTTTTGGGTGAATAAATATGTTTTGGAAAGCTGATTCATATATATACAACTCTTATGTTTATGTTAAAGTCTAATCTAACTGTTATGGATGGAAAATATTGGACGCAACACAGGACAAGTGTTGTCGGATTTCGGGTTTAGAATTCCGATAGGAACCACTGTTAGTTTATTGATGATATCTTTTTGTACAAAATGTATTTTTCAGTGATTCTGGTTGCGTTGCAATCTTAAGAGATGTATCTACAACTTTCATGAAGGTTACAAAATCTGTTTTTGCTTTTTTCCTGTTCAAATTTGAGTTACAACATGGGGTACTAAACTGGCCAGAATCACTGTTTTGAGAACAGAATTGTATTTGTGTGGGCTGAGCTTACTTATGATGATAATCCTATTTTATTTTGATATTATTGAGATATTAGGAATTAAAGAAGTTATTTAATTGCATTTTTAAGGTTGTATAGACTTGTGAACAAGTTGAGGAACTTGATATGTTGATTGATCTCCGGTTTGAGCTTGCGAAGTTTATTGGACTATTGCTACGCTAAAGTATTGAGGTTTGTGTATAAACGTGTACTTTCACTCTTGTAATGGCTGGTATATATGAAATTTGATCTTGATACCTCAGCTACCTCTTGTCACTTTGCATTGTCGTGTTGGTATGATGCTTGTGTAACTCGCCCACTTGTACGGATTGTTTGATCACTTGCACTCTTATTGGGACTATGTCCTTCTTGTGGCTGTGGCTTTGTCACTATTGGCAGGCCTCTTGATTCGGATCATTTTCCATCTTGACTTTGGATTTGTAGTTCGTCTTAGGAATGGAAGTTATCCATTTTAAGTACGAACAAGAAAGCCATTTTTAATATGGTTCTTGGTTCTCTTGATACAGGGCTTCGGTCCTTCTTGATACAGGGCTTCGGTCATTCTTGATACTTGCTTGTGTCGGGTGTGACGACATGAAGTATATATGGGGCGGGCCTTGCTATTGAAACTCTTGGAAAATGGTGCTATGAGCTTCTTGATATTTGTATCTTTGAATATCGAGTTTGATACTGTTATCTATTGTTACTTGATTTATTTATTATATTTCAAGTATGATGCTCATTGACTTGGAAAAGGTACCTTGATGAATTTTGAGGATTTTGACCCTATAGATTTTACACCACTAAGCTTTATGCTTAGCGATAGTTGTTTCTATCGTAGGGGCTGATCGAGAGGAGTGATGAAGATGGCCATGGACGATGGAAATTTTGAGAACCTTAAAGAAGATCACATTTGCATATAGGCATATATATTTGTATAAATGTTGGTAGTTATAACCGATCTATGTGATGTATATTTGCATTTGATGTTGAAGCCTAACCATCTCATGTCCATGGGTTGTAATCTAAGCATGGCTATATGTTTGGTTTATTTGGGGTGTGTACACCCAAGTTTGTAATATGTTACATGTGCTACTTGTTGTCATGATCATATAAAGCATGAACCCAACTAGTTTGGGTACTCGGAAGTGGATAATATTTATTATCATTACTTACTTTCATGAGGAAAAAGAAAATAAAAATGATATACATATCTTGTAATTTATGTGCATATGGTAAATGGAAAGGGGTCGCTACACAGAGGGTAACAAAGTTGTTGATTTTTTCACTAATATAATCTTCTGTTTTGCAGGAATAGAAGATAAAGTATTTGAATCATTTCAGGAGGTCCCAAGAGAGGGGAAAGAAAGGTTAATTTTAGATGCACAACAAATTCCTAACATTCAAATTACTAAAGTCCAAAACAAATTATTTGTCTTGTAGGGTAATAACAAGGAAAAGGATCATGTTGTTACAAAGAAAGTGAGATAAGAAAACGACATCAAGACATTTAACCATATAGAATTGTATTGACCTTAATTTGACTGATTTTGGACAGTGGTATTAGCTCCATCGAAGCTCAACCACTCAGATTTTTATCAAATTAGGGGATTTACAATTGTGTAAGGTAAGAAATGGAAGAAGCAATTACTTATCTAGGAGATGGTATGAATGGATCTGTTGAGTAATTCTCAATAGGGGTACAGGACATCAAATCAGACTGATGATGTTTAAACACTAGAAAAAAATTCACAAATAAAGGAGAGGTAAAGAATAGCTACATTCAACTTATAAGAGATTATCTGAACTAAATCAAGTTGAAGAGGTCTTCACCAAAAAAGATTATATGGCGCTGGTGAGAGGTTTTAGCATATGATGTGTAGTGTATCCAAGCTTGGTTTCTTTTCTTGGATCTTATTCTTGGTAAGAAGAGGGTAGCTTTCAGTTGTTCTTCCTTTACAATGACTCCTACTAATACAGAGGTTGAAATCTTAAAACAATGTTCAGAGAAGACAGTGAAAACGGAGGGTCGATGAATTCTCTGAAATTTCTCAGATGTCAGTGAAATTAAAGATGAATTTGTTTCCTTTTTGGTCTAGGAATTAGGTTTATTTCCTCTTTATCTTTTCGGATTTGATTTTGTTTTGGGACATTTTGGGCCTAAACCATTTTTTTAATTCCTTTTGTTTCTATAAATGGTCACTCTTCGCAAACTTGAAAAATAAAAAAAATTCTTGTAATATAGATGAACTAAGATTTCCAAACCCTAATACTCCACAATTTAAAATCAAGTTTACCTTTTCATTCATTCTTCTGGAACTAACATATGCAATCCATAAAAGAACGGAAATAGGGACCACACCAGAGATATACGTACATAAAAATGTAATGGAATTATGAAGTCTTAGGTTCAAATCTCAATTGATACCCCGTTTCTACTGGGAGGTGTAGCTACCCTATTGAATTAGTAACCTAAATCTCAACAGAGACTTTGTTCCTAGTGGGAGGTGTGGTAGTTACCCCGTGGAATTAGTCAAGGAGCACAAAAGTTAGTTTTGACACACTGTTAATAAAAAACATAAATCAAAGCAAATACAAAAACACTAGGTGATTTCTTCCTATTTTTCTTAGCCTTGGTGGTAGAGCTAGTTGTTGGTGGTGGGAGATGATAAATATTATATGGCATTAGTTGAGGTTTGAGAAATTTCTTTCGGAGACATTGGATATAACAACATACAACAAATAAAATGACTATATACGAATAAATAACCCCCATCTACCGGTTCAATAATCATTCAAATGAAGGCCACATACAAAAAAAGATTTGTTCTCTCCTGCCCAATTTATGTGGCCAATGTTTGAGTTGACACATAGTTTAAGAAAAATGAAGACTTTTAAAATGTGTTTTTATAAAATAAAATAAAAAAACTTTATATATTTTTGTCTTTAAATCATTTCACTAAGAGTAAGTGAAATTGGAAAGTTATGTTATTTCTAATTAGAAATGTACCATTCTTCATGGAACAATCATAAAAGGAAAGGATGCCACAAAATTGGTACAAAGGGAGTAGTAAATAAAGCCATTAAAAGCTGCAGCATAACTAGAGTAAAAGAAATCAGCTTCAACAGAAAGAATTAAAAGCTTCAACATTACTGAAATAAAAAAATTATTATGTAAGGCCAAGAGTATGTAAATTCTAAACCATAAAACATACCAGTGTAATCCTACAAGTGGGATCTAGGGAGGGTAGAGTATATTCATAACTTACTCCTACCTTGTGGAGGTTAAGAGATGAAAAATTACCCATCTCCAAGATGATGTTTTGGAACTCTCAGCTCAAATGCATCAAACCAAAATAAAAGAAGTTTCATATGGTAACACCTCAATTTTGAAAAATGAAGTTTTTGTGGGTTGATGTGTGTACATATGGGTCCCACTTACGGACCAAAGAAGCTTTTATGGGTCGTAGGTAGCAACCATAGGTAGAGGGAAAACAAAATGTTCAAAAAAAGTCCCAGTACCCTTTTTCTAGTTTGACATGATGGTCTGTTGTTCCTCTTACGAGTCGTGGGTGGGTCTCGTAGGTCACCCCAGATTTGATGAAATTTTAAAGCTCAAATTTCGGTTCTACAGATTGCATGTATGAACCATAGAAAGACCTACGAACTGCTCACGGGATCCATCGAAAATGGGTTAATTTTAAGGTCCCAATAACCCATCGACGATTGACCAGTACAATCTGTCATATGTTAGATTTTGATGTTATTCTTGGTATAGATTAGCTACATTCATGTTATGCTTCTATTAATTATTGAACTTGAGTAGTCAAGTTTCAGTTTCCAAATGAACCCATCCTAGAGTGGAAAGGGGAAAATTATATGCCTACAAGTCAGTTTGTCTCTTGTCTTAAAGCTAGAAAAATAATTTCTAAGGGATGCATATATCATCTTGTTTGGGTTAGGGATATAGATTCTGAAACCCTACTCTTGAGTCGGTCCCTGTTGTGAATGAGTTTAGGGAAGTGTTTCCCGATGATTTAACCGGTGTTCCTCCCGAAAGGGAAATTGACTTTGGTATTGACCTTCTCCAAGATACTCAACCTAACTGTATTCCTCCTTATCGTATGGACTCGAAAGAACTTAAAGAGTTAAAATAGCAATTTAAATATTTGTTGGATAAGTATTTCATCCGACCAAATATCTCTTCATTGGGTGCTCCAGTTTGTTTGTTCGAAAGACAGATGGTTCACTCAATTGTTTGATTATTACCAATTGAACAAGGTTACCATTAAGAATAAATATCCTCTCCCAAGGATAGTGATTTGTTTGATCAACTACAAAAAGCAAGTTACTTTTCTAAGATTGACCTCCAATCAGGTTATCACCAATTGAAGGTGAAAGAAGATGACATTTTGAAAATGATTATTCGAGCTCAGTATGGTCATTATGAAATTTTGGTAATATCCTTTGGCTTGACTAATGTTGCGACCACCTTTATGGATTTGTTGAATAGGTTTTTTAGATAATAACTTACATGTTTGTGATTATGTTCATCAACGATATCTTGATTTACTCAAGGAGTGAGGATGTGCATAACGATCATTTGAGGATAGTGTTGCAAGTTCTGAAGAACCAAAAACTCTTCGCAAAGTTTAGCAAATGGAAATTTTGGTTTAGATTTGTGGCTTTTCTTGGTCATATTATTTGCGATAAGGGTATTGAGGTAGATCTTCAGACAACATATGCGGTTAAAAGTTTCTTAGACCTATATCCACCTCGGATTTTCAAAGTTTCTGTTATATAGAAGTTTTGTTGAAGGGTTTTCTTCAATTGCCTCTCCATTGATGGCATTGACCCAAAAAAGGTTAAGTTTATGTGGTCTGAAACATGTGAAAAGATTTTTCAAGAATTGAAAGATAGGCTTATGTCTGCTCTGGTGTTGACTTTATCGAAAGGATCCAATGGATTTGTTATTTATTGTGATGGTTCAGGAGTTGTTCTAGGGTATGTTATTATGAAAAATGTGAAACTTATTTCCTATGCTTCACAGAAACTTAAGATTAATGCAAAAAACTACCCTATCTATGATTTGGAACAAGCAGCAATGTCTTTGCCTTAAAGATTTGGAGGAATTACTTATATGGTGTTCTTGTTGATGTATTTGCCGACCACAAAAGTTAACAATATATGTTCAAGAAGAAAGATCTAAATTTTCATCAAATGAGGTGACTTGAGTTACTAAAGGATTATGATATAAGTGTTCTCTATCACCTAGGCAAGGCAAACGTGGTGGCGGATGCTCTCAATCGGTTATCAATGATTAGTGTTGCTCATCTTGAGGATGGTAAGAAGGAACTTGTTAGAGATGTTCATAGATTGCTCCTATTAGGCGTTCGGTTGGTTGACTCTACCAAAGGCGGTGTTATGGTACATAATGATTCAGAATCATCTTTTGTGTCAGATGTGAAAGCCAAGCAAGGTCTTGATCCAACTTTGGTTGAATGGAAGGAAGCAATGCTTGAAAAATCCATTAAGGCTTTGTCCCAGGGGGTAGATGGTATACTTCAGTATCAAGGTTGTTTGTGTGTTCCCAATGTTGATGATTTAACAGAGCAGATCTTATTAGAAGCCTATGGTTCTCGATATTCCATTCACCCTAGAGCTACCAAGATGTATTGTGACTTGCAGAGGTCTAATGGTGGAATGGGACGAAGAAGGATATTATTGAATTTGTGGCAAAATATCCTAATTTTCAATAACTGAAAATTGAACTTCAAAAGTCGAGAAGTCTATCCCAAGTTATTAGTATTCCTACTTGGAAGTGGTAAGCTTTTAATATGCATTTTATTGTTTACTTACCCCACACCCAACAACAACATGACTCAATTTGGGTTATTATGGATCGTATGACGAAATCGATTAATTTCATTCTCATTAAGGTTTCTTATTCGACAGAGGAATATGATAAGTTGTACTTGAGATAAATGGCTAGGTTGCATGGAGTTCCCTTATCCATTATCTCTGATCACGGTACATAATTTATGTCTTAGTTTTGGAAATCTTTTCAAAGTTATCTTGGTACTTGTGTTAACCTTAGTATGACCTTTCATCCACAAACTGATGGAAAACAAAGCATGTTATCCAAACTTTGGAAGATATGTTGAGAGCTTGTGTGATTGACTTTAAGGGTAATTGGGATGATAATTTGCCTTAAAATGAGTCTGCTTATAATAATACTTATCGTTCCACAACATTGGTATGGCTCCATTTAAGGCTCTCTATGGTGAAAGGTTTAGATCTCCTATAGGTTGGTTTGAAGTTGTTGAAGTTGCCTTAATAGGTCCCGATTTGATATATGAGGCTATGGAGAAAGTTTGGCTTATTAAAGAAAGTTTGGGAACAACTCAAAGTTGACAATAGTCCTATGCCGATATTAGAAGGAGAGGCCTTGAGTTTGATGTTCATTAATGGGTTTACCTGAAAGTCTCAACCATGAAGGGTGTGATGAGGTTTAGAAAGAAAGGGAAGCTAGTCCCCGTTATGTGGACCATATCATATTTTGAAGTGTTTTGGTTAAGTTTCTTATGAACATGATTTGCCTAATGATTTGACATCGATACATCCAGTTTTCATGTCTTCTTATTCAAGAAATGTCTTGGAGATCTGACATCCATTGTTTCCTTGGAAGGTTTGGGATTTAAGGAGAATCTTTCTTATGAAGAAGTTTCGGTTGAGATTTTAGATAGGCAAGTTACGAAGTTGAGAAATAAGGAAGTTTCTTTCGTGATGGTTCTTTGGTGGAATCAGTTAGTTGAGGGTGATATTTGGGAGGCCGAGGCCGATATGAAGTCTTGTCATCCTCATCTCTTTCCCTTCAACCCCACTCTATGTTGAGGTATTTCATTCCTCATAGTTCATCCTTATGTCTTTGTCATTCTCATAATTCTTTAAGCATGCATGCTCATGAAAACTAGATTTTTGAGAAAATGAGTTAACTTGATTTATTTATCCATGTTTACGTGCACTTGAGTATGAGTTGCATATAGGCCTTATGAATATGCTTCAGGCTAGGCTCAACTTTTCCCCTTTGGGATATGTGCATTTATGTGATTGCATTCATGTTGAGTTGTTAGGTCTTCTCCCTAAACTTCTTCTGATGTCTTGAGATCCATTCAAAGATGAATGTTTCCATGGGGGAGATATTGTAACACCTCAAATTTTGAAAATGTAGTTTTTTGGGCTGGTACTTGTATCTATGGGTCCCACTTACGGACTGTGAAAGCTTCTAAATTACCCGATTGAACTTATTCTCCTAATTTCCCAAAAGTTGATCAAGTTCTTCCCCAATATTTCTCTCTATAAAGCTTGAAGAAGAAGACTAGGGTTTCAAGATCAAGTCTCTAAATTTACCATTTATTATGAGATTTTAACATCAAGGTATGATGGTATTTGGAGTCCTTTCCTCCATAGGGTTGCTAAATTCTCCAATTTTACAACTTAGAATCTCCAATTGATATTAGGATTTTATTCAACCTGATGGGTTATTATCAATTATGATTCAATTGATTGTTTTATTCCTTTTTATGCATGAATTGAGATAATTGCATGCTTTAAGTCGAATTCACTTCGACCCATGCATGATCTATGATTTCTAGATTTGATCATATAATAAAGCTTTTGAATTATGAAAAATGAATTTATGAAGATATGCATTGATGAAAATGATTTAAGGTTGCTTTGAGAGTAAAGCATGATGTTGTTCTTGTTGTGCAAGAATTTTCTCATATAAAGGATTCATAAGGTTGAGAGATTTTTCTCACCTAAGTTGAATCAAGATTTAGGAGCTATTCTAATGATCTGTAGTTTGTATTGGCTACTTGATTGTGCCCTTCGATTGATAATAAGACAAGTTAAGATTAATGGTTATTTCGTGGTATTTATGCTTAGCACCAAGTGGACAAGCGGTAATTATCCATGTCCCATACCTATGTGTCACCATAGATTTATCTTAGATAGATATTAGCTAGTGTATCCACCTAAGCTAGAAGTTTATGGTTCTTACCTTGGAAAGTAAGGAATTCTCTTTTCTGTGTGGGAAATACACCGGATTCTACGTTATAGCTCACATTTTCTATGTCGGTTAAAGGTAAATCACCCACAATAATGAACCACGATTACTTTCTAAAAGTATCTTAGATGAGTTTTAAAGGTGTTTCGCTTGCATTAACCATGGTTATGACTTATGTTTTTTAACATGTTATTTTATGATTTAGCTTTTTTATTGCATGTCATAAAAGTCATTTTTGCATGATTTCATAAATTTTATGCATTGCTATCATACTTGGTACATTCCATGTATTAACGCATACTTGTTCCTACATTGTTTTACTAATGTTTGGTCTGACGCTCCTACCTCCCATACTCGTGGATGGTGACCCCTTTTAGACATTAAAGATTGGTGAGTCCTCATGTTCCGAGGACTGAGACTCATTTATTGCTTTCATGTCTTTTCTTTTTGACTGTTGTATGTGATATATGGGTTACGTCCCAATCACTCCTTTGATGTAATAGATGGCTTCGAGACTTATGTTTAGACTTCTGCTACTTTTTGTCAAACTATTTTCTATCAAATGCTACTTTTAAAACTCTTTTGTTTCTGTTATTTGTTGGTATATGTCAAGTGTCTTGTATAGGGCCTATCGGGTCTTATCCGCCATGTCACGTCTAGGTTGTACTTTGGATCCTAACACATATAATGTACTAAAAGTTTTTTACCTTAAACAAGACTTTGGAATTGATTTTTGAAGAAGAATCTTTCAACATCCAACAAAGTTATGACCCACAATTTGTCATATGGAGTACAAAAGTTTAGCCGTATATCACCTATCACCTCTAAGCTTCTAGGAAATAGCAGATGCTTTGGGAAGAATAGATTGTATCATGTGTTTAATTTCTTAAAATGAAAATTGGTTGGGTTTAATAAATGAGTAGGTTTTAATTTAATCTTGAATTAAAAACGTGACAAGCTTAGACTGACACATGACTATTTTAAGACCCAAATTTAACCTCAGCTAGTCTGTTAGTTTCACAAGTATGTTGGAGCCCAAAAAATATGAATGGGTATATTTAAATCAAAAGGTTAACAAAGGGTATTTGTGAGTCATTTGCAATGTGTTAAGAGTTATTTTGTACTTTTCTCCCACTATTTTGAAGATCAAAATTTGACCTAGTTTGATTTGTTTGTTTCACAAGTATGTTTAAGCCCAAAAAAACTTAAGGATATCTTTAGACTCAATAGGTTTACATAGAGCATTTGTGATCCATTTTCAATATGTTAATCTATTTTTGGCCCTTATTTGAAATTGAAAAAGTAATATGAAGTGATGTTTTTTTACCTGTATTTGAACGATTTAATAGTCTATGACTTATAAAAAGTAAAATAAATCATTTAATAAACAACCAGTATTTGAAATAAAAAATACCATGCAAAAATTTTAGGGTGAATTTAGCACAAATGCCACATAACATTTTCTTTGTCCTTCCACACTTGTTAATAATAAGTGGACAAAATTACCCTTCCCATCCATGTTGCTTAGGTTCTTCCCCAATTCATCTTCTTTCCCAGCTTTATCTTTTTCTGCTCCTTTAAATTTCAAACCTAGAAGCTGCAAGTCTCAACAATGGTGAACTATAGAGATTTTAAGCTATTTAACTAATAAGAATAGTTTTATTTTCAACTATTTTTTCAAAAAGACAACTTCTTATTATCTGTACTGTGCTTATCTCGACTCATTGTGTATAGGATTTACCTCATAAGGCAAAGCCTATTATCTTGATGATTATTCTATTTCTTTTTTCTTTGATAGAATTTTAACAACCTCTGGCTCGAGGTAAAACTTTCCATTAGATTTGAAGCATACGAATTTTGCCTCATAAGGCAAAAGCTACCTTGATAATTACTATCCATCGTTTTTTAAAAAAAATTCAACCACTTTTGCCTCATGGAAAAACTTCCCATTACTATGCATATCTTGTCTCATTGTATATATATTTTGCCTCATAAGGCAAACTTAGGATTTACTTTTAAAGAAAAACAACTTATACTCTTTAACCAACAATACATGAGCAATAGTTCAGCACATGTCAAAGAATTGAAGTGTAAGTTGAGAAAATTGAAGGAAGAAGTGAAGGTTTTATCGGAGAAAAGGAAAAATGAGAAAGCTAATAGGAAGGAGTCAGTTAGAAACGACAATTACATGAATTGTTTCTGAATCAAGAGGTTAAAACTGTATCAAGAAAGTCAATATTGTTGACTATAAAGGATCATACTGTGAACAAAGATCTTCCTGATGTTTGCGACTCATTTATACAATGCAGGGTACTTCAAAGACTCAAAACTTTTTGCTAGGAAGAAGTTTGATATTATTTGTTTCGAGAATATATATGCCCTTGATTTTGTAAAGTATGTAGCTGGGTAGTTGGTAGAGATCACAAGAGATTGCTAAGTAAGGGTCAACATTTGTTATTTTCACCTATTTTAATAATGGTTTTAGTCAGTTGTTTGCCTATTACGTTTGTTCTTTGAGGACTTGAGGTATGCAATGACATTTCTAATAGAATTTAGTTCACTAATCATCATATCATCATCATATTCATTCATTCATATCTATTTATATATAATAGGAGAAGTAAAAAGTGTCACATGTCAGCACCACAAAAAAAATAATTATTTTTAAAAAATAAATCTAAAAACTGATTGTAGGAAAAAACAATATTACCATTAAAAGAAATTTTAAAAACTTAATATTAAAAAAAAAAGTCAAACGGTGGATTGGGGGAAATGGGATGGTTTTGTCCCATTCTTTTTTAAAATCTATTAAAAATCAATTTTAAAACCATTTATAAAAAAAAAAAAAATTTACTAATAAAAAAATTGTTTAAAATTATATCCATATGACATGTCTTATTTTTAAGAATAGAAAGAAAAGACTTCCAATTCGAAAAAATAAGAAGGATATCATGTCCTTTAAAAAAGAAACCTCAAAATCTATCTATATATAATAGAATCATTAAAAAGTGTCACATGTCAGCATAAAAAAAAAACAATAATTGTTTTAAACAAATAAATCTAAAAACTGATGGTAGGAAAAAACAATAATTACCATTAACAAATTTTAAAAAAAAAACTCAAACAGTGGATTAGGGGAAATGGGGTGGGTTTTTGTCCATTCTTTTTAGAAATCTATTCAAAAATCAATTTTAAAACCATTTATTAAAAAAAATTACTACTAAAAATAAATGTTTAAAACTGTGGATTCTAGGGAAAATGGGGTAGTTTTTTTCCCTTTCTTTTTCAATTTTTTTTTTATAAATTCTATCCGTATGACATGTCTTATTTTTAAGAATAGAAATAAAAGACTTCCAATTAAAAAAAAAAGGATATCATGTCCTTTAAAAAAAGAAACCTCAAAATCAACCACAAAAAATACCTAAATAATTAATTTAAAATATTTAAATTTCAAATAATAATGAATATTATCCCTAAAAAGAATCTCAACTTCCTAACCTACATCTTTGAAAAAAATTATTATTATTAATAGCATCACTCACATCTTTTTAAATCAAACACTTCATAAACGAATCCAAACATCTGTAAAATAAAATTACATTCAAATAAAAAACTTATTACATTCACGTGAGATCATAAAAGAAAATGAGGAAAAGTGTAGTAGTGTATTGTGTGCATATATGTCATTTTTCTTAATTTTTTGATATAAAATTATGTTGTTATAATTGAAGGAGAAGGACCACCATACTCTCCAATGCAACAAAGAAGAAGAAGAAGAAACTGGTGATAGATAAATGGAGGAACTCTGAAGAATTTCATATTAATGGATCATGTATGTCAATCACTAATTAAATTTGTTCGGTGTTCCTTACTTATATTATTTTCATATTCATTTAACGATGTCAACAAGTGCTTCATGTTGTAAGAATAGAATCAATATAAATATTATGAGAATGATGAAGAATACACATCTCCGTAATTATCATATTCTTCGTTCACAAATTACATTTTGTTAATTTATATGCTGAGTAGTATTCCTTAGCGCGACCATTTTGATTATTATTATGATCAGTTGAAATTTGATTATTCTTTAATTAAATCATTTTGAGTAATATTGTCACGCCCTAAGCCTACACCCCGGACGTGGCTGGCACTCGAGAACCATTGTTGGCCCCAAGCAAATCTGTGGCCTGACATACTTACTCAGTGGAAGACTTAAACACAAGAAATATAACTCATGCAATAATTTAAGAAATATTAACTTAGCCAAAATGGCAACTCAAGTCTTAAACGTATACAACTGAAATGTATAAGACTAAAGTACTATAACTATCTGTCTATCTGCCTATGAAGCCTCTAAAACAAAGAGGGATGTCGGGACAGGACCCCCAATCATCCTAATGACTTAAAACTAGAAAGCAAATGATAAAAAGAGTCCTCTGGAATGAAAAGAGGCTCACCAACTGACTCTGAGTGCTCAACCTGATGAACGAGGCGCTAGATGCTGATCCTAGTTTCCTGTGTCTGCATCATAAAACGATGCAGGCTAACTGGCATCAGTACATTGAATGAACGAGTATGCGAGTTGGAATGCTAAACACAACTTAAGCTTGAAAAGGATCTGAAAGAAACACTTACCTTGGCTTTACTAAAATCATGAATAACTCAACTAAAAATGCAGTGTAAAACAAGAATAATAGTGAAATTCATACAAAGCATTTAGAAAAGTAAATAACAACTCAATTTGTTAAAGATATGAAATAAAAAACTCAACTTTACTCATATATCAAAGTAATATAGTTTCAGTGGGAGATTCTCTAACTGACAACCATCACTATGAGCCTAAGTGGTGATACAGCGTCTTGCCCACACTGCCAGAACTGTCCTATACTTTTTCGTCATATAGAACGCATTTACTAAGTGCATCCACTAGTATATACTAAAAACCAACTTAAGGAGTCATCTAAAAAGTATAATTTTTTACTACGCATGATGGCTACATGGTTTATGGAAACTTGAGTTAATATGAACTCGCATCCCCATATTGGTGCTCAATACTACTCCCAAAATATACTTAGCTCATATGTTTTTAAAACAAAACTTCTTTCTTTGATTTGAGATAATTACTCAAAACTTTAGCTTAACAGCTCTCTTGGAAATCGGTGTTTCTTTCTTGTTCAAATGTGAAAATATTTTTTAAACTCTTGGGGATACTTAGTTCCCTTATAGCTTTTTGAGAAATGAACTCAACTCTTTACTCTTTGATTAACTTGAAACTTAAGTCTTAAAACAAAGTTAAAACATTTGTGAAAGACTTTTGAAAACTTTACAAACTTCTCTTGACTTGCTTCTTTAACTTCTAGACTGGACTCTTAATTTGACTTGAATTGAATTATGGATTCAAGGTTCATGATCTCATGTCTATGAATGATTTCATAATTTTTAGATGTATCTAAGAGTGTTGAAATCAACTAGAAAACATAGGTACATTACTAAGGAGCTAGTACGGAAATATGGGGGAAGAATGGAAAAGAACTGGCATCCGTGACGCTCTGAGAGACGCGGGGCGCCAGCCCTTGAAGTTCAGAGACTGACTTGGGGCGCTCTGGATAGCGTGGTGCCCCAGAGTTCAAAGTTTAGAGGGCCCTTCGTGGGGCTCTGAGAGGCGCGACACCCCATGACCATCCCTAGGTGTTCCCCAACTTTTCTTCTCCGATTTTCATCTCTAAATCCTATAATTTCACTTAGTTCTTTCCCCAAACACTTACAATCATTTATACCCTCAATATATATCAGATTTAACTTGAAATTCCAAAAACATGAATTAAATCTCAAGAAACTTCAACAACACAACCCACAAGAATTCAAACGAATTTCATCAAGAACTCAAAGGATTTACTTTCAAACCTAACATACTTTGCTGAATTGAATCATAATTGGCACTCACTCAACGCTATGTGATCTCACATACCTCGTAGGATTAAATCCTTGGAGAAATTCGCACCCAAATTACATGATCTTGACGAATCTAGCCTTTTCTTCCTTCTTTCTCCTCTTTTCTCTTTTCTCCAAATCCTAACGTGAATTTCAATCGACTAAACTTATTTAATTCTGATTATACCCCAAATAAACTCTTAAAAATGAATTAAAACAATTGGGTAAGGAAAAGACTAAAATACCCTTCCAAAACTGGGATTAGACTTTCCTTATTCAAACAGCCCAACTTTCAAAGGGCATATCTCAATCATACGAACTCGGAATTGCGCAAACTCGACGGAGTGGAAAGATTATTCCAAAGCTTTCCTACCACATCTGGAAGTACACCTAACTCATCATGAGTTAGGAGTTATGGCCGTTTGAAGTTGATCAAAAACTCAACTTATCCTAACTTAAGAACATTTCCAGATTTTCATTCTTTCCAATAATGATTGTTTCCAATTCTTAAGTCCTTCCTAGTTATTTCAATTTGTGAGATGTTACAATATCTCTTCCTTGGGAACATTCGTCCTCAAATGAGTCTACTCTCATAAGGCTAAGGATGTAACACCAATCATTCAGTTCAATCACTCAACAAGAAAATGCAAAACAACATGCAAACTTATAAATAAATACCAAGAAAGGATTAGTACCTTAATTTGAAATTTCTCCAGATTCGAAGAGATGTGGATATCTCTTCTTCATGTCCTCATCAGTTCCCAAGTAGCTTTCTCAATAAACTGATTCCTCCATATAACTTTGATTGATGCCACCTCCATAGATGAGAACCCCTCTACAAACCTTCTATAATAGCTAGACAAACCCAAGAAACTCCTAATATCAGTTGGAGATGTCAGTCCAAGCCAATTGTACACTGCCTCTATCTTTTGGGTATCAACTCTAATTCCATCACCAGAGCACAGACTCAAGCCAAAACTCACATTTAGAGAACTTAGCATATAAATCCTTATCTTTCAAAGTTTGAAACACTATTCTGAGATGGCTAGCATGATCTTCTTCATTCCTTGAATAGATTAGTATGTCATCAATGAAGACGATAACAAACATATCTAAATAAGGTTTGAATACTTTATTCATAAGGTCCATGAATGCTATAGGTGCATTGGTCAAGCCAAAGGACATAACCAGAAACTCATAATGACCATAACGGGTTCTAAAAGCTATTTTGGGAATATCACACTCCATTACTTTCTGATAGTAGCCAAATCTGAGGTCAACCTTAGAAAAACAAGAAGCACTCTGAAGTTGATTGAAAATATCATCGATTCTCGAAAGAAGATACTTGTTCTTGATGGTAACTTTGTTCAACTAACGGTAATCTATATACATCCTAACGGAACCATCTTTCTTTCACACAAATAAGACCGAAGCGCCCCAAGGTGAGACCCTTGATCAAATGAAACCCTTATCAAGGAGATTTTTCAACTACTCTTCTAGTTCTTTCAACTTTGCTGGTGCCATTATATATGGCGGAATAGATATAGGAAGAGTATCTAGAAGAACATCTATATCGAAGTCTATCTCTCTCTCAGGAGGGACTTCGGGTAGATCATCTGTAAAGACTTCTGGAAACTATTTTACTATAGGAACTAACTGAATGAGAGGTATCTCAACAATAGAGTCATTAACTTAGACCTTAAGGTACGAAATGAAATGACTCTTAGGTACTGTTGAACTACTTTTCCACTCTAAGACTGGTTCATTTGGAATTTGGAACTTAACAACTTGAGTTCTACAATCAATAGAGGCATAACGGGTATGAAGCCAGTCCATACCTAGAATGACATCGAAATCTACCATGTATAACTCAATTAAATCAGCCATGGTGTCTTTGTGATTGATGAAAATGACACAATCACGATATACTCGCTCAGCTAGAATAGACTCCCTAACAAGTGTAGAAACACAAAAGGGTTCACAGAGTTTCTTAGGGAGAACATCAAACTTATTTGCAACATAAGGGGTTACAAAAGATAAACTTATTCCTAGTCTAACAAAGCATAAACATCAAAAGTAAAGACTTTGATCATACCAGTGACAATATCCGGAGAGTTCTCTTGTTCTTGGCAACTAGTGATCACATAAAGGCGATTTGTTCCTCCGCCAATACCGAATGTAGCTCCTCTAGGTGCAGCCTTGTCTTGTGGAGCAACTGATGAAGATTGGGCTTTATTGCCCCTATTTCCACTACCTTGTTGGTTCTTAGGACACTCTTTCATGAACTGACCCTCTTATACACACCTAAAACAACCTGACTGGCTATCATAACACTTACCTGGGTAGGTTCTACCACACTTAGCACATGCAGGAGCCTAGTTACCTCCTTGTGCCACACTACCTTGAGACTATGCAGGCCTAGCTCTGAAGAGTTGGGAATTCTGGCTATTATACTCACCTTTGTTTCTGGGTGTTGGTGCACTAGCAGATGATGGAGCAGGTCCCTTTTGA
This sequence comes from Solanum bulbocastanum, assembly GCA_037074985.1. Lineage (NCBI taxonomy): Eukaryota > Viridiplantae > Streptophyta > Magnoliopsida > Solanales > Solanaceae > Solanum > Solanum bulbocastanum. The sequence continues at coordinate 31,803,284 of CM073601.1, read as the reverse complement.
TTTTGCTTAAAGGACGAATGGTTCACATTACTTTTCTGCTATCCGGACTTATTCCCTGTCTTAGCTTTCTTATTTCTTAATTCTTCCCTATTCTTCAGCTTCTCTTCTTCAACCTGCTGTACATAGACCATCAACCTTGATATATCCATGTCCCCAATTAGCATCGATGCCCTGCTCTCATTGCTTGATAGACGGGACAACCTAGCAACAAATAGACTCATTTTACTCCTTATATCCGCAACCATCTTTGAAGCATAACGGGGTAGTTGGGTGAACTTCAACCCATACTAATGAACACTCAATGAATCCTTCTTAAGGGTAAGAAATTCTCATACCTTAGCCTCTTTCAATTCTCTGGGAAAGAAACATCCCAATAAGGCCTCCTCAGAACAAGCCCAACTTGCAGGTGGTGCATCCTCAGCTCTACCCTTCTTCCACTGGTCAAACCAAGTCCTAGCAACATTCTCCAGTTGATATGCAGCTATTTCAACTCGCTCAGTGTCGGTAACATGCATAACCTCAAATACCGTCTTCAACTCCTCAATAAAGTTCTCTTGATCCTCAGTAGTGCTCGAACCCGTGAAACTTGGAGGATTCATCCTCAAGAACTCTCGAATCCTTAAAGTATCAGTCACTTCCTGTCTAGATCCTCTTTGTTGCCCAGCTTGGTTAGTCACAACTTGGCATAACATCCTTATTGCTTCTCTAAACTAAGCATTAGTAACATATTCTTGGGGTTGGACGTCAGGTGCATTGGGTACCCCTTGCTCCTCAACATTCCTCCTAGTAGGACGACCTTGGACATCTCCTCGTGAAGGCATGATTATCTGAAAACACGCAGAAGTACAAATTAGAAGGAAACTTTTTAGAGATCAAACTCTAATGCACGAAGTGAGTATGAAAGAAGTGAGAATATTTTCCTAAGTGTTCCAGCCTCCTAATTATAGATGTAGCGTGCTTCACATCGATAACTAGGACTCTATAGACTCAGCTTCATAGACTCCCTAGGACTCTTGAACTCTATGTTGTGATATCAAGTTTTTCATGCCCCAAGCTTACACCCTGAACGTGGCTGGCACTCGAGAACCATTGATGGCCACAAATGAACCCTTGGCATGGCTTACTTACTCAACAGAAGACTTAAACACAAGAAATATAACTCATGCAATAACTTAAGAAATAATAACAAAATGGCAACTCAAGTCTTACACGTATACAACTAAAATCAATAAGACTAAAGAAATATAATTATCTCTCTATCTGCCTATGAAGCCTCTAAAACAAAGAGGGATGTTGGGACTGGACGCCCAATCATCCTAACGACTAACCTAGAAAGAAAATGATAAAAAGAGTCCTCTGGAAAGTAAGAAGGCTCACCAACTAACTCTGAATGCCCAACCTGATCAACGAGGCGCTAGATGTTGATCCTGGTACTATCTCTGCATCATAAAATGATGTAGGCCAACTGGCATCAGTACATTGAATATACGAGTATGTGAGTTGGAATGCTAAACACAACTTAAGCTTGAAAAGGATCTGAAAGGAACACTTACCTTGGCTTTACTCAACTCATGAATAACTCAACTCAAAATGCAGTGTAAAACAACTCAATTTGTTAAAGATATGAAATAAAAAACTCAACTTTACTCATATATCAAAGTAATATAGTTTTTGTGGGAGATTCTCTAACCGACAACCACCACTATGAGCCTAAGTGGTGATACAGCGTCCTGCCCACACTGCCAGAACTGTCCTATACTTTGCCGTCATATAGAACTCCTTAACTAAGTGGATCCACTAGTATATGCTAAAAAGCAACTTAAGGAGTCATCTAAAGAGTATGATCCTTTACTATCATGATAGCCACATGGTCTATGGAGACTTGAGTTAATATGAACTCGCATCCCCATATCGGTACTCATACTACTCCCAAAATATACTTAGCTCATATGTTTTTAAAACAAATCTTTTTTCTTTGGTTTCATATAATTACTCAAAAATTTAGCTTAAAAGCTTTCTTGGAAATCGGTGTTTCTCTTTCTTGTTCAAATGTGAAAATATTTTTAAAATCGTGGGAATACTTAGTTCCCTTATAGCTTTTTGATAAATGAACTCAACTCTTTAATATTTGCTTAACTTAAAAATTAAGTCTTAAAATAAAGTTAAAACATTTGTCAAAGACTTTTGGAAACTTTACAAACTTGCCTTGACTTGCTTCTCTAACTTCTAGACTGGACTCTTAACTTTCCTTAAATTGAATTATGGATTCAAGGTTTATGATCCCATGTTTATGGATGATCTCATGATTTTTAGATGTACCTAAGAGTGTTGGAATCAACTAGAAAACATAGGTACTTTGCTAAGGAACTAGTACGGAAAGATGGGGGAAGAATGGGAAGAACTGGCGTTGCTGCCATTCTAAGTGAAGCTGGGCACCAACCCTTGAAGTTCAAAGACTGACTTGGGGTGCTCTGGCTGGTGAGGTGCCCCTGAGGTCAAAGTTCAAAGTCCCCTTCGTGGGGCTCTAAGAGGCATGACGCCCCAAGACCATCCCCAGGTGTTCCTCGACTTTTCTTCTCCGTTTTCCATCTTTAAACCCTCTAATTTCATTTAGTTCTTTCCCAAAATAGTTAGATTCATTTATACCCACAAGAAATATCATATTCAACTCGAAATTATACCTGAAATCATGAATCAAATCTCAAGAAACTTCAACAACACAACCCACAAGAATTCAAACGAATTTCATCAAGAACTCAAAGGATTTACTTTCAAATCTAACATACTTTGCTGAACTGAATCATGATTGGCACGTGGGTGAACTAACCCAATGCTATGTGACCTCACATACCTAGTAGGATTAAATCCTTGGCGAAATTCGTACCCAAATTGCACGATCTTGATGAATCTTGCCTTTGTCTCCTTCTTTCTCCTTTTTTCTCTTTTCTCCAAGCCCTAGCGTGAATTTCAATCGACTAAACTGATATAATTCTGATTATACCCCAAATAAACCCTTAAAAACTAAATAAAACAATTGGGTAAGGAAAAGACTGGAGTACCCTTCCAAAATCCGAATTACACTTTCCTTATTCAAACAACCCAACTTTCAAAGGGCATATCTCACTCATACGAACTCGGAATCGCGCAAACTCGACGGTGTTGGAAAGATTATTCCAAGAGATTTCTTACCATACTGGAAGTACACCTAACTCATTCTGAGCTAGGAGATATGGTCATTTGATGTTGACCAAAAACTCAACTTATCCTAACTTAACAAAATTTTCAGATTTTCATTCTTTCCAAAAACGACTATTTCCAATTCTTAACTCCTTCCTAGTTATTTCAATTTGTGAGATGCTACAAATATTATGGTCAATTAACTATTGATTTACTTACACATTATTCTCCTCTCTTTTAGATAAATATGCATACACATACACATATAGTATTGCTTGTGTGATTGCATTTATGATTTTGTTTAATTAAAAAAATATTAAATTAACTAATTTTAAAACTAATATTCTAAAAAGTACAAGTAAAAAAAATAGAAAATATCAATTTATTTAGAAAAATTGAAAATTACAAGAGAAGTTTTTTGTAATAATGTAACAAAAAAATAAATAAGAAAAAGGTAGAAAAGAATAACAAATAATTGTTCGCTACACAAGCTCGCTAGTCAAAATATGTCCTCCCTGAATGAAAAGATTGCTTTGAATTATATCTTATCAATGCTTAATAGTCACAAATTACTTAAAACTAAGGAAACACTTTTTCTGTAACGACCTGATTCTATCGTTATGGAAAAGCCAATGGGGAAAAATTGGGGCGAGAAAAGTTTTAATTAGTGACTTGAAAATTCCTAGCCTAGTCTAGATTTGGACAAAATATGGGTCAGTGAGGTCTAGGGAAATATGGTAATGCATGGGATCTAATTATGAATTTGATTACATGAGTAGATATCTAAGACGTTAAGGAAGTTGTATGACTTTACGGAATCAAATTCAGATGAGTGGAACTCTTGAAACCTATTTTAGCATGAAAGGGTAGTTTTTGAATGTCATGAGTTGAAGGTGTGTTATGAAATAGGGGTCTAGGAGTCAATTTTCAACTCTTTGTCTCCGTGTAAGGCATTGGGGTAGAATTATTTCCGCTAGGACGGGGCCACTGTGGTGGGTTGGGTCCCTCTACGATAGGACAGTCGCGATTTAAGTCAATACTAAACCCCAAAAACATTATTTTCTGCAAGTTCCTTTCTTGAGAGCTAAGAGAACCTTGGATATTTCTTGAAGGTTTTCCACCTCTTCTAGCACTAAAGGTATGGACTTTACTCCCCTAATCCATTTTTCGATCCGTAGAACTTAGATTTATGGGTGATTATCAATGGGGTAGGGGGGGGGGTTGACCTGAAAATTAATGGTGGAAAAATCCCTAAGTTAGGTATTGGGATCTTGGGTTTAGCCTAGGGTTGATAATTTTGATTGTAATATAGGTTATTAGGCCTCATTTATTGATCATTGCATTAATTTGTTGTTTTGGACCATGAACAAGCGGAAAGAATTCGAAAAGGGAAGATTCAAGTGCCTTAGGGGATTCAATCTCGATTTTGAGGTAGGTGATGGTTTTATTTCATGTATTGTCTGATGCATATTGGTAATTGCTTCATGGTAATGCATGTATGTATGTGAATGAAGCCTTGTTGATCAAACCTAATTAAATTAGTATGAATGAACAAATGTATGTCATGACTCATCACTTGATTGTATGATTATGAGTATGTACATGATGAGGGTGATTGTGATTGTGGTTGTGTTGAATGGATCGAATGCCACATTTCGACCCACTAACTTGGATCGGGTGCCACGTTCCAGCGTATATATTGGATCATGTGTCATATCTGGCACACTAATTGAGATTTGGTGTCATATTTCGGTACGCTAACTGTTTGGGTATGGGTTCCATGAGAGGACCATTGATTTGTTATATCTACTTATTATTAAGGACATGGAATTTGTGCATTGCTACTGAAATGATAATCATTGTGTGTGTGTGTGTGTATGTATATGTATATATATATATATATATTATGTACATGTATGTGTTTACTTTATTGTGATTGCTTACTAGAATAGTCGTGTGGTCCAACCAGTACAATGGTGGTTATGTATTGAGACTACACTTGCTCGTTCTTTGTTGAGTACAGGGCATCTTTAGACGACTATTTATAGACCGCATCTAGGAGATCAATGATCGAGACTAGAATTCAAGGGTGAACCAGTTCTTCCATGCTGCCATAAGTTCTCATTCTGTTTAGTCCACTCTTATCGAACTTAGATTAGTACTTTAGATATATTGTGTTAGTTTGGGGTTGTACCCCTTTTTCTTAGATTTGGTGAACTTTATAGTTTTAGTACATTGACTTTCAAGTTTTAGGCATTGTTTTCTGCAAATATTTCTTTAAACTTTCAGAGTATATGGGAACTCCAGTTTATTTTTGCATTTAAACCTGCTTCTGTATCTTTAAATGCTAACTATTCTGATTTGGTTGCTTAGTTGGGTTGTAGTAATGGTTCTCCCATCGGAGGGTTAGTGTGGTGTCAAAAACGACGATCTGGGTCATGAAAGAGTTGGTATCAGAGCCCTGGGTTTATTGATCTCGATGTACCAAAAAGAGTCTAGTAGAGTCTTGTGGAACGGTACAGAGATGTCTATACTTTTTTTCAAGAGGCAATAGGACTTTAGGAATTCTCTCTATTTTCTCTTGTCTCCATTCGTGCTATCACTTGATTCCAATTGGTATCTAATCTCCTTCACTCTTTTTTCCACAAATGGTTAACACTAGATTCAATGGCGTTAGGCCCATAGCTCCCCTCAATGAGCCCGCTGAGTAGTCCACAACAAGAGGACGCTTATCAAGGCAAGGGTAGAGGCTGAGGAAGCGTAGCACTCGCTAAGGGTGGAGCTTCGATTGAGAATGCTACTAGGAATGAGGTTCCTCCTTTGCATCACGAGAGGTAGAGAAGAATGTAGATATCGAGAATGAGGAGGATGTTGGACAAGAGGAAGAGATACATACTAAGACTACAAGTATTCCTCCTTGAGACCCAGTGTTAGTTAGATAGATTATGACTTTTCTGAAAGGATTGGTTGGTCCTGGAGTTCTTCCCACAGTTCAAGCAACTCAAACTCCCGCCAACCCCTATATTGTTAGGTGGGTGGAGATGTAGGCATTGATGCCTTTTTCCATCCCCTATTGGGTTCGGTGATGACTGGTAATGAGCATGAGATGCTAACTATGTTTCTGAAACTGAAGTCATCTGTGTTCCATGGTTCTGAGAGGGATGGCACCTATGAGTTCATTTTGAATTGTTATGAGAGACTGCATAAGTTGGGTATTTTCCATCAGCATGGAGTAGAGTTTGTGACTTTCTAGCTTCAGGGTGAGGCTAAGCACTGGTGGAGAGTTTATGTGGAATGCAGATCGTCAGTTTTAGCCTCACTCACTTTGACACAGTTTCATGCTCTATTTTTGGAAAAGTATATGCCCCGGACTTTGAGAGATCGCAAGAAGGATGAGTTCATGGCTTTGGAGAAGGTGGTATGATTGTAGCTGCTTATGAGGCTAAGTTCCATGGCTTGAATAGATATGCTACATAATTGGTAACTACTAAAGAGGAGAGGATTCGTCTATTTGTCAAAGGATTGAACCCCGAACTTCAAGTATTGTCCGTTCACTTGACTTCTGCAGGAAAAAGCTTTAATGAGGTGACTGACTTTCTGAAGAAAGTAAAGGGAGTTAGACATGATTGGCAAGCTAACTCTTTGGATAAGAAAGTCAAGAGCACAAGTAAATTTCGTGGATCTTACTCCAGAGGTTCAGGTAGGCCGACGCTTGCAGCCTGGCCAATTCAGTCCACCATGCCCGCTTCTACAAATAGTTATTCGAGAACTCCACAGCAGAATTTTATTCAGGATAGCCAGAGAGTCGCGTCTTCGTCTAGTGGTAGTGGTACCCACATCTTCGTACTTTATATAATTGTGAGGAACCTAGGCACATGAGAAGAGATTGTCTTCAACCGTACATGTTGGATTCCACGGAGCAGCAGACTAGAGTAGTGGTACCCACAGGCAATGGTAATAATGGTAGAGGACGTTTACAAGGTCGGTGAGGATAAAATCAGCGAGGTCGTGGAGGTTGGGGTAATGGTAATGCAGGCAAGGGAGCAGCATAACCAGGCAAGGAAGTCGTCCGTCAAAATGATAAGGCTCAGTTTTATGCCTTTTCGGGCAAGATCGAGGTGGAAACATCTGATGAAGTGATCATAGATACTATGCTTGTCTGTGATCGGATGGCTAAAGTGTTGTTTGATCCGGATTCTACTTTTTCATACGTTTTAGTTCAGTTTGCCTTGGGATTTGATGCGGTTTGTAATGTACTTATGCCCCCATCCATGTTTCTACCCTAGTTAGAGAGTCTATTATAGTCACCCATGTTTATCTTGCTTTTCCTGCTATGTTTATGGGTTTCCAATCTTTGGATGATTTGGTTATTTTGGATATGACTGACTTTGACATAATCTTAGGCATGACTTGGTTGTCCCCTATTATGTTGTGTTAAATTGTAATACTAAGTCTGTGACTCTAGAGATCATGGAGAGGGAAAAGTTAGAGGGGGAAGGGGTGTACAATCCTAATCCAACTAAGGTCATACCCTCCATTCGGGCTAGGAAACTGGTGGGGCAGGGTTGATTGACATATTTGGCTCATATTCGGGATCTTGATGTTGATTCTTTCTCTAATGAGTCTATTCTTGTGGTTTTGGAATTCAGAGATGTGTTTCCTACTGATTTACCTGGTATGCCTGATAAAAGAGAGTAACGCTATCAAGAATACTTCATTCAATACTAAGCGTCAGCGATCGTTCAATAGTAATATAACCCAACTATGCGAGTTGGGGTCGAGTCCTAATGGAGTGGTTCATAATTGAGAATCAATAGAAAAGCATGAATATGCTCAAGTCAATCATAGATAAAAACATTTACAAATAAAAACATGGCTCAAGTTAGGAGTGACACAAGTGTCAAATATCAAGAGGGGTTTTGTTTTAACTATTAACGAAAAGCAAATAATACGAAAATAACAAATATGGAGATGGGATTCTTGGGATGTGGTTGGATTATGGGCTAAGATAGACAATCGGGTGATTGCAATTAATAGTAAATAGTTGTAATTAAGCTAGACTTTAGTGAGAATAAACTTTCTCTGGAACAATTTACCACGAATCAAATTGGTTTCTCTCGAACACCAACAAGAAACAATTAAGCACATCCTTTGCTTTAGTCCATTCACTCTCTCGAGCTGAATGCGTGGAAAAAGGTTTAGGTTTCACTCTCTTGAGCTAAACCCATAACTACCCAATACCCACAGACCATTGATTCAGTACATTTGGTTTTAAAACCTCTCTCTTGAGCAAGCAAAATACACGAAGTTAAGATTGTATTTGCAACTACAACCCATTAACTTCAACAACAATTACTGAACAAAAATATCTTTAAACAACAATTAAACTATCAATTAACAATACCCAATAATTATATCAACCCATAATCACATAATCACACCCCCAAGAATTGGGGTCTTATCTAGACATCATAAAAAGGTAGAAATCGTTACAAAGTTGTGTATCCATCAACTGGGTACGATTGATAAAGTCTTTACAAAGGTTTAAGATGAAGAATTTCAAAACCCACTTCCAATTTCTTAGAAATGGAAATCTTCAAAGCTAAAGAAAAATGTCTCCAAAAACTTTGTTCTAAGCTCTCAACTTGAAAACTGAATAATAATGAAAACTACTGAATGTTAGATACTAAACTAAGAATTTAAAAGCGTATTTATAATGGCCCAAAAATGTGCTGCCAAGGACCATTCAGAGTAATAAGTCAGGATCGCCGATCCATTCGGCGATCCGCCCTTTGGTCAATTCCATCGCCTTTTTGCTTTGGCCTTTAGCATCTTCAGGTTTTGTACTTTGGACGATATGGCACTACATCGCGGAACCATTCGGCGACTCGCCGACTACTCCTTTCGACCGCCGACTTGATTTTCTCCTTTAGGGCTCGGGACATTGGAACATTAGGCAATACAATGGACATTTGGTGACTCGCCCAATGGATTAGGCAATCCTCAGGCTCTCTTTTCCTCGTTCTTTTATCTGCCTTGTTCCTTTTTGCTCAATAGTGTCCATGCTTTGTTCCTCGGTCCAAATACCTGAAATTCAAGGATTTACATTAGTTATTGGAACAAAATATGCATTTGAGGACACTAAATCTATTAAAATAAAGCCCTTAATGAGTCCAAATCATGGACTCATCATCACCCCCAACTTAAACTTTTACTTGTCCTCAAGTAAAATCCAAGTTCAGCAGTTCAAAAAGTAGTCTCAAACAGTTTACACAAGACTCAATCATGAATGCAGACAAGAAGACTCAACTTGCTCATGCAAAGATCAATTGTGCACTCAATGAATCAAGTTGTGATTCACCAATATCAAAGAATCTCAAGCTCAGAATATTTGCTTCAAATGCAAGTTCATGATCAACAAAGGTACTCAAATGCCCTCACATAAAGAATGATCCCATATTCACACACATAGGATCACAATTTAAAGTTCCGAAATCAAATGCAACGCTCACACTCACAAAGATGAACACAATGCATGATTTCACCATAGGTTTGCCATATTTTCCAATCAACACTTGCTTCATCTCACTCAAGATCAAAAAGGTATTTTTAAGGCTTGTAATGGGGCTAAGTGCAAAGGTATGGTCATTTAGTCTTAGTAACTTCTATCCTCATGAAATGTGGTGTGAACAACACTTCCTTTCCTTTTCTTTATCATTTTCATTCGTGCTCAAAAGTCATCCCATTGTTCACTTTCCATGGGCCGTTGGAAACCCCATTTTCTTTGTACTTTCACAACTTTATTCCACAACTTTTTCATTCTTTTTATTTTTCATTCTTTTCTTCTTTTTATCTCTTTTTTTTTTTTTTTTGTATGAAGGGGTTCCATTTTTCTCAAAACCATGGATCAAAGGGGACTTTCTTGCACTTTTTGATTTACCTTCTCTTTTCACCACAACCCCAACTTAGGCTTTTGGCCTAAGTTGGCTATTCAAACAAACCACAAATCATGAGGATTATGGGTAATGGATGAAGAAAGGTCACAATGTCATCAAGTTTCTTAAGAAAAGGTTAAGGCTCAATGGGTGCTCAAACGGGGTTCACACACTTATAAGGTAGGCCACAAAAGAGGTATAATGTCAAATTATTTCACACTCTTCAAAGTTTCCTAAGATCATGTTAAGAGATTGCTTCACTTAGTCAACCGGACCAACGGGGCAAATTCTAGGTGTCATCACACATGGTTCACGGTAAGCTAATCACACAAGGCATAAAGACCAATGTCAAACAAGACTCCACACTTTTGATAGTGCGCAATGCTCATCACAAGAGACTCAATTTGATATTTGGCAAGTTACAATGAGATGCAAAGAGTTCACATATTGTCTATGCAACTTCATTTGGCCTCATCGTAGCAGCACATTCATTTTTATTCGATTATGAGCACTATTCAAGTCATCGGTATTGATCAAAACCAATACTCAAATTTTTAAGAGAACAGCCACATTTTACACAAACAAGAGGTGGCACAATTTTTTCGAAGGGTCCACAAAAATCATTTTTCATTTAAAATAAGGAGCCACAAGCCCAATCATCCACAAAAGTAGTGTAAAACACAATTATAGCTCAAACCCCAATATATAAAAAAAACAAGACAGTCATAAAAGATCACACAAAAGGTGGGCCTCACCCCACCACAAATAAAATCATTTGTCCTCAAATGCAAACAAAAACTAAAATATCCAAAAGTCAAAATGAAAGTAAGACAGAGAAGGAGGTAAAAAAAGGATCTTGTCTACTTAGTTACTCCATCTGTCTGGGCATCAGTGCCTAGTGCATCAATCTGGACTTGGGCATTAATGCTCGGAGTCACCTCAGATGGAACAGCCGCAACCAAGGGAGTATCCACCAAAGAAGCCTGAACAGCATCATCTACCATGGCCTCCTCAGTCTCAGTAAAGCCCTCATATGAAGCTTCCTCAGCCACCTCGAGCATCTCCTCATCAGTCTCCGCCTCAAACTTAAGATCAACTGCTTCCTCAACTCTAACCTCATCTCTGGTGGTAACCAGAGGCATATTGGGTACATTTGGGATCTCCACCATCCCAAAAATCAAGGACATGTCGGTGGACTTCAACTAATCCACATCGCTCCTCAACACAGCAATAGCGACCTTCAGCACCGCCACCTCCTCGGTGGCCCCTTGTCCATGCTCACACACCGATATCCTAGCCACAAGGGCATCTATGGTAGCTCTCAATGGTGTCACAGCATCAACCAAGGAAGTCTGGATCATGCCCAGAGTGGAGGCCTCGAGTCTAGCAGCCCGACGATCAGCAGAATGGGCAAGCTACCCCATTCGGAGTAATGAAGCCTGGGTGATTACCAGGAAACAGCAGCAGTAGGTCTAGGAGGCAGTACAGTAGCAGAAGAACCTGGAGTGTCAGAAGGAGTAGCAGTAGAGGTACCTAAAAGCCCAGGGGCTGGAGTTGGCAAAGATGACTCTGTAAGTGTTGTCTTTGTATCCATGACTGGGGAAGAGTTCACCAGGGCTTCCTTCTTCCTCTCAACCTAGTCTTTTAAATATTCAGCCTTAATACTCTGGATATCAGTGGAGGATGTGGAAATTACATTCACATCCTTCTTTGCATCTCTAGGTACCCGAGCCCATCTACACAGCTTGGTGATCAATACTGGGAAGGGAAGAAAGGTTTGGCGTTGCTTGGTCCTCATGACCCTCTCCTGTGCTATAGTGATCCCCAGATTTATCCTGGTCTCCTCTATGATGCAACCCAGATGGGCTGTCTTAGCTAGGTGAAGGATCAACCCGTTCTGGGATGGCATGATAGTGATGCTGATGAAGCCAAACCAAAACCGTTCAGCAATGTTAAGATCCTTCTTTTCAATCGGTGCTCCAATCTCCAGCCACTGAGGAGTACCGTCTGATATGAGCGAGGCTAGCCATTTCCTCATATTGTCCAAAGTCTTCGTTCTAATCAAATGCTGATACTCGTCATCAATTTCATTAGGACAATCCAGGACAACATTACTAGCCTCACTATCACACATGACCTTCTTTCCCCGGACAACTACATAGTCAACCGATTTGAATGCTACTGCTTGCTTCTTCCTCTATGGTATTAAGGCCCCATAAGATGCATAGAACTCCCAAACTCAATTTAGAATATATCTGTCACGAGGCTTGTGAAGATTTGGAAATTATGAGCCTTCAGACAGCTCATAATCTCTAGGTGCCTATCAATCACCCCATCAGTGGATAGTCATTTCTCCTCAATAATAGTCCTCAGCCCCTCAGTCTTTAATCTATTCATCGACTTGGGAGGAGGACCCTGCACAGGAGGGGCTAGGACTACAGCATGTACTGGAGCTGGAGGAGAAGGAGTGGTAGGCTGAGGATTCCTAATCCTAGATGGATCATTCATCCCTTTAGATCGTAGCTCTGCCCTCTGTGCTGCTACAAGCTCATCATCATCAGAAGGTGCAATCTGGGGCTCCTAGTGCTCACCCTCACTCTCAGAAGTGGTGAGATGTGTAGTGTAGATGCCTTCGCTATCAGAGTTGACCTTCGGTGATGCAGGTGCCTTCTCTTTGCCTTTTCCCTTCCCACTAGTTATGGGAAGTTTAGTGGCCTTGGCCTTGGATGCGACTGCATCCTTATTTAGTTTTATCCCCTTAGCCTTCCTATCGGGTGGCATGTTTCTACATGCAATCTTAGGTCTAGCCATATTTGAAAAACATCAGGAAAAAGTTAGAATCATTTCAATCAAAGGCATAGAAAAATAACTGCAGACGGACTCGCCGAAACAGGTCGGCGAGTCACCGAATCACTTTGGCGAGCTAGATCGGGCTCGTTGAAAGGATTGGCCCAAAGTTCTCAGAAAAATTTGATATGTCGGCAATGGGAAATCCTTTCGGCGGATCACCGACATCCTTCGTCAAGCAAGGATTAGCCCACCGAAAATTACAATGTAATTTAAGCTACAATGGTACAGACAAATGGCGAACAAGAAGACTTTCGGCGAGTCACTGATTGCCTTTAGCAACCTCGGGCTTCTCGCTGAAAGTTACAGAGTCAAATAACAAGTATAGCATGAAATTAATGGTGAGATGGGGACCTTCGACGAACTGCCAAGTGGTTCAGCGAGCTCGACCCAGCTCGCTAAACGACCCAACGTGCCTTCTTTCTACCCAACTTCTTGAATTCAACCCGGCAACCCCCAAAAACAAAATCAAAGCATGCACAACTCAATTTAAAACAAGATCCATAACACCCATTACCCTGGGATACTCAGATTTCTCCCGGTTTTGCCAAATTTGTCCATTTGACATCTTTTGCCCTTAAGAATAACGTCACCCACTCTATCATTGGTCAAATTACGTCATTTGGCACAACTACGGGTTACTCAGACTTCACCCGACTAGACCCAATATCATGCAAGTACAACCCCACAAGATTTAACCAATTTTAAGGCACTAAACTACGGTAACATTATAAACAATACAGGCAAGATTATCAAATTAAAAACAGACATTCAAACATACTAATCCTATCAGAGAGGCCCAGCATACAACAATAAGATAAGATCATTTGCATAAGAGTACAAAATTCTTAAAAATAAACTCGAAGTTCGGAAAACCTACCTTTAATGTCGAATAATCAAGACTAAAATGCTAGGAGACAAAGTAATCCCAATTCGAGCACAAATCAATGATTAAAACACTACTAGAAATGTGAAAATATAGAAACTAAAGTGCAGGTGTGAGTTTGGGAAGTTCAAAAGTGAGGAAAGTGAAAGAGTTGAAAGTTTAAACCTTTGTCCTTTTAAAAACCGTCCAATTCTCTCCCATTCGGCAACATTAGTCATGCTCGCCGAACCACTCAGTGACACGCCGAGTACTCACTTACCTTGCCGAGTTTAATAGGACCTCCAGTTACTGTGAGGGTCCAAATGGCGGACCAGATCGCGATCGTCAAACTGGTTGGCGACTCGCCAATAATATCTTGGACTCACCGAGTATTATAAACTCCAATGTAAAATTGTCTTGAGTCCAACGGCGGTCTGGGTTGGGGTCGCCGACCTCTTCAGCGAAGCACCGACTGGACCTTTAGCTCGCCAACTTGCACTTTTCAACCACTTTCCGCACATTGATCTGCACATTCAACACACAATTATTTTAAACTTAAAAAGAAAGAAAATAAAACTTGGGTTTCCTCCCAAGCAGCGCCATAGTTAACGTCGTGGCACGACGCAAGTCCACATTCAAACCTCATTCTTGGGGTTGTCTGTGGTGTCACTAAAGAACCCCCCTTGTTACCTTGGTTTAGATAAGACGAGATATGACCCATTTTGGTCTCCAACTATTTGATCAACACTGAATGGGAGGTGATGGTCTGGCTAAGGGTAGACACATCTTCTTTCATTACCTTTAAAATTTTTTCTGACCCCTCAACTTTATTGAGGATACGAGAAAGCATATCCTCAGACTGACCACTTTCTGAATCATTTGGGTTTTGGCGTTCATGGGGAGGCACATATCTATCCTTCTCCCTATCCTTCCAATTGGGATTTCGGTCCCTCCATTCTTGATCCTTCCAACCTTCATCCCTATTCTAACCTTGGTTACCACCTACCTCGGGTAGTTTGAACGATAACCACCACCTTGGTTGGTTAGGAAATTCACCTCTTCATTATACAAGGCTTCAAACTTAGACTAATCCAGATTAGTACACCCAACATCCACTACATTAACACTTCGAGCACCAGCTCCCATGGAATTTTTAGATAAAATGTCAAGTTGTGTCATGATCTTGGCCATGTTCTGGTCCCTCTCTTTGTCCTTCTCCATCTCTTCCTTAGTCAACTTGAACGTGAGAGGGGAGACTTGGTCATCACGGTTATACCACGCCTTGTTTATGGTAGTCATGTCATCTAAGAGTTGAGTCAATATCACATAAGGTTGTTGTATCAAACCTCACATAGAAAGTTGGTCAGCAACACCCTTATTTACCGAGTCAAGACTTTGGTAAAAATACTGCAGCAATACATAATTAGGAAAGTCATGGGTTGGGCATTGAAGCACCAACTTCTTGAATCACAGCCAAGTTTCATGAATCAACTCGCCTTCTAGACACTTGAAGCTCTGAATGCTGTCCCGAAGAGTCATCATCTTTGAGGGAGGTAAAAATTGCACTAGAAATGCGGTAACCAACTCCTCCCACTAAGTGATTGATTCACGTGGCAATTCAGCCAACCATCTGGCACACCTCTCCTATCAAATAGAACGATAACAACCTAAACTTGACCGACTCTTGAGAGATGTTCTTGAAGGAGAAACATCTGCATACATCCAAGAAATTTCTAATATACTCATGGGGATCCTCATGAGCCAATCCACTGAAAATCCCCTTTAGTTGCAAGAGTTCCAACATAGTACTCGTGATGTGGAACACCACATTCCTTTCGGCCGGAGGAAAGCGAATGTCACCAATACCTCCCATGAGATGGGGGTCATTAGCATGAGGCTCATTGACATCGTTGAGGTTTTCGATGCCATATTGATGGCCTACTTGGCTGCCATAGCTGCCGTTCACACTCATACTTCTTATTTTAACACACAAACAAGCAAAACAAAATTGAAATTAAGTAAGTAAAACTATAACTAACCAAAACAAAAATCAACTAACTATGAATTCTCAAATAACACCACTCCCCGACAGCGGCGCCATTTTGATAAAAGAGAGTAACGCTATCAAAGACATTTCATCCAATACTAAGCTTCAGCAATCATTCAATAGTAATATAACCCAACTATGTGAGTTGGGGTTGAGTCCCAAGGGAGTGGTTCATAATTGAGAATCAATAGAAAAGCATGAATATGCTCAAGTCAATCATAGCTAAAAGCATGGCTCAAGTTAGGAGTGACACAAGTGTCAAATATCAAGGGGCGGTTTGTTTCAACGATCAACTAAAAGCAAATAATACGAAAATAACAAATATGGAGATGGGATTCTTCGAATGTGATTGGATTATGGGCTAAGATAGACAACCGGGTAATTGCAATTAATAGTAAATAGCTGCAAATCAGTGATTAAGCTAGACTTTAGAGGGGATAAACTTTCTCTCAAACAATTTATCTCGAATCAAATTAGCTTTTCTCGAACACCAATAATCAATAATTAAGTACATCCTTCGCTTTAGTCCATTCACTCTCTCGAGTTGAATGTATGGAAAAAGGTTTAGGGTTCACTCTCTCGAGCTAAACCCATAACAACCCAATACCCAAAGACCATCGATTCACTAATTTTGGTTTTAAAACTTCTCTCTCGAGCAAGCGATAAATACGAAGTTAAGATTGTATTTGCAACTACAACCTATTAAATTCAACCACAATTACTTAATGAAAACAACTTTAAAAATTAATTAAACTATTAATTAACAATACTTAGCAATTATATCAACTCATAATCACATAATCACACCCCAAGAATTGGGGTTTTAGCTAGACATCATAGAAAGGTAAAAATCATTACCAAGTTGTGTTTCCATCAACTAGGTACGATTGATAAAGTCTTTACAAAGGTCTAAGATGAAGAATCTTCAACACCCACTTCCAATTTCTTAGAAATGGAAATCTTCAAAGCTAAGGAAAAATGTCTCTAAAAACTTAGTTATAAGCTCTCAACTTGGAAACTGAATAATAATGAAAACTATTGAATGTTAGATACTAAACTAAGAATTTAAAAAACCTATTTATAGTCTCCCAAAAATGTATTGCAAAGGTACATTCAGCGCAATAAGTCGGGATCGCTGATCCATTCAGCAATCTACCCTTTGGTCAATTCCATCGCCTTTTTATTTTGGCCTTCAGCATCTTTAGGTTTTGTACTTTGGGCGATATGGCACTGCGTCACGAAACCGTTCGACGACTCATCGACATTCCTTTTGAACGCCGACTTGATTTTCTCCTTCAGGGCTTGGCACACTGGAACATTAGGCTAGACAATGGCCATTCGGCGACTCGCCCAATGGATTAGGTGATCCTCAGGCTCTCTTTTCCTCGTTCTTTCAGCTGCCTTGTTCCTTTTTGCTCAATTGTGTCCATGCTTTGTTCCTCAGTCCAAATACCTGAAATTAAAGAATTTACATCAGTTATTAGCACAAAATATGCATTTGAGGACACTAAATCTATTAAAATAAAGCCCTAAATGAGTCCAAATCATGGACTCATCAATGACCCCAGATAGGGACTAGATTTTTGCATTGATTTGGAACCCGGTACCTACCCCATCTCCATTCCTCCTTATCGCATGGCTCCAGCGGAGTTAAGAGAGCTTAAGGCTCAAATTCAGGAACTTCTTGATAAAGGTTTTATTCATCCTAGTGCTTCCCCATGGGGTTCTCCTGTCTTGTTTGTTAAGAAAAAAGATGGTAGTATGAGGATGTGCATAGACTACCGGCAGTTGAATAGGGTCACCACTCGAAATAAATACCTGTTTCCTCGAATAGATTATCTTTTTGACCAGTTGCAAGGTGCGTCAGTTTTCTCTAAGATTGATCTAAGGTCTGGTTTCCATCAGTTAAAGATTAGGTCTGAGGATGTACAAAAGTCGACATTCAGGACCCGTTATGGGCACTGTGAGTTTTTAGTAATGTCGTTTGGGTTGACAAATGCACCTGCAGCCTTCATGAGTTTGATGAACGGTGTGTTTAAACCATTCCTGGATTCTTTTGTGATCGTATTTATTGATAACATTCTGGTTTATTCAAAGAGTAAGAAAGAGCATGTCGACCATCTTCGTATTGTTCTGGGTGTTCTTCAGAGATAAAAGTTTTATGCTAAATTCTCTAAGTGTGAGTTCTGGTTGACTTCAGTTGCCTTTTTGGGGCATGTAGTTTCAAGGGAAGGGGTAATGGTAGATCCCCAAAAAATTAAAGCGGTTAAGAATTGGGTCCGGCCTAGCTCTGTGACTAAAGTTAGGAGTTTCGTGGGGCTCACTAGCTATTATGGTAGGTTTGTGAAGAATATTTCTTCTATAGCCACACATTTGAAAAGGTTAACCAAAAAGGAGGTACCTTTCGAGTGGATTGAAAAATGTGATGAGACGTTTCAAAAGCTCAAGACTCTTCTTACCACAGCACCTCTTCTAGCACTACCGGTGGAAGGTAAAGATTTCATTATTTATTGTGATGCTTCACATTCAAATTTGGGCGATGTGTTGATGTATGTAAAAATTGTCATAGCTTATGCATCGCGGCAATTGAAGGTGCATGAGAGGAACTACCCGACACATGATTTGGAGTTGTCAGCGATGTTTGCCCTTAAGATTTGGCGACATTACCTTTATGGTGTCAAATGTGCGGCATTTACTAACCATCATAGTCTGTAACATGTATTCACCTAAAAGGACCTAAATTTGAGACAACGAAGGTGGATAGAGTTACTCAAGGATTATGATGTGACCATCCAATAACATTCGGGTAAGTCTAACATGGTGGCAGACGCATTAAGCCGAAGGGTGATGAGTATGGGTAGTCTAGCTTGCTTGAGTGTATCCAAGCGACCTTTGGCTAAGGAAATTCACACCTGGTATCTAAGTTCATACGGTCGAGCATCTCAGAGAAAGGTGGGTATTAGCTAGCATTGAGGTAAAGGCTACATTCATTGAGGAGATCAAGGCTAAATAGTTTAAGGATGACATTTTCAATGAACTCAGAAAGAAGACACTGTCAGGTAAGGCACAATATATGGTTCTTAATACGGAAGTAGTGTTTAGTTTTAAGGGGAGAATTTTTGCTCCTCGAGTAGATGACTTGATTCAGAAATTGCTGACAAAATCTCATGGTTCACAGTATTCTATTCATCCGGGTGTGACCAAGATGTACTGAGACTTGAAATGAATTTATTGGTGGACTGGCATGAAAAAAGACATAGTTGAGTATGTTGCTAAGTGCCAAAACTGCCAACAGGTAAAGTATGAGCATCAAAGACCTGTAGGTTTGCTTCATAGAATGTCAATTCCAGAATGAAAGTGGGAAAGAATAGCGATGGATTTTGTGGTTGGTCTTCCCAAGACTTTGGGGAAATTTGATTCTATTGGGTAGTGGTTAACAAATTGACTAAGTCAACCCACTTTATTCCAGTCAGAATAGACTACAATACTCAGCATTTGGCTAAGGTATTTGTGAAAGAGATAGTGAGGCAGCACGGGGTGCCCCTTTCTATCATCTAGACTATGGTACACAGTTTACGTCCAAGTTTTGGAGAAAATTACATGATGAGGTGTGCATTCAACTCACTTTTAGTACAGCTTTCTATCCACATACAGACACGCAGTCAAAAAGGACTATTCAAGTGTTAAAGGACATGTTAAGGGCATATGTGATTGACTTTGGAGGACATTGAGATAAATTCCTACCATTGTGTGGGTTCTCCTATAATAACAGTTGCCACTCCAGCATTGACATGGCACCGTTCGAGGCACTTTATAAGAGGGGAGGTAGATCGCCCAAAGGATGGTTTGAGACCGAAGATGTAAAACCTTTGGGTGTCGACTTGGTGAAGGATGCTCAGAATAAGGTAAGAAGCATACAAGCTAAGCTCCTAGCAGCCCAAAGTCGACAAAAAAAGTGTGCAGACCATAAGTTAAGGGACATGGAATTTCAGGCTGGTGAACAAGTTCTTCTAAAAGTATCACCCATAAAGGGGGTTATGATATTCGGTAAGAAGGGCAAGATTAGTCCTCGATACATTGGTCCATTTGAGATTCTTGATTATGTAGGGCCAATGGCTTATAGATTGGCTTTACCACCCATCAAGTGTCTCATATGTCCATGTTGAAGAAGTACCATGGGGACGGAGATTACATCATAAAGTGGGACTTAGTGTTATTAGACAAAGACCTTCAGTATGAGGAGGAACCGATTGCAATTTTTGATCATGATGTCCGGAAGCTGAGGACCAAAGAGATTAAGTTTGTGAAAGTTCAATGGAAGCATCGTTCAGTTGAGGAAGCTACTAGGGAAACCTAAAAGGACATACGAGACAAGTATCCTAGTTGGTCAACGATTCAGGTACTACTCTACTCTTGCTTTAGCCAGTTTTCCATAGTTTATCACTCGGGGAAGAGTGATGGGTAAATTGTTAACTATTGTAATGACCTGATTCCATCATTATGGAAAACATAATGTGGAAAGAATTGGGGCCAGAAAACTTTTAAGTAGTAACTTGAAAATTCTTAGCCTACTCTAGATTAAATTTGAGTCAGTGAGTTCTAGGGAAATCTAGTAATGAATAGGGGATCTAATTATGAATTTGATCAGATGAGTAGACAGCTAAGACATTAAGGAACCCGTACGACTTCACAGAATTGAATTCGAGCGAGTGAAACTCCCAAAACTGATCTTAGAGTGAAAGGGTAGTTTTTGAATGTCATGAGTTGAAGGTGTGTTATGAAGCAGGTTTGGGAATCAATTTTAAACTCTCTGTCTCCATGTAAGGCGCTGGGGCAAAATTATTTCTATAGGGTGGGGCCGTTGTGGCGGGTTAGGTCCCGCTATAGTGGGCCAGTCGTGGCTTAAGTCAAAATTAAACCCCAAAAGTGTTATTTTCTGCAAGTTTCGTTCTTGAGAGCTAAGAGACGCCCCGTGGGTATTTATTGAATGTTTTCCACCTCTTCTAGCACTAAAGGTAAGTATTTTACTCCCCTAATCCATTTTTCAATCCGTAGAACTTAGATTTATGGGTGATTATCAACGGGGGAGGGTTTTGAAATGAAAACTAATAGTGGAAAAAGCCCTAAGTTGGGTATTGGGATCTTGGGTTTGGCCTAGGGTTGATAATTTCGATTGTAATCTGGGTAATTAGGCCTCGTTTATTGATCCTTGCATTAATTTGTTGTTTTAGACCACTAACAAGCGGAAAGAATCTAGAAAGGAAAGATTCAAATGCCTTAGGGGATTCAAGCTTGGTTTCGAGGTAGGTGATGGTTTGATTTCATGTTTTGCGTGATGTATGTTGGTAATTGCTTCATTGTAATGCATGTATGTACGTGAAAGAAGGCTTGTTGATCAAACCTAATGAAATAAGTATTAGTGAACAAATGTATGCCATGACTCAACACTTGATTGTATGATTATGAGAATGCACATGATGAGGGTGATTGTGTTTGTGGTTGTGTTGAATGGATCGGGTGCCACGTTCAGGCACACTAACTTGGATCGAGTGCCACGTTTCGGTGCATATATTAGATCGGATGTCACGTCCAGCACACTAATTGAGATTGGGTGTCACGTTCCGGCATGCTAACAATTTGGGTATGGGTTCCATGAGAGGACCATTGATTTGTTATATCTACTTGTTATTGAGGACGTGGAATTTGTGCATTGTTCCTGAAATGGCAATCATTGGGTATATATATTTTTTGTACATGTATGTGTTTACTTTGATGTGATTGCTGGAATATGTTGTGCTTACTAGAATAGTTGTGTGATCCTACCAGTACACTATGGTTGTGTACTGATATTATACTTACTTGTTCTTTGTTGAGTACAATGCATCTTCAGGCGGCTACTGATAGACCACATCTAGGAGATCAGTGATCGAGACCAAAATTCAAGGGTGAGCCAGTTCTTCCAGGCTTTCATGAGTTTTCGTTCTGCTTAGTCCACTCTCATCGGACTTAGACAAGTACTTTCGATATACTGTGTTAGTTTGGGGTTGTACCCCTTTTTCTTAGATTTGTTGAACTTTAGAATTTTGGTACATTGACTTTCAGGTTCTAGGCATTGTTTTCTACAAACGTTTTGTTAGACTTTCGGAGTTTATGGGAACTCCAATTTATTTCTGCATTTAAATCTACTTCTGTATCTTTAAATGCGTAGTATTTTGATTTAGTTGCTTAGTTGAGTTGTAGTAATGGTTCTCCACCAGAGGGTTAGTGTGGGTCCCAATCATGACAATCTAGGTCGTGAAAAAGTTGATATCAAAGCCCTAGGTTCGTTGATCTCAGTGTACCTAAACGAGTTTTGTAGAGTCTTGCGGAACGATACAGAGACGTCTGTACTTTTCTTCAAGATGCTATAGGAATTTAGAAATTCTCTTTGTTTTCTCTTGTCTCATTTCGTGTTATAACTTGATTCCAATTGATATCTGGTGATCCAAATAAATAATAAAACAATTAACGAAAAAGAAACAAGAAGAAGAAGAAGAAAGAAAACATTAATAAGGATAGTTAAAAATACGTAGGTAATTTTTTTTTTTTTTTAAATAAAGATCTAAACCTAAAATCCCTTATCCACTTACCTAACTACTCTAATATGTCAAAACTCAATTTAACCGTTTACCTACATAATACGAAAAACAAAATTAACACGTTTAACATCACATACAAAAATCAAAATTTGAAAAATAAATTTAAATATTTCAAATCTATATTTTATTTTGAAAAATGTCATTAACAAAAATGTGTTCTAGTTATCATATTTCTAAAAAAGAATAAATTCGAAATACTCTTTATGAGTATTCCATAAATTATATATTTTAATGCATATATGCAAATTCAGGATAAGAAGCATTTAATATTATATTTTTTTAATTACAATTTAACTGCAAACTTAGGATAAAAACATTCCTGATTATATTTTTAAATTTTAATATATAGGCTAACTTCGGATAACAAGCGTTCCTTATTATATTTTTTTCATAATCATGTAAACTAAATTATCATAACGTAAAATCATATTATCATTGTTTTTTATCGTTTATAGATAAAAAAAAATAATAATAATTAAAGCTAACGTTGAAGTGTACATACAAAATAAAAGACATTAGAACAATTTTATAAATAAATGGCTTTATCTTACTACACTAGAAATTACATTTGAAGATGGAATAAAATGGATGAGTTTCACGTTGATAAAGTTAGGATTTAGTTAGTGAGAACTTATATAGTCAAGCGTAATTTGTGGTGTAATTATTATTTCTTTAGCAACCTAACATGCTCAGAAGATTTCAATAAATGGATGATAACCTGCTGTTATTTTTAGATTTTCATTTGGACAAACTTTATTTTATCATTTCAAATTTTCATTCTATCATATAAAATCTCTCCACATGTATTTCAATTTAAAGATAATAATTGATACCATCGCTTTCAAAATTTCGAATTAAAATTTATTTGACATGAATTACCATATATGTTTTCACATTATATTCGTAATAGCATGTTGGTGGAGTTTATGATGTCTAAACTTTATCTAATTAATATTGTAAAAAATATATTAATTATTTATATGAAATTAGTTTTAAAATTTTAAAACTATATCCTAATATTATTTATCACTGTTAAGTTTTATGTATTACTAAAGAATAAAATCTACAACTTATTTAAAATTTACTAAGTAAATCTAAATATTCATAAAATAAAAGAACTCACTTATAGAAAATCAAAGGAATAAAGATGATATTTTTTTTCATCGTTCAATTTTGTTGCACTGCAAATAATTTATTTTTATGTGGTATAATATTAATTTTGATTATAGTATTTATTTTATATTGATCACTAGAATTTTTTTTTTTTTTTGTGCATTCTTATTTTATGAAATTATATTTGATTAAATGAAAATCGTCTTATTTTACAAAATTGAACAAGAGAGCAGAGTACTAAAGAGGTCAACATGCTTTGCAAGTTACATTTATATTTTAGCTAAAATTAGAATCAATTTTTTTGAATACAAGATTATAGATTTATCTATGACTTTAAAATTTAATTAACTAAAATAAATATCAATTCAACACACGCAACATATGTTAATTAATCTCCATTATACTAAAGAAGAAAAAGTTGTTAGAATGACGTTTGGTGTCTTTGAAGAACATATCTTCATCGCACATAGATTAAGGTAAATTTTTGTTAGTATTAAGTGTATATATAAAGTCAAAACATTATATATGATCATACATGCACTGTTGTTACTCAATAATAATTCATACTAATTCTTTTTATATTTAAAAATTATTATATTTTAAAATATCCGCGCAACGCACGGGGATGTTTATTAGTATTATTAAAAGTGAAAAACCCCCGAGTTAAAAGTTAAATTACGAAAAAAATCTTTATAAAATAATGATATTTGTGGACAAAAAAGTAAATACACATTATATATAATAAATACTATCACAACTATCTATATATAATAGGAGAAGAAGAAGTGACACATAACATCACCATAAAATTTTTCAATTTTAAGAATTTAATATTTAAATAATTTTAATTTGTTTTATTTATTTTCAATTTAAATTTTAAAATGTTAAAAAAAAAAAAAGTTAAACGGATTGTTTTAAATAATCCGCATTTTTTTTTAATTTCTTAATAATGTAATCAATAATAATAAGAAGAATATTAAATATAAACTGTTAATTTGTTTTAAATGTGAAAGTTGGGAGTTTAAAATTTATTTTAATATAATAAAATTTGTCAATTAAATTCGTTTGTTTAAATATAAAAAATAAAAAAAATCCAAGTAGTTACAACTAAATTACCATCAAAATTTGCAAAGAGATAAATTTGAGTTTATTTTAAATTAAATTAAGATATATATTGTAACTAATTCATGCAAAATAAAAGGAAAACAAGCAGAAGATAAATATCGCACTACTATTAACTTCTTCATCCACATTCGTAACTTCTCCACACAATCCTCTTCTTTTGGTAAACTATAAACTTCATTTGCATATCAAATTGAGAAAACTAATGTGTTATTATGATAAAGAAGGAAAAAATATTTTGAAATACTTTGTCTAATTTTGTGTTCTATTTGTTTTGAAATATTAATTTTCTTTCCGATCTGCTAGTTTTTTTTAACAATGTTTTGTTCTTCATTGTTGCATATTTGATATTCCATTTGTTACTTCACATAAAAGTGTAATAATTATTATTTTCTTTTAAGAAATAGTCATTTTTAAGATCAATCTGTGAAAAAATGTCAAAATTTATTAATAATATTATTTGAACATTACATAAAATACTAAATGAAAAGGTTAGCAAAAACATCATTTTAGAAAAAGAATTGAATAAATAGAAGAATCTATATACAAATAAGAAACTGACTTATTTGTATTTATATATAAATTTGTATATGTATATGTAACTGTATTTTTGTATATAGATAGTTTTGTATAGAAATCTCTCTCGTTTTATATAAACACAAATTATACATTATATTTTTTTTTGTATAATATGTGTTTGTATAAAGCGAGAAAGAGAGAATGACAAAAGGGAACTGGGCAGAGGAAGATTTGTATTGTACAATTATAAGTGTATAGAACGAAAAGATATGTATTTGTATTTGTCAATACAATTTTCTTTAGATTTACACAAACACAAACACAATTTATACATAAAGTGAGAGAGGCGAGAGAGAGAGTGGCAAGTGAGTTCGGGAGAGTGGCAAGTGAGTTCGGGAGAGTGGCAAGCGAGATATCTGGGGAGAGAGGCGAATGACAAAGTGTTTGCTACATATTAGAATTAAATGAAACTATGGTTATAGCATTAAATTTTAATCAATAATTTGTTATTTTATACAATTTTCCCATACAGGAATCTAGATAGTACTTAAAAAAAGTCAAGAATCTAAAATATTATTAAAACTTCATAATTTAAATTATTTTAATTTAATCAAAATTTAAACGAAAAAGTAATATGATAAAACTTCCAATTGAAATTTAACAAAAGAGTAACACAGTAAAAGCCGACAATTGACAGAAAACGTACAAGCTTAATATGGAGGCTAAAAAAAGTTAATAAAAATACCAATTAAATTTTTTTATTGATATACATATTTTTTGTTGCAATTATTATCTTTTTAATTAGTAAGATCATGTGTTTTAAATCCGTGTAAATTTATTTTTCTTTTGAATTCTCAATTTACATTGCACAATTTTTGGTTGATAAAAAACAGTATCTTTACTATTAAAAGTTAAAAAAATATTAAAAGGAGCTTATTATTTGAAAGGATCTCAATATTCTATACCTTAAATTTATTGAAGTTTTATTTTAATTACATAAAATATAATTATCTTTCCCAAATTTTCCTTATTTATAGTAACATTCTTAACAATAATATTAATATAGTAAATAATAATAATAATAATATTAAAAATCCTTTACAAAAAATTACATTTTGAATTGAGAAGTCAATTAGTTTTAAAATATAATGATCCAAAATTTAAATTTTAATACAAATTATTTTGGAGATAAAGTTTACTATCATTGTAAAATTGTAAATTTTAAAATAAATTTAACTTGTATTCTGCTATTAAAAAGAAAACAAATGGCAGCACTACTAAAATACAATTTTTTTTTTGGGATTTCAAAAATTAATATTTAGAATCAATGAAAATGATAATAAAAATTATTATGGGAAATTACATTAATGAGAATCTTTATTAAATTTTAGTTGAATATTTTATCAAGTAAAATCCATAAAATATATATTCAAGGCTCATGTCAACAAGAGGTTTAAAGATATATACAAAATTTATCAAATATAACTTTATTTGATTACTATTAATAATTTGTGTTTGTATAAGATAATATTTACATTGGAAGGAATGACCAGTGAGATCAAGTTAATAAATTATATTTAAAAAAATTAAGATAATTATATAACGTAACAACAATGTGCAAAAATCATATTTTTAATTTGATAATATTCAAAAGTTATGCACATGACATTATGATAAAATATTATTACTTGTTGGGTTATGAAGGTGATTAGGGCGTCATGTGGAAGCTTATAATTTGCAAATCATATGGTTGATAAATTAGACGACACATAAAACTATACTAAAAGAAATAATATTATTATATGATATGACCAATTGGTCTACATAATTAAAAACTAATAATAACATAAAAATTGTAGAGAGAAAATCTCTCCATAAACAAGACTCTTAAACGACTACATTGTGGATTCTATTGTTATTGTGTTTGAAGAAACAAACCTATATTTATAGAGTCCTAAAACATTTTCTTACTAGAAAAAAGACTAGCTACTCTAAAACATTTCCTACAAGAAAAGAATAAACCAATTATGAAAGAATATTATATTTTCCTTTCAGGAAAAGTAAAAACATTTATGGTAATGTTTTGTCTTTTCTTTAAGGAAAAATAAATCTTAAATTATGGTAAGAAAATCAGGGCAAAACCCTAACAAATCTCCTCTTTTGGCTGGATTTTCTTGCCAAAACTTAATCCGTCTTCTTCATATGCTTGATAATCTTCTTCACAAAATCTTCATGTATCACTGCTGCTTACCGTGATTTAAAAATTGATATGGGTTTAAAATTGAAGCCCTGTGTTAAAAGTTGTGAACAGGGTTGAAAGTGAAGCTCATGCGTTAAAAGTAATATGCATGAGTTGAAAGTAGAGTTCATGCGTTAAAAGTAAGATGCATGAGTTAAAAGTGGAGCTCATGCGTTAAAAGTAAAAAGCATGAGTTAAAAGTGGAGCTCGAGCATTAAAAGTTTGTTGTGATTGAAAGTTGATTTTGTTTTTAGGGATAGAGCAGCAGGATGGTTGAAAATATATTTGAAAATTTCCCCACATGTAGTAACACAAAAATCTTCATTATCATCACATTGATTGCAAATTGATTTGAAACCACTTGAACCTTTCTTTAATCTTGTTGAACCATTGGATCATTGAACCATGTGCTCTGATACCACTTGTTGGGTTATGAAGGTGATTAGAGCGTCATACGGAAGCTTATAATTTGCAAATCATATGGTTGATAACTTAGACGACACATAAAACTATACTAAAAGAAATAATATTATTATATGATATGACCAATTGGTCTACATAATTAAAAACTAATAAAAACATAAAAATTGTAGAGAGAAAATCTCCCCATAAACAAGACTTTTAAACGACTACATTGTGGATTCTATTGTTATTGTGTTTGAAGAAATAAACTTATATTTATAGAGTCCTAAAACTTTTTCTTACTAGAAAAAAGACTAGCTACTCTAAAACTTTTCCTACAAGAAAAGAATAAACCAATTATGAAAGAATATTATATTTTTCTTTCATGAAAAATAAAAACATTTATGGTACTGTTTTATCTTTTCTTTAAGGAAAAATAAATCTTAAATTATGGTAAGAAAATCAGGACAAAACCCTAACAATTATAAGAGAAAATACATAATCCTAAAACTTGGTAGCACAACTTACTTTAGCACTTAAACTACACGGACGTTTAAATACCCCCTTTAACATCTTTGAACTGAATTAAATACAACCCTAAGAATAGAATACCACTCGTACTTGCCACATCATAGTCATGTAAGCACTACGTCACAACAATGTAAGCACCACGTCATTAATTTTTCAATACCTTTTTTTTTGCTTATTCACCTTTTTTCTTAAACATTTTCTTAAAATTATTTACACTAATCAATTAATTAAAAATGTATTTTCAAATCAAAATTACCCCATCTTCTTCCACCCCTTCTCTTCTAAACCCTCCCCCCCCCCCCCCCCCCATCTTTCTTCTTTCTTGATTTTCATCATTTTCAACCTTCACTACCTACTTTTTTTTCCCGAATTTTCAGTCTTCAATAGTTATTTTCTTCTTCAACATTCATCATTTTTTAAAAAAATTAAATAGCATACTTACTTTTTCTTCTTCGAACCCTCTCTCTCCCACAAATCTGACCCTTTGAGAATAATATTTTTTGAAAGTTATTTTTTCTTAACAACTCAAATGAAAAATGAAAGTTATGTAAGAAAGTTTATAGGCCCACATGTTTTGCATCACAACTAATAGAATTCAAAATGGGTTACTTAAAATTTAACAAAGTTTACATTCAATAATATGAATTATGTGTTGGGTTTTGTGATTAGTGAAGGGCGGGTAAGGTGAGGGATGAAGATGAAGGAAAATTTTTACTATGGAAGAAGAAAGGTACAAGGAGTGCTTCAATGGGGAAGAAGACATTTGGGGAAGACAACAAAATAAAGAGAGAACAAAAAGATTAATTTTTTTAAAAAAAACAAAAAGAATCCACAAATTTCATTTACTTCTAAACAAGAAATTTCACATTTTTTTTTAACATTAACTTATAAAAAAAAAAAAAAATTATTAGTTATATATTGGCCAATAAAAAATGGCATGTGTATGATTTTATCTTTTAGCTTTTTTATTTTTATTATTTCACGTGCTTTGAGGAGAGTGAATACACTCACTTTGCCACGTCAGCTCTTAGGGTGATATTTAATCAGTTCAGAATTGTTAAGGAGATATTTAAATGCCCGTATAGTTAAAGTACTAAAGTAAATTTTACTGTCAAGTTTAGATGGATTTTACGTATTTTCTCTTATTATAATTAGTAATGATGAATTTAGAGAAAAAACTTTTAAAATGGTTATTCCTTCCTAAGTGGCAAAATCAACTATTTGATTAGAACATAAATTAAAAATTAAAACAATTAATAAAAAAATAAAAAGAAGAAAAAAACATTAATAAAGGAATAGTAAAAAATACGTAGGTAAATACTTTAAAAAAAAGAAAAGATAAAGATTGAAAAAATAATGACCTAAATCATCCTAAATTTCCCCACCCACTTACCCAACTACCCTAATCTCTTAAAATCAACTACTCCCTCCGTTTCACAAAGAATGGCCTAATTTGACTTGATACAACATTTATAAAAATAAAAAAAAACTTTTGAATCTTGTGGTCCTATATTAAAGTTATGTCAAATGTACAAAATTGTCCTTTAATTTTGTGGCCTTAATCATGCCACGTGAAAAGCTGAAATTAAAATTTTACCAAAAAAATAAAGAGGACATTCTTTTTTAAATGGACTAAAAAGGAAAGGAAATCATTCTTTATGAAAGAGAGGGAATATATATTTTAATCTTCTACCTATATAATAGGAAAGACAAAAGTGTCACGTATCAACATCACAAAAAATAAATTTAAATATTTCAAATCCGCATTTTGCAACAAAAAAAAAAAACATGTCATCAATAGAAATGTTTTCAAATTATCATTTTTTAAAAATAATAAATTTAAAAATATAATAAATTTGTATTTTACAAAAATAATGCTAGCTATCATTATCAAAATAATTATCAAAAATTTCGTTTTTAATATTTTTTATTAAAAAAATTATCTTTCAAGAAATTTTAATTTTAATTTGATAAATAATTATACAATATATATGTCACATAAACAGTCAAAAATAAAAACGGATTATTATATATTATTAAAAATTTGTAGATTGTCTCAAAACAATGTTTTTATTGATTAAAAAAAAAACTAAGATATTACAAAACATCTAATGCACGTAGTTTCTGTCTCATTTCTCTCTCACTTTATGTAAATTTTGATTATTAATTAATTTTTAGTTTTTAAAAACCTTTTAAACTTATCAATAAAAATAATAATTGAACTTCCTTTTTTAAGAGATAATATGATTTGTAACTATCTTTATTAATCTTAACAGTATTTTTTTTTTCAGTGATAAGATGATTTGCCACTATTCTTATTAATTTTAACTTAAAATATATTTTTTTTAAAATTATATTGATAAATAATTTTGAAGTTAAAATATGTTGATCTCAATTTGTGGTCTAGATACTATTTCTTTAGAATCCTAACATATTAAGAAGATTTTCATAAAATGAATGATGACTTGCAAAATTATATTTTCAAAATTTCATTTTTATCAACTTTATTCTTATCATTTTCAAAATTTTCATTCTATCATATAAAATCTCCCCACAAGTATTTAAATCTAAGATAATAATTAATATTATTGCTTTCAAAAAAATTGTAAATTATAATTGATTTGAAATGAATTATCATATATTTTTCTCACGTTATACTTATAATAGCATGTTGGTGGTGCTTATAATTTATTTTATTTATCTAATTAATATTAAAAAAATTAAATTAATCATTTATATAAAATTAGTTTAAAATATTAACACTAAATCCTAAAATCATCCGGCATTGTTAAATAATAAGTATTTACTAAAGAATAAATTTTACAGCATATTTAGAAAGATTAAACAAATCTAAAAATTCATAAAATAAAAGAAGAGACTTATAGTAAATCAAAAGAATAGAAGATGATCCTTTTTTTTTCATCTTTCAAATTTTTCTTTACACCGAAAATAATTTATTTTTCTATGATAAATATTAATTTGATAATTTGTTTCATGTGGTATAGATTAATTTGATTATAGAATCATTTTTTTAATTGATCATTGTAATTCATTATTTCGTACAATCTTATTTTATGAAATTATATTTGATTAAATGAAAATCGTCTTATTTTACAGGATTGAACGAGAGAGGAATGTGCTAAAGAGGTTGCAACATGCTTTGTAAATTATATTTAGATTTTAGCTAAAAGTAGAGTCAATATTTTAAATATTTGATTTTAGATTGATCTATAAATTTAAAATTTAATTAATTAGCACAATTATCAATTCAACACACACCACATATTTTATTAATCTTCATTATACTAGAAGAAGGAAAGTTGTTAGAATAATGTTTAGTGTCATTACACATCAATTAGGGTAAGATTTTGTTAGCATTAATTGTATATATAAAAGTAAAATATTAGATATGTTATAAATTCATTGTATTATGTGGATTGTCCATTGAGTTTATCCATAAACTTATACTTATCATCTAGGTATATTTCCTAGGTTCTATGAACCATTTTGGATAAGAATGTATATATTATTATGACACTTAATATGTTGACTTTTGGAGTGATTTCTCAATCTATAAATAGGGTTGTTCATTCACGATTGCTAGAAACACATGAGAGACTTAAAAGAGAGACTTGAAGACATTTGAGTAATATGATCTTTACATTCTACTCCCTATATATCTTGTCTATATTTGTTGTAGGATATTGGTGATATTTTACAACACATAATCAGCACAAGACTCTAGCCAATTGAGATTGAGTTTTTGTTTTTCTTTAGCTCATATTCAAGTTGATCTCTTTATGAGAATCAAGAAGAAAAAAGGATAAGTACTGCAATCAAGGTATTATATGCACAAAATCAGGTATGCATTTTCTGGAATCTTTTTATGATTTAGAATACAATATTGTTCGGTAACTAAATTGACCAGGAACCAAAGACATATACTACTACTGGTTGAATATTTCTCCACAAAGTTCTTTAAATGGAAGAAGGTATAAAATTTTGGTAGCATGAATTTGAGTAGTATATTTTATGAATTTTATTTCAATATTTTGAAAGACTCAAAGAGTTTGTAGTTTGGTCTATTATACCATTGGTTGAGAGCAAGACAGTGGATTTGAGTCTCATCTCACCAAAAGTGTAAGACATCATGTTAAAAGTCTGGATGCACCATAATGAAAAATGTTTAAGGTTAAGACGATAGATTCAAGTTCTATCACACCAAGAGGGTAAGAAAACAATTTTAGTTTTGCTGCACCATGATGATAAGGATTGAGTTCAAGTCCCATAGAATTATGGCCTAACACGCCTTATATGGGTAAGACATTGAGTTTGAGTCTCAATGCACCATAGTGATGATATAATGATGACTAAGTCTTTGATGAAAAGTCATGAAATTCGTCCTATTTAATTTGTTTCATTCCCTAAAGAAAATGTGGTTGCAGTACATGATAAGTTTGAACTCCGCCCAATTACTTCATTCAATTATATGAATGTGGTAGCAATGAATAACAAGTCTAAAAGATGACAAGTGATTGAATGTATGAATAAGTGCGTGGATGGGCATAATTATAATAATCATCATTGTAGTAATTATGAAAGGGAGAACATTCTGGGTTCTCCAAATAGGCCTTCAAAATGTGAAGGTAATTCTTATCATCATAATAGTATGAAAGGTCATTGGACCCGTGGTCGTTGTGTGACCTAATAATATAAAAATCCTCCATCAAAATAAAGAAAGATAAAGTAGTGGTACACTTGACTTTTCAAGGTGATGTTGAGGTGGGTCATGCAGAAATGATAAATTTTAAAGTCATGACAATGTGCTTATTATGCGAACTTATGAAGCACATATAAATGATTAGTCCATTTTTTAAGAGAATGTGACGTGTGATAAGCATCGTGAATGCTCAATCATTCTAAAAGAGAATGAGTCAAGATGTGATAAAATCATTATGGATTGGATATATGCCACATCTTACCTCTATTAAAGGTTTGAGAAAAATGATATATGCCACAACTTACCTCTAAGGGAGGTTTGATAAATTTTTGATCACCAACTTGCTCTTTTCAACCACTTTGACATGCACATTCAACACACCATTATTTTAAACTTAAAAAGAAAGAAAATAAAACTTGGGTTGCCTCCCAAGCAGCGCCTTAGTTAACATCATGTCATGACGCAAGTCCACCTTCAAACCTCATTCTTGGGATTGACCATAGTGTCACTAGGGAACCCCCCTTGTTGCCTCGGTTTAGATGATATGAGCTATGACCCATTTTGGTCTCCAATTGTTTGATCGACACTGAATGGGAAGTGACGGTCTGGCTAAAGGTAGACACATCTTCTTTCATTTCCTTTAAAATTTTGTCCGACCCCTCAACTTTGTTGAGGATACGAGAAAGCATATCCTCAGACCGGCCACTTTTCGAATCCTTTGGCTTTTGGTGCTCATAGGGAGGCACATATCTATCCTTCTCCCTATCCTTCCAATTGGGATTTCAGTCCCTGCATTCTCGATCCTTCCAACCTTTATTCCTATTCTAACCTTGGTTACCACCTGCCTCGGGTAGATTGAACGATAACCACCACCTTGGTTGGTTAGGAAATTCACCTCTTCATTATACAAGGCTTCAAACTTATACTCATCCGGATTAGCACACCCGACACCCATGACATTAACACTTCGAGCACAAGCTCCCATGAAATTTTTAGATAAAATGTCAAGTTATGTCATGATCTTGGCCATGTTCTGGTCCCTCTCTTGGTCCTTCTCTATCTCTTTCTTAGTCAACTTAAACGTGAGAGGGGAGACCTGGTCTTCACGGGTATACCATACCCTATTTATGGTAGTCATGCCATCTAAGAGCTTAGCCGCTATCACATAAGGTTGTTGCATCAAACCTCCCAAAGAAAGTTGGTCAGCAACACTCATATTTACCAAGTCAAGACTCCGGTAAAAATACTATGGCAACACATTATCAAGAAAGTCATGAGTTGGGCATTGAAGCACCAACTTCTTGAATCGCAACCTAGTTTCATGAATTGGCTCGCCTTCTAGACGCTTGAAGCTCTGAATACTGTCCTGAAGAGTCATCATCTTTGAGGGAGGGAAAAATTGCACCAGAAATCTGGTAACGAACTCCTCCCACTAAGTGATTGATTCACGTGGCAATTCAGTCAGCCACTTGCACGCCTCTCCCATCAAAGAGAACGGTAACAACCTCAACCAGACCGACTCTTGAGAGATGTTCTTGAAGGAGAACGGTCTGCATACATCCAAGAAATTTCGAATATGCTCATGGGGATCCTCATGAGCCAAACCACTGAAAATCCCCTTTAGTTGCAAGAGTTGCAACATAATACTTATGATATGTAACACCGCATTCTCTTCGGCCGGAGACAAGAGAATGGCACCAATACCTCCCATGAGATGGGGGTCATTAGCATGAGGCTCACTGACATCGTTGAGGTTTTCGATGTCATCATGATGGCCTACTTGGCAGCCATTACTGCCGTTCACACTCATACTTCCTGTTTTAACACACAAACAAGCAAAAAAAAAACTAAAATTAAGTAGAACTATAACTAACAAGAACAAAAATCAACTTACTAAGAATTCTCAAATAACACCACACCCCGACAGTGACACCATTTTGATAAAAGAGAGTAAAGCTATCAAAGACACTTCATCCAATACTAAGCATCAGCGATCGTTCAATAGTAATATAACCCAACTATGTGAGTTGGGGTTGAGTCCCAAGGGAGTGGTTCGTAATTAAGAATCAATAGAAAAGCATGAATATACTCAAGTCAATCATAGCTAAAAACATGGCTCAAGTTAGGAGTGACACAAGTGTCAAATATCAAGGGGGGTTTTGTTTCAACTATCAACTAAAAGCAAATAATACGAAAAATAACAAATATGGAGATGAGATTCTTGGGATGTGATTGGATTATGGGCTAAGATAGACAATCGGGTAATTGCAATTAATAGTAAACAACTGTAAATCAGTGATTAAGCTAGACTTTAGAGGGGATAAACTTTCTCTCGATCAATTTACCCCGAAGCAAATTGGTTTCTCTCGAACACCAATAAGCAACAATTAAGCACATCCTTCGCTTTAGTCCATTCACTCTCTCGAGCTGAATGTGTGGAAAAAGGTTTAGGGTTCACTCTCTCGAGTTGAACCCATAACAACCCAATACCCATAGATTATCGATTTAGTAATTTTGGTTTTAAAACCTCTCTCTCGAGCAAGCCAAAAACACGAAGTTAAGATTGTATTTGCAACTACAACCCATTAAATTCAACCACAATTACTGAACGAAAACACCTTTAAAAAGCAATTAAACTATTAATTAACAATATCGAATAATTATATCAATCCATAATCACATAATCACACCCCAAGAATTGAGATTTTAGTTAGACATCATAAAAAGATAAAAATCGTTACCAAGTTGTGTTTCCATCAACTAGGTACGATTGATAAAGTCTTTACAAAGGTCTAAGATGAAGAATCTTCAACACCCACTTCCAATTTCTTAGAAATGAAAATCTTCAAATCTTCAAAGCTAAGGAAAAATGTCTCCAAAAACTTAGTTCTAAGCTCTCAACTTGAAAACTGAATAATAATAAAAACTACTAAATGTTAGATACTAAACTAAGAATTTAAAAACATATTTACAATCGCCCAAAAATGTGTTGCAAAGGACCATTCGGCGCAATAAGTTGGGATCGTCGATCCATTCAGCGATCTGCCCTTTGGTCAAGAATCCAATGCCTTTTTGTTTTGGCCTTCAGCATCTTCAGGTTTTGTACTTTGGGCAATATGGCACTGCATCGCAGAACCGTTCAACGACTCACCGACTTTCTTTTTGACCGCCGACTTGATTTTCTGCTTCAGGGTTCGGCACACTAAAACATTAGGCGAGACAATGATCATTCGGCTACTCGCCCAATGGATTAGGTGATCCTCAGGCTCTCTTTTCTTCGTCCTGATTATATTTTAAAATTTTAATATATAGGCTAACTTTGGATAACAAACATTCCTTATTATATTTTTTTCATAATCATGTAAACTAAATTATCATAACGTAAAATCATATTATTATCGTTTTTTATCGTTTATAGATAAAAAAAATAATTAAAGCTAACGTTGAAGTGTACATACAAAATAAAAGACATTAGAACAATTTTATAAATAAATGGCTTTATCTTACTACACTAGAAATTACATTTGAAAATAGAATAAAATGGATGAGTTTCACGTTGATAAAAGTTAGGATTTAGTTAGTGAGAACTTATATGGTCAAGCTTTAATTTGTGGTGTAATTATTAGTTCTTTAGCAACCTAACATGCTCACAAGATTTCAATATAATGGATGATAATCTGCTGTTATTTTTAGATTTTCATTTTGACCAACTTTATTTTATCATTTTAAATTTTCAGTCTAACATATAAAATCTCTCCACATGTATTTCAATTTAAAGATAAATAATTGATATCATTGCTTTCAAAATTTCGAATTAGAATTTATTTGACATGAATTATCATATAAGTTTTCACGTTATATTCGTAATAGCATGTTGGTGGAGTTTATGATGTCTAAACTTTATCTAATTAATATTGTAAAAAATATATTAATTATTTATATGAAATTAGTTTAAAATTTTTAAAACTATATCCTAACGTTGTTTATCCTTCTAAGTTATATGTATTACTAAAGAATAAAATCTAGAACTTATTTAAAATTTACTAAGTAAATCTAAATATTCATAAAATAAAAGAACTGACTTATAGAGAATCAAAGGAATAAAAGATGATCTTTTTTTTCATCGTTCAATTTTGTTGCACTGCAAATAATTTATTTTTATGTGGTATAATACTAAGATTATAGTATTTATTTTATATTGATCACTAAAATTCTTTTTTTTTTTTTGTTTTGCTTTCTTATTTTATGAAATTATATTTGATTAAATGAAAATAGTCTTATTTTACAAAATTGAACAAGAGAGCAGAGTACTAAAGAGGTTTCAACATGCTTTGCAAGTTACATTTATATTTTAGCTAAAATTAGAATCAATTTTTTTGAATACAAGATTATAGATTTATCTATGACTTTAAAATTTAATCAACTAAAATAAATATCAATTCAACACATGCAACATATGCTAATTAATCTCCATTATACTAAAAGAAGAAAAAGTTGTTAGAATGTCGTTTGGTGTCTTTGAAGAACATATCTTCATCGCACATAGATTAAGGTAAATTTTTGTTAGTATTAAGTGTATATATAAAGTCAAGCCATTATATATGATCATACATGCACTTTTGTTACTCAATAATAATTCATACTAATTCTTTTTTAAGTTTAAAAATTACTATATTTTAAAATATCCACACAACACGCGGGCATGTTCGTTAGTATTATTAAAAGTGGAATACCCCCGAGTTAAAAGTTAAATTACGAAAAAAATCCTTATAAAATAATGATATTTGTGGACAGAAAAGTAAATACACATTATATAGAATAAATACTATCACATTAAAAGTGGAATACCCCCGAGTTAAAAGTTAAATTACGAAAAACATCCTTATAAAATAATGATATTTGTGGACAGAAAAGTAAATACACATTATATAGAATAAATACTATCACATCTATCTATATATAATAGTAAAAGAAAAAGAGACACATGTCATCACCATAAAATTTTTCAATTTTAAGAATTTAATATTTAAATAATTTTAATTTGTGTTAGTTATTTTCAATTTAAATTTTAAAATGTTAAAAAAAAGTTAAACGGATTGTTTTAAATAATCCACATTTTTTTAATTTCTTAATAATGTAATCAATAATAATAAGAAGAATGTTAAATATAAACTGTTAATTTGTTTTAAATGTGAAAGTTGGGATTTTAAAATTTATTTTAATATAATTTGTCACTTAAATTCGTTTGTTTAAATATAAAAAATAAAAAAAATTCAAGTAGTTACAACTAAATTTCCATCAAAATTTGCCAAGAGATAAATTTGAGGTCATAGAAAAATCGAAAAATCGCTCCCCACCTGCAAGCCTAAAACCTAATATTTTGCCAAAAACTCACCGTCGACATGGCCGCCACGGCCATCAGCCAGCCTCCTTTGATGGAGGTTGGCCTGCCTCTTATGCCCACTGGTCAGAACAAACCTACCTATGCAAGCACCTTAGCCATACATGTCCAAAAGACCAAACCGCTGCCTCTTAAGCCTATCACGTACCTGCATGGAGAACCAAAGATAGTATGGGATGAGGAGGAAGTAGAGCAAATGATCATCAATGAGAAACTTCAATATGCTATGATCAGGAAATTCTCATATGGTTGGCCTGATATTCAAGATCTGAGACGACTTATACCAAAGCAATGTGAACTCAAAGGAGAAGTAAACATAGGGCTACTTAGCAATAGATACATATTGATTAGGGCCTCATTGTTGGAGGATTATGGGACTCTTTTATCAAAGCCTCAATTTTACATCACTCATAATTACTGGCCGTACCCTATGAGGACTTCGAAATGGGAACCTCGGTTTAATCCAGATGAAGAAACTACTACTGCAATCGCATGGATCTCATTACCTGCAATTCCGCCAATTTTTTTTGGAACAGAAACTATTTTCTCAATGGCGGCAGCAGTAGGAAAGCCATTACAAGTTGATATGGCAACCAAGAATAAAACCCGTCCTAGCTGTGCAAGAGTGAAGGTGGAAGCGGATCTGCTTGGAGAATTCCCAAAACGTATTAATGTGGGAATGAGGAAGAAATCAGGGGAGGTTTTAGAAAGATGGGTGACTATAAAGTATGACTATGTACCCAAATATTGTAAGACATGTAAGTTGCAGGGGCATAATGAGGAAGAATGTTTCATTCTACATCCAGAGCTATACCCAAAGGAGGAAAAGGAGGGGGAAGGAGACAAGGAGAAGAAGAATACAAGCAACAAATTACAGAAAAATCAATGTTTTTAATGGACAAAAGGAAATGGGGCAGCAACAGAAAGGTAAGGAGAATGGGGATATACTGTTAATCATTTCAAGGAGCAATGGAGGAGAACAGAGAACAGAAGAGGAAGGATTCTTTCAGAGCAGGTATGGAATCCAAAGAGGAAAGAAAACAATAAGGAGCAACAGCTGATAAAAACAAATAAATTTGATGCATTAGGGGAAGGAGGAGAAGAGGAATTACAGGAAAAGAATGAGCCAGGGGCCCAGCAAGGACACAAGGAACAACAAGATAATTTCCTACTCCAAAAGGCTGATGCTCATAGCAGACATGATAAGGAGATAGGAAGCACAAGCTCAAAGTCAATGCAGAAAGATAAACAACTTATACCTTCAAGAGGGTAAAGCAGCAGTGATTCAAGTATGGAATCACCCAAGGAGATCCCAAATTCAGAAAGTACACATATACGTACTGCCATCAGGGAAAGACATAGGGAGGAAAAATACACAGACAATGCTGAAATGGAAATTAACATGGAGAACAAGGAGGAGAACATAACTGTACAAGAAGAAGAACACCACAAGGTGAGAGGTACACCAGATGGAAAAACTCCCAGAATAGACAAGATGCAGCTTACAGAAGTGAATAAAAAGCAACATGAAGAGGAAGAAGATGACATGGAGGCATCCATAGAGCAAATAGGAAGAGAAGGAGATTTGTCACCCAGACAAATAGGGCAACTAAAAGGTAGGCACAAAAAGAAATACAGCAATACAGTGCCTC
This sequence comes from Solanum bulbocastanum, assembly GCA_037074985.1. Taxonomy (NCBI): domain Eukaryota; kingdom Viridiplantae; phylum Streptophyta; class Magnoliopsida; order Solanales; family Solanaceae; genus Solanum; species Solanum bulbocastanum. Next base: position 31,763,076 of record CM073601.1, on the reverse strand, counting down.
TCCAAATAAATACAAGGAGCAGGAAGGGAACATCATCCTCCAGTGATCAATGATTAGCAAATTACTTTTCTGGAACATAAGGTCAGTAAACTCTCAAAATGCTTTTGAGAGATTACTTGATCTTAACAGGAAAAATCATTACTCATATATAGCTCTCTTAGAGCCTTTTCAAAGTCCAACAGAGATAGAGAGTTATAGAGGAAGACTTGGCAAACAACATGCTAGAGCTAATTGTTCAGCCAAAATCTGGATTTTCTGGGATGAAGATTGGGAGGAACAACATACATTAGACTCAGTACAGCAACTAACCATTAGTTTCAAACATAAAGGGAATCAGAATGTAGTAAAGATAACCGCAGTATATCCCAGATGTAGTGCTTTGGAAAGATTAGAGTTGTGGGAGGACCTTGAAGACATTTCTAACAATACAATATTCCCATGGATAGTAGGAGGGGATTTCAACACTATCATGCATAAATCTAAAAAGTTGGGAGGACTGCCAGTTACACAGAATGAAACTACTGATTTTATTCAGTGTATAAATACATGTGCACTGAATGAATTGAAGTTTATAGGAAGCTGTTACACATGATGGAATGGACGAATTGAGGAGGACTGCATTTTCAAAAGACTAGATAGAGTTTTTGGAAACAATGAATTCATGAACACCCTCCAAGGAAGTGAGGTTCATCACTTGATAAGGGAAGGGTCTGACCATGCCCCTTTACATGTGAGGTGCAATAATGTACAGGAGCAAATCAAAAAACCATTCAGATTCTTGAACTTCTGGGTCAAGCACAAAGATTTTGTTAAAGTGGTGGGGGAAAGCTGGAAGAAAGAGGCACAAGGTTCACCTTTTTTTATTGTTCAACAGAAGCTCAAGAGATTAAAGGGAGTCTTGGTGCAATGGAGCAAATCAACTTTTGGGAATATATTCCAACGGTGGCCACATTAGAAGATGTGATAAAAGCTAAGGAAGCTCATCTGGAAATAAATCCAACCACTGAAAATAGGATTGGTTTAAAAAATGCAGAAGCTGACTTAAAAAGGTACTACACATAGAGGAGGAATACTGGAAACAGAAGGCTGGAATGAGGTGATTTTGAAATGGAGACAGGAACACAAAATTCTTTCATGCCTATGTACAGGGTAGAAGAAGGAAACTACATATTTCAGCAATACAGACAATGCAGGGGGATTTAATTTCTTCCACAGAAAATATTGGAGAGGAGGCAGTCAATGTGTTTAGAGAACAGTTTACAGAAACAAATGAACCCACAGACTACACCATGTTGGAGAATAGTCCAAAGATAATATCCAATGAGCAGAATGAAGAGATGGAGAGGCTACCAACAGAATATGAGGATAAAAATGTGGTTTTTGCCCTAAATGGGGATAGTGCAAGTGGTCCGGATGGATACAGTTGGTCAATTTTTTCAGAGTTGTTGGAAATTGTGAAACAGGACATCATTAACATGGTAAAAGCATTCTACTGTGGAATGGAGATGTCAAGGTTCATTACACACACAAATCTGATCTTAATTGCCAAAAAAGGAGCCAGTGAACAATTTTGGGGATTTAAGATGAATTAGTCTTAGCACCTTCACCGACAAAATTATTACAAGAATGCTCCATGAAAGGTTGGTTCCAGTTCTACCAGATATTATATCAAGGAACCAGTCAGGATTCATAAAAGGGAGGAGTATAACTGAAAATGTCCTACTGGCTCAGGAGATTGTGAGGGATATTAATAGGAGGAACAAATTTCACATTGTGGTGGTGAAATTGGACATGGCAAAAGCATATGATAGGGTATCCTGGAAGTATTTGGCAAGAGTACTAAGGAAATTTGGGTTCTCAGAAAGAATCACAGATATGGTGGTAAGAGTGATCTCCAATAACTGGGTACTCAGTGATAATGAATGGGCAGAATTTTGGTTTCTTTCAGTCCTCTAGAGGACTGAAACAAGGTGATCCTTTGTCACCCACTTTATTCATCATAGCTGCGGAAGTTCTAGCTAGGAGCCTCAACAAATTGTTTGAAGATCCAGAGTTTAAAGGGAATGGTATGCCAAAATGGAGTCGTGAAATTAATCATCTATCTTATGCAAATGATACCATTCTCTTTTGTTCTGGACAACCTACCTCTATGAAGAAGATGATGAAGGTGTTGAGGAATTATGAGGCAGTCTCAGGGCAAATGATTAATCTGAACAAAAGTTTAGTTTACTTGCATGAGAAGGTTCACATTGGTATTTGTAATCAAATCAGGAGGATCACAGGCATAAAGCAAGGCTCCTTTCCTTTCACCTACTTAGGTTGCCCTATTTTCTATGGAAGGAAAAATAGAAAACACTTTGAAGAATTGATTAAAAAGGTCATGAAGAGGATCAGTTTGTGGCAGAATAAATTGTTATCTTTTGGAGGGAGGTATATACTAATAGCTCATGTGCTACAATCAGTTCCTGTGTACATCCTGTCAACCATGAACCCACCTGCTGGGGTTATAAATCAGCTGCATAGGATATTTGCCAAGTTTTTCTGGGCAAACACAACTGGATAAAAAAAAAAAAAGCATTGGGTGGTATGGGACAAAATATGTAACCCAAAGGAGGAAGGGGGTTTGGGTCTGAGATCATTACATGATGTCAGGAATCTATGAAGGAAACAATTCCAGAAAATCTACAAACAGAGGTATGTTCATATTTCAATATGAATAGCTAAATTGTCTTATTCCTAATAATCTCTTGATTATTATTTGATTATTATCATGTTATAGTATTGTTATATTGAATGAATTCGAAGTAGTTTGCTATGAACGAAAGTAGGCTGAGAATAGGTAAACCCAGACTATACCATCCGAAACCGGAAACCCAGTTAGGCAAAAGAGAAGCCGTTTTAGGGGAAGTACGAACTTTTTGAAGGCGCTGTTAGGATAACTGATTGAGGCCAAAAAGTCTTAGTAGTGACCAGAAGAATTTGTTCAGGATAACTTAAGTCTAATTCTTTTCATTTTATTTGTTCAAACATATTTGGTCCATTGTATTTGTTTGTTCAGTATCTTTTCCTTGAGAGGTGATCTGCAATCACATTCTTGTCAGTTTTTATAATTTCAATTGTAAATGAAAAATTTAATATATTTACTACCAGTCTTCTTATTTCTTTTGTTGTAACTGAATATTGTACCTTTTTAGTTATCCACCATTTTACCTGTGTATTATCTGTTCTAACAATAAATTTGTTATATACAATATATAGTTCAAAAGCTAATAAACATTTATATAAGGCAAATAGTTCTTTTCTATTTATTTCCCATTTTATTTGTGGGTCTGTATATGATCCAGAATAATATCTGCAGTGATGTTCTATTTTTTCTTTTATATATTTATATTTTAGTACTCCTCCGTAACTATGATTACTAGAGTCTGTTTCTACTATATAAGTAAATTGCCTATTTTCATCTGGAAAGTATAATTTTGGTAAATCTTTACACATATTTTTTATCTTTCTGATATATTTTTTATCTTGTTCATCAAAGTGATATTCTATATCTTTCTTTAATTTTTTCTGTAATGATTTTAAATTTTCTGCTAATTTTGGTATATATTCTCTTACTTGATTAACTAATCCTAAAAATGATTGTAATTTTTTCTTAGTATCTAATAATTCTTTCGAATTAGATATTTTTTGTACAATATGTGTTTGCATTTTTATTTCATTTTTATCTATTTGTATTCCTAAGAATTCTATTTGATTTTTCATAATTTCAGCTTTCTTTTTTGATAAGCTAATTCCTGATATTTCTATGATATGTATAAATTTTTCTAATAATTTTATATGTTCTTCTTTTGTTCTTGAGTATAATAATATGTCGTCTATATATACTATACAATTTTCTAGTTGGTTAAAGTATGTATCCATAAAATGTTGATATCTACCTGATGCGTTTTTATATCCAAATGGTAGAACATTCCATTCGTAAAATCCTTGTGGTACAGTAAATGCTGTTAAATGCTTAGATTCTTCTTCTAGTTTTAGGTGGTAAAATCTTGATTTACAGTCAAATTTGCTAAAGTAATTATATCCTTGTATTTGTCTTACTTTTAATATTTTATTAGGTATAGGATAATTATATGTTTTAGTTTTTGCGTTTAGATTCCTATAATCAATAACCATTCTACTTTTTCCTCTTTTCTGTTCACTATGTTTATTTACTATAAATGCTGGACTGTTATGTTTACTATTGCTTTCTTGTATATATTTATTTTCTAGTAATTCATTTATATGCATTTTAAATTCTGATTGGTCTTCAAAATTATATCTTAATGGTTTCTGTGTTATTATACTATTTTCATCTATTAATTCAATTTTTACTTTTGTTTTGTGTTTATCCCATCCTTGTAATGGGTTTTCATTATATAATGAGTTTAATTTATCGTTTATTGCTTGTACTTTATCTATTGTGAATATTATAATTTCTATTTTATGATCATTAGTTGTTATATTTTCTAACTTTTGGGTAATTTTTTCACTTCCTTTTATCCATGGTGTGTTTTTTCTGATTTTATTATTAACTCTTTTTGCTCCTATCTTGTGATTACATATGGTAGTGAACCACCAATGTGTCTTTGTTATAGTATGTGGATATAGTTTTTCTAAAAAAGGCATTCCTAATAATATATCTTTATTCGTAAATTCATAACTATAGATTTCATCTATTAATAATATTTTATCCCATATTTGTATTTTTATATTTTTAGCTTTATGTATTATCATGCTTCCTTCATTATTAAATCCTGTTACAATTAATGGTATTTTTAATTTTTCCCATTTGCTATCTGGTAGACAATTATGTTTACACATATTTGCTTCTGCTCCTGTGTCTATCATAGGTGTGTAATATCTATTATAGTATCCTTCTATAATTATTTTTGCTAAAATGTATATTTTTGTCATTATATTGGGATGTTAAAATGTTATTTTATCATATAATTGTTCTTTTAATGATTACTTTCTTATTTTTGTAATGTATCTTTAGTTGTTTATCATCTATGTTATATGGTTTAACTGTTTCTAGCCATTTTATTCCTAAAGTAATATTATTATTTTCTTGATGTATTTTAAATTTAATTTTTATTGGTATTCCTCCAATAATTAGTTCTTGTTCAATAGTTTCTACTATATTTACCAAAGCTCTAGGTAATTCTGTGTTTATATTTTCTCCTGTAATTATTTCATGTTCTTTGACTAGTTTTCTTATAATCTGGTTTTCTACTTGTCCTGTAGTTATGTTTATTAAATATTTTCTTTGATCTAATATTCCTGTGATATAATATTGATATGGTTGTATTTCATCGTTCTTTTGTTCTAATAACTTAGATATTAGGTCGCAATCTAATCTTCTAGATGTACTATTTCTTGATGATGATGGTGTGTCGTAGCTTAATCTTTTAGATGTACTTAACCTTTCTTTTACTATCTCTAAATCGTCTTCAATATCTATTTCTTTATAACTGTAATCATTATTATTTATTACTGTAATTATTTTATCAAATGGATTTTCTATTTTGATTTTTTGAATCTTATTTTTTGCTATTATTTTATGCTTTGTAGTTAGTATGTATAAATTTTTACATCTTGCTGTAAATATTTTACTTCCTGGTGCTAGTTCTATGCCTGACATTTTCTAGTATAGTACTAGTGATTTATCTATATTTTTGTCTTCTATTGCTACTGAATAGTTTGCACTTATAATAAATTTAAATTTTTGGTATATTAAATTTCCTCTAACTGCACTTATTATACTTTTTTCTATAGGTTGAATTATTCTATCATCTGCTAAATATAGTTCTATAGGTGTATCTATTCCTTCTCTAAAACATGCTTTTATTAATATTTCTGTTGCTCCTAAATGTACATATTTTATTGAATTTTTTTATTTTAAATCATGGATTTCTTTATTAATTATTTTCTTATTTATGATGGGTATTTTAGTTTTTCCTTTAATATATTTACAATCTATTACATGTTCTTTTTGGCTTACTACATAATATTCATCGTGTTGTAATTTAAATAAGTTTTTTAATCTAGGTACTTCTAATATCTTATCTATGCTTAAGTCTAATTCTTTTCCTTTTATTTGTTCAAACATATTATTGTCAAATATTATTTTTGTTCTGTATATTCGTTATCTTGATATTCTTCTTTACTTATTATTTTTATGTTGCTTTCAGTCATAATCTGAAAATGACTCTATTTCTTTTTCTAATTCATTATCTGTTATTTCGTATATACTATCTTCATCTTCTAAATCATAATCTAAATAATCTATCTGTCTATATGTGTTGTTTTCTATTATCTCTGTTATTTGTTTTTTCTTTAAATCTTTTGGTAATTTACAATCTCTAGCTAAATGTCCTAGTTTTCCACAATTATAACATTTACATTCTGTTATATTTTTCTTAACTCTATGTGGTCTTTTTTGTTTATAATTTTTTATATAATATCTTTTTCTTGGGATTTTGTTTTTATATTTTGTTTTGAAGTGTTTATATTTCTTTATCCCTTTCTTTTTATATAGATTTTTGCATCCAAATTGGGGTGCTAACTTGCTTGTACAATATGCTAAGTTTTTTACTAATATTTTTTCTAATTTTAAATCTTCTTTATGTTTTTCACATAGTTTCATAAACCATTGTTGTAAGAATTTTATTCTAGCTCCTAGTGTATCTACTGTATTTGATTCTTCCCAATCTTTTATTATTTTTAAACTAAATGGTTCTGGTAATTTTGTGTAATATAATTTTCTTATTTCTCGACTTTCATCATTTGTATATATTCCTTTATAGTAATATTCTCTAAATGCACATGTATATTCATCTATGTAACTCATTTTACATATTGCTAATTTATTCATTAAATTTCTGTTTATTATTTTATCTTTCTGTTGTTCTTCTATCTCTGTTGTCATACTACCAAATTCATTTCTAATTGATATTTCATATTTATTTAATATGTCTATTGCTGATGTTGCTACTTCATTATTAGATTTTGTATTATTTCTTAGAGTTGTTAAACTTGCTGGTGTTAAATTTTGTAACCATATTTTTGTTGTTCCTATAAGCGTTCTTTCTATGTACCCTGGGGCATCTGTTATTGATATTTTGTTATCTATTAATTGTTTTGATATATAGCCTATCCATAATTGGATTGTTTTATTTGTATCTGCTACACAGTCTAAATCTAAGAAATTATTTTGATCTGTAGTTTGTCTAGGTGTCCAATTTTTATTTAATCTTCTATCCCATAAAACTTTATCTCTTCTTTCTTGTTCGTAAGTATAATATGTTGGGGTTGTATCTATTCGTGTTTTAGGATTTGAAGTACTTGGTTTCTCATCTAAATTTCCTACATTTATTTCTATATTTTTATCTTTTTCTATAAGGTCAGTATATGTTTCTGAGTATGATTCATAATTATTTTCTGAAATATTATCATTTTCTTCTTCATTTATTTCATCTATTCTTAATTCAGGTAATTCTTCTGTTTCTTCTAACATTGTTTTCATTTTTTCTATTTCTTGATTTAATTTTAATTCTTCAGTTCTTTTCTTATTTTCTTCTTTTATCCTTAATTTTTCTTCATATAGTTGTTTAAGTCTTTCTAATTCTTTTTGTAATTCTTGAATTCTAGTATCTTTTACTTCCTCTATTTGTTTAATTTCTTTTTTAGCTTGTTCTCTAATTTTTTCAATTTCCTTTTTTCTATCGATTTCTTCATTTTCTTTATTTAATCGTACCATTGTTGTTAGACTATCTTCTAATTTTGCTGATTCTTTATCTGGCATTAGGTATAGTTGGTTTCCTATTTTTTTATATCTTCGTTCTAAGTTTGAATGTATTATTTTTATTTCTAGTCCATCTTGACTTTTATATATTTTTTCTTCTACAGCATATTCTTCTTTATTCATTATAAATCGTGTTGATATTTATATTCTAAGTGTTGTAATTGTAGTTCTAAGAAGAATATCGTTTTTCTTTGTGCTTTTATAGATTTTTGGCATACTCCTGCCCATATATTATCTTCTAATCTGTTTTGTCTAAATTCTATTTCCTGTTTTATTTCATTAATTTTTTCTAATAATTGTTCTCTATAGTTTTCATCCATTTTAATTTTCTGGTGAAAATGTCTTTTCATAATATTTTTGTTTCTTTATCATAAGATTTCATATTTCTTTTGTATTTTCTGAAATATATTCTAAATATTTTATATCTTGGGTTCTTCGATATGTTAAAATATTATTTATTAAAAGTTTATTTAATAGATCTAAATTTTCCATAGTTTGTAGCCAATATGTTAAATATTCGTAGTTTATCATTAATCTGAATATGAGTCATATAATTCATATATACTTTGAATAGTTAGTTCATGCCAATTTTGTGTTATTAATTCCATTATTTGGTTTATTTCTGCCATTTCTTCAGTAATTAAAAGGTCGTAAATTTTTCTTTTTATGTCAATATTAAGTGTTCTAAGAATGTATAAAATAAGTATTTTATAATTATAATCTTCATCTAGTAAGTATGTATTCATCATTTTCATGATTTCTAAACAATTTATTCCTTCTAACCTCTTTATTTATTATTATCAATTATCAAATTATATTAAAGTTATCCTGAACAAATTCTTTTGGTCACTACTAAGACTTTTTGGCCTCAATCAGTTACCCTAACAGCGCCTTCAACAAGTTCGTACTTTCCCTAAAACGGCTTCTCTTTTGCCTAACTGGGTTTCCGATTTCGGATGGCATAGTCTGGGCTTACCTATTCTCAGCCTACCTTCGTTCATAGCAAACTACTTCGAATTCATTCAATATAACAATACTATAACATGATAATAATCAAATAATAATCAAGAGATTATCAGAAATAAGACAGTTTAGCTATTCATATTGAAATATGAACATACCTCTGTTTGTAGATTTTCTGGAATTGTTTCCTTCATAGATTCCTGGTTGTTGTTAGATTTCTCCATTTAGGTTTTTTCTTATCTAGCTCTGATACCCAATACCTACAAGGATACAACAAATTAATTGCCCTACCAGGTACAAATATAAATTTGGTTACAACTTGTTATAACTACGGACTACTTAGTACGGTGTACACAGCTACAGGAGATGAAATATCGAAGATACCCGAATTATATAAAGCTTTCCTAACCTATAAAAGAATTACTAAAGGAACGCTATTTTTTATAAAATTCTATACAGCCACTGCAGAGATACTATATGATGAGATAAAACCGATTATACAGGTCATAAAGATAGGCCTGACTAGAGATATGTTAATACCAGAAAAAATAGAGAAACAAGATGAGATACCTGTTGTAGATATTCCTGACTTTTATGCTAACAAAAGAGTCATTGGAATAGCTACAATATTAACGGAGCTAGCAAATAATTACCTAAACAACAATACAATATGTAGTTATTATAGTCGAGATAACACTATGATATACTCTAATTGTCGAGAAACTAGAGAAGGAGATATGGAGGAAATACGACAATGGATACTAAGCCTCCATATTTGCAAAGCTCTGGTGGAACTTCAGGACTTCCACCTCATCATTATGGGCCACATATATGTGGAATAAATATTGTAAGAAGCATCATCCTATCATTGCTCAAGGTTTTGGGGCATCACATGTGTGGAGGAAAATGGTTCTAATCAGAGAAGAGGTGGAGCATGAAATATGGTGGCAGATAAAGACAGGATCTTCTAGCTTTTGGTTTGATAATTGGACCAAGTTAGGGGCCCTGTACTATTTGGAGGAAGAGGCAGTGGAGGAAGAGATTTAAGTAAAGGAATTTATTACAGATGGAAGGTGGAATAGACAACTATTATTGGAGAAATTATCCATTGAAATGACTGATCACATCATGGATAACATAAAAACCACAAACTCACAGTCTGGCAATGATGTAGCTTGGTGGATGGGCAACACACAGGGGAGGTTTACTGTAAAGTCTGCTTGGAATCTAACGAGAAACAAGCATGAGATTCGAAAGGACTATGAGTTGATCTGGAAGAAGGAGCTCCCTTTTAAATTCAGCTTATTTATGTGGAGGGTGTGGAAAAGAAGAATTGCAACTGATGACAATCTTAAAAAAATGAAGATTAACATAGTATCAAGATGCTGGTGTTGTCAGAACAAGAAGGAGGAAACAATGACCCATTTATTTCTAACAGCCCCCATAGCAAATAAGCTATGGAGGCACTTTGTTGATTGTGCAGGAATAAAGATGGAAGGAATGCTACAACAACAGATTATAATAGCTTGGTGGAAACACAAGGCATCACCACAGTTACAGGAAGTTTACAGAGCCATACCAGCCATTGTTTTATGGACTATATGGAGAAGGAGAAATGCAATCAAACATGGAAATAACATCAGATATGAGGAGATGGTGAACCAAATTGTAGGAGTTGTGAGACAACTGATAAAGCACAAGTATCCATGGATAAAGAGAATAGAATGGTCATGGCTAGACATAATTAGCAGATTAGGGAACTATAAACCAAAGCTACACTACCTCAGTGTTAACTGGAAACCTCCTGACAATAGGAGAATAAAATGCAACACTGATTGAGCCAGCAGAGGTAATCCAGGTTTGAGTCCGATTGGTTATTGCCTAAGAGATAGCCGTGGGGATTTAATATTTGCAAAATCAAGGGGAATAGAAATTGCTACAACATCAAGGCAGAGTCATTAGCAATCCTAGAGGCCTTAAGAACTTGCAAGGAAAGGAACTTACAGGATGTTATAATCAAAACTGATTCACTCAGTTTGAAAAAAATCATCCAGATGGAATGGAAAGTACCTTGGGAACTGGTGAAGAAAATAGAGGAAATCAGAGACATCATACTTCTAACAGGTAATACAATAACACACACATACAGAGAACGCAATGGTCTGGCAGATTGTATCGCTAACATTTCAATTGAAGGACAAACAAGTAATGAATATCACAGTTTTTATTTTTATTTTTTTTGATGAAGTAAGTAGATTCAGTCCAAAGGCATCAAGAAGATGCAAGCTTTACAAGGATAGATCAGTTAAGCTCACAAAAAAAAAAAGGATTTGTAGCCTCTTCCTAAGTTATAGAGCTAACAAAATCCAAATAGAGTTCTAAATTATTTACAGGGGTCAGTTTGGACCAACTAAAAAGGCTAACTAGACATCTGCCTCGCAAAAGATCTCTAGAAGTTGAGATTCCATCAAAACATCTTTTGTTCCTCTCTGTCCATAAACACCAAAAGATAACACCAGGGACAAGTACTAAATGCAGAAAAAGCAAAAGTACCGGTTCTTCGCATAAAGACTCGCAAAATCAATCAACAATGAGGCGTTCACAAGGTATACATGTTAGGAAAGGAGTACATAGATACAACTTTTTGCATACAAAATCAAATCTGAGGCATACATCAGCTAGATCTACAATTCACTACCAAAAAGAGCTGAACCACGCGAAGAGCAAAAGTACCTCCAAGACAAATTGGAGGTCCGAGAATACCTCAAAAAAAGATAAACAGTACCTTGTCCGTTGAAGCAGAGCAGCAAGTAAGTTTAGCTCCATCTGGGCCTTCATTTCGGATCTCCAGCGACTACAAGCAAGCAACAATCGATGGAGGAATCGGAAGTTAGTAGAACAGCAAGTAAGTTTAGCTCCATCTGGGCCTTCATTTCGGATCTCCGGCGACTACAAGAAAGCAACAATCGATGGAGGAATCAGAAGTTAGTAGAGCAGCAAGTAAGTTTAGCTCCATCTGGGCCTTCATTTCGGATCTCGGGCAACTACAAGCAAGCAAATCGATGGAGGAATCGGAAGTTAGTAGAATGTCGGCAAAGCTCAAATTTTGGCTTTCCTTTTTTTGATTTGGGAAGTGGTCTCTTTTTGGGCCAGTTATTTTTTGTATGGTCATTTTAAATTATGAATAAAAAGGTCCTTGGACCAAAAAAATTGATTAATAAAACAAAGAAGATAAATTTGAGTTTATTTTAAATTAAATTAAAATATATATTATAACTAATTCACGCAAAATAAAAGGAAAACAAGCAGAAGATAAGTATCACACTATTATTAACTCTTTCACCCACATCCGCAACTTTTCCACACAATCCTCTTCTTTTTGTAAACTATAAACTTCATTTGCATATCAAATTGAGGAAATTACTGTGTTATTATGATAAAGAAGGTAAAAATATTTTGAAATACTTTGTTTAATTTTGTGTTAAAATATTAATTTTCTTTTTGATTTGATAGTTCTCCTTGACAATGTTTTGTTCTTCACTGTTGCATATTTGATATTCCATTTGTTACTTCACATAAAAGTGTAATAATTATCCTAACATAACAATAAATAACTTTTCAAGTTTGCATGTATTTTCTTTTAAGAAATAGTCATTTTTAAGATCAATCTGTGACAAAATGTCAAAATTTATTAATAATATTATTTGAACTATACATAAAATACTAAATGAAAGGATAGTAATAACATCATTTTAGAAAAAGAATTGAATAAAGAGAAGAATCGGTATACAAATAAGAAACTGACTTATTTGTATTTATATGAAAATCTGTATATGTATATGTAACTATATTTTTGTATATAGATATAAAAATCTCTCTCGCTTTATACAAACACAAATTATATATTATATTTTTTCTTTTGTATAATATGTGTTTGTATAAAGCGAGAAAGAGAGAATGACAAAAAGGAACTGGACAGGGAAAGATTTGTATTGTACAACTACAAGTGTACAGAATGAAAAGATACATATTTGATTTTGTATATACAGTTTTCTCTCGCTTTATACAAATACAAACACAATTTATACATTTGTGTTTGTATAAAGTGAGAGAGGCGAGAGAGAGAGTGGCAAGCGAGATCGGAAGAGTGGTGAGCGAGATATCTGGGGAGAGAGGCGAACAAAAAGTTATGTATTTGTATTTGTATATACAGTTTTCTCTAGCTTTATACAAACACAAATACAATTTATACATTTGTGTTTGTATAAAGTGAGAGAGGCGAGAGAGAGTGGCGAGGGAGATATTTGGGGAGAGAGGCGAATGACAAAGTGTTTGCTACATATTAGAATTAAATGAAACTGTGGTTATAACATTAAATTTTAATCAATAATTTGTTATTTTATACAATTTCCCCATACAAGAATCTAGATAGTATCGTATAACTCAATTATTAATACTTAAAACAAGTCAAGAATCTAAAATATTATTAAAACTTCATAATTTAAATTATTTTAATTTAATCAAAATTTAAACAAAAAAGTAATATGATAAAACTTCCAATTGAAATTTAACAAAAGAGTAACACAATAAAAGCCGACAATTGACAAAAAACGTACAAGCTTAATATGGAGGCTAAAAAAAGTTAATAAAAATACCAATTAAACTTTTTTTATTGATATACATATTTTTTACTGCAATTATTATCTTTTTAATTAGTAAGTCGTGTGTTTTAAATCCATGTAATTTCATTTTTCTTTTGAATTCTCAATTTACATTGCACAATTTTTGGTTGATAAAAACCAGTATCTTTACTATTAAAAGTTCAAAATTATTAAAAGGAGCTCATTATTGAAAAGGATCTCATACCTTAAATTTATTGAAGTTCTATTTTAATTACATAAAAATAATTATCTTTCCCAACTTTTCCTTATTTATAGTAACATTCTTAACAATAATATTAATATAGTAAATAATAATAATAATAATAATAATAATAATAATATTAAAAATCCTTTACAAAAAATTACATTTTTAATTGAGAAGTCAATTAGTTTTAAAATATAATTATCCAAAATTTAAATTTTAATACAAATTATTTTGGAGATAAAGTTTATCATTGTAAAATTGTAAATTTTAAAATAAATTTAATTTTTATTCTGTTATTAAAAAGAAAACAAATGGCAGCACTACTAAAATACAATTTTTTTTTTTGGGATTTCAAAAATTAATATTTAGAATCAATGAAAATGATAATAAGAACTATTATGGGAATTGCATTAATGAGAATCTTTATAATTTTAGTTGAATATTTTATCAAGTAAAATTCATAAAATATGTGTTCAAGGCTCATATCGACAAGAAGTTTAAGATATATATATAATTTATCAAATATAATTTTATTTGATTACTATTAATAATTTGTGTTTGTATAAGATAATATTTACGTTGGAAGGAATGACCAGTGAGATCAAGTTAATAAATAATATTTAAGAAAATTAAGATAATTATATAACGTAACAATAATGTGCAAAAATCATATTTTTAATTTGATAATATTCAAAAGTTATGCACATGACATTATGATAAAATATTATTATACGAGAAAATACATAACCCCCTAAACTTGGCAGCACAATTTACTTTAACACTTGAACTATACAGACATTTAAATATCCCCTTAACATCTTTGAACTGAATTAAAGACAACCCTAAGAATAGAATACCACTCTTACTTGCCACATCATAGTCATGTAAGCACCACGTCACAACCATGTAAGCACCACGTCACTAATTTTCAATCTCTTTTTTTGCTTATTCACCTTTTTTCTTAAACATTTTCTTAAAATTCATTACACTCATCAATTAATTAAAAATGTATTTTTAAATCAAAATTACCCCATCTTCTTCCATACCTTCTCTTCTACCCCCCCCCCCCCCCCTTTCTTCTTTGTTGATTTTCATCATTTTCAACCTTCACTGCCTTCTTTTTTTTTCCGAATTTCCAACCTTCAATAGTGTTTTCTTCTTCAACATTCATCATTTTTAGAAAAAAATTAAATGGCATACTTACTTTTTCTTCTTCGAACCCTCTCTCTCCCACAAATCTGCCCCTTTGAGAATAATATTTTTTGAAAGTTATTTTTTCTTAACCACTCAAATGAAAAAGGAAGGTTATGTAAGAAAGTTGATAGACCCACATGCTTTGCATCACAACTAATAGAATTCAAAATGGGTTGCTTAAAATTCAAGAAAGTTTACATTCAATAATATGAATTAGGTGTTGGGTTTTGTGATTAATGAAGCGTGGGTGAGGTGAGGGATGAAGATGAAGGAAAATTTTTAGTATGGAAGAAGAAAACTATAATGAGTGCTTCAATGGGGAAGAAGACATTTGGGGAAGACAACAAAATAAAGAGAGAACAAAAAGATTAATTTTTTTTTAAATCGAACCCACAAATTTCATTAACTTTTAAACAAGAAATTCCACATTTTTTTAACTTTAACTTATAAAAAAAATAAAAATTATTAGTTATATATTGGCCAATAAAAAATGACATGTGTATGATTTTATCTTTCAACTTTTTTATTTTTTATTATTTCACGCGCTTTGAAGAGAGTGAATACACTCACTTTGCCACGGTAGCTCTTAGGGTGGTATTTAATCAATTCAGAATTTTTAAGGGGGTATTTAAACGTTCGTATAGTTAAAGTACTAAAGTAAGTTTTGTTGCCAAGTTTAGGGGGGATTTTTATGTATTTTCTCTTATTATAATTAGTAATGATGAATTTAGAGAAAAAACTTTTAAAATGGTTATTCCTTCCTAAATGGCAAAATCAACTATTTGATTAGAACATAAATTAAAAATTAAAACAATTAATGAAAAATAAAAAGTAGAAAAAAACATTAATAAAGGAATAGTTAAAAATACGTAGGTAAATTACTTTTAAAAAAAAAAAAAAAAAGATAAAGATTGAAAAAATAATAACCTAAATCATCCCTAAATTTCCCCACCCACTTACCCAACTAGCCTAATCTCTTAAAATAAACTACTCCCTCCGTTTCACAAAAAATAGTTTAGTTTGACTTGACACGGAGTTTAAGAAAATAAAGAAGATTTTTGAATCTTGTGGTTTTAAATTAAAGTTATGTCAAATGTACAAAATTGTCCTTTAATTTTGTGGCCTTAATCATGCCACGGGAAAAACTAAAATTAAAATGTTACCAAAAACAGAAAGAGGTCATTCTTTTTGAAACGGACTAAAAAATAAAGGAAGTCATTCTTTTTGAAACGGAGGGAGTATATATTTCAATCTTCTACCTATATAATAGGAAAGACAAAAGTGTCACGTATCAACATCACAAAAAAATTAATTTAAATATTTCAAATCCGCATTTTGCAACCAAAAAAAAACATGTCATCAATAGAAATGTTTTCAAATTATCATTTTTTAAAAATAATAAATTTAAAAATATAATAAATCTGTATTTTTCAAAAATAGTGTTAGCTATCATTATCAAAATTTTCGGTTTTAATATTTTTTATTAAAAAAATTATTTTTCATAAAAATTTATAATTTTAATTTGATAAATAATTATACAATATATATGTCACATAAAACAGTCAAAAAAAAAAAAACGGATTATTATATATTATTAATAATTTGTAGATTGTCTCAAAACAATGTTTTTATTGATTAAAAAAACTAAGATATTACAAAACATCTAATGCACGTAGTTTCTGTCTCATTTCTCTCTCACTTTATGTAAATTTTGATTATTAATTAATTTGTAGTTTTCTAAAACCTTTTAAACTTATCAATAAAAATAATAATTTAACTACCTTTTTTTAAGAGATAATATAATTTGTAACTATCTTTATTAATCTTAACAGTATTTTTTTTTTTTCAGTGATAAGATGATTTGCAACTATTCTTATTAATCATAACATTAAATATATATTTTTTAAAATTATATTAATAAATAATTTTGAAATTTAAATATGTTGATCTCAATTTGTGGTCTAGATACTATTTCTTTAGAATCCTAACATATTAAGAAGATTTTCATAAAATGAATGATGACTTGCAAAATTATATTTTCAAAATTTCATTTTTATCAACATTATTCTTATCATTTTCAAAATATTCATTCTATCATATAAAATCTCCCCACATGCATTTAAATCTAAGATAATAATTAATATTATTGCTTTCAAAAAATTTAAATTATAATTGATTTGAAATGAATTGTCATATATTTTTCTCACGTTATACTTATAATAGCATGTTGGTGGTGCTTATAATTTATTATCTTTATCTAATTAATATTAAAAAAAATTAAATTAATCATTTATATAAAATTAGTTTAAAATTTTAATACTAAATCCTAAAATCATCCGGCATTGTTAAATAATAAAAATTTACTGAAGAATAAATTCTACAGCATATTTAGAAAGATTAAACAAATCTAAAAATTCATAAAATAAAAGAAGAGACTTATAGTAAATCAAAAGAATAGAAGATGATCCTTTTATTATTCAATTTTTTCTTTGCACCGAAAGTAATTTATTTTTTTGTGATAAATATTAATTTGATAATTTGATTCATGCGGTGATTAATTTGATTATAGATTTACATTCTTATTTTATGAAAATATATTTGATTAAATGAAAATCGTCTTATTTTACAGGATTGAATGAGAGAGGAATGTGCTAAAGAGGTTGCAACATGCTTTGTAAATTATATTTAGATTTTAGCTAAAAGTAGAGTCAATATTTTAAATATTTGGTTTTAGATTGATCTATAAATTTAAAATTTAATTAATTAGCACAAATATCAATTCAACACACATCACATATTCTATTAATCTTCATTATACTAGAAGAAGGAAAGTTGTTAGAATAATGTTTAGTGTCATTACACATCAATTAGGGCAAGATTTTGTTAGCATTAATTATATATATAAAAGTAAAATATTATATATGTTATAAATCCATTGTATTATGTGGATTGTCCATTGAGTTTATCCATAAACTTATACTTATAATCTATGTGTATTTCCTAGGTTCTATGAACCATTTTGGATAAGAATGCATCTATTATTATGACACTTAATATGTTGACTTTTGGAGTGATTTCTCAACCTATAAATATGGTTGTTTATTCACCATTGATAGAAACACATGAGAGACTTAAAAGAAAGACTTGAAGACATTTGAATAAGATGATCTTTACATTCTACTTCCTATATATCTTGTCTTTATTTGTTGTAGGATATTGGTGATGTTTTACAACACGTTATCAGCACGAGACTCTAGACAATTGAGATTGAGTTTTTGTTTTTCTTTAGCTTATATTCAAGTTGATCTCTTTATGAGAATCAAGAAGAAAAAATAATACCTACTGCAATCAATATATTATATGCACAAAATCAGGTATGCATTTTCTAGAATCTTTTTATGATTTAAAATTCAATATTGTTCAGTCACTAAAATTGACCAGGAACCAAAGACATATACTACTACTGGTTGAATATTGCTCCACAAAGTTCTTTAAATGGAAGAAGGTATAAAGTTTTTGTAGCATGAATTTGATTATTATATTTTATGAATTTTATTTCAATGTTTTGAAAGACTTAAAGAGTGAGTCATGTTGTAATTTGGTCTATTATACCATTGGTTTGGGGCAAGACGGTGAGTTCAAGTCTCATCTCACCAAAAGGGTAAGACATCATGTTAAAGTTCGGATGCACCATAATGAAAAATATTTAAGGGTAAGACGATAGATTCAAGTTCTATTGCACCAAGAGGGTAAGAAAACAATTTGAGTTTTGATGCACCATGATGATAAGGATTGAGTTCAAGTCTCATAGAATTATGGCCTAACACGCCTTATATGGGTAAGACATTGAGATTGAGTCTCAATACACCATAGTGATGATATAATGATGACTAAGTCTTTGATGAAAAGTCATGAAATTCGTCCTATTTAATTTGTTTCATTCCCTAAAAAGAATGTGATAGTTGTACATGATAAGTTTGAACTCCGCCCAATTACTTCACTCTATCATATGAATGTGATAGCAATGAATAACAAGTCTAAAAGATGACAAGTGATTGAATGTATGAATAAGTGTGTGGATGGACATACTTATAATAATCATCATTGTAGTAATTATGAAAGGGAGAACATTATGGGTTCTCCAATTAGGCCTTCAAAATGTGAAGGTAATTCTTATCATCATAATAGTATGAAAGGTCATTGGACCCGTGGTCATTGTGTGACCTAATAATATAAAAATCCTCCATCAAAATAAAGGAAGATAAAGTAGTGGTACACTTGACTTTTCAAGGTGATGTTGAGGTGGGTCATGCAGAAATGATAAATTTTAAAGTCATGGCAATGTGCTTATTATGCGAATTTATGAAGCACATATAAATGATTAGTCCCTTTTTTTAAGAGAATGTGACATGTGATAAGCATCGTGAATGCTCGATCATTCTAAAAGAGAATGAGTCAAGATGTGATAAAATCATTATGGGTTGGATATATGCCACAACTTACCTCTATGAGAGGTTTGAGAAAAATGAAATCTGCCACAACTTACCTCTAAGGGAGGTTTGAGAAAAATAAAGATTAGTTGGCATGACCAATTGACCATTTCAGTCTAATGTGATGCAAAAATAATTGAGAATTCACATGGCTTATATGATGAAGAAATAAAAGATTTTTCAAGAATTCTCCTGCGTTGCTTGTTCTCATGATAAAATTGTCATTGTACCAGCTAAGGTTGAGATTGTATTCTCTCAAATTATTTGAAACGTATAAAAAAGTGAATATGACCCCTTTCACCTGCAATGTAGACTGTTTGTAATTATATGATTTTGATAATTACATTTATGCAATGGTCACATGTGCGTTTATTATCAACTTGCAAATTGATTTTTGTAACGTTGTTTGCTCGATTTATTAAATTATGAGCATAGTTCCAAATTATAAAATTATGTTGATAATGCTGGTTGGTTTAGCAGAAATTGTATGCCTCTAATTATAACTAAACCACTGAATACAAGAACAAATCTCCCAAAAAAATTTGGTGTAAGATTAATTTATTTAACATGTAGAAACACTTTTACACATCAAGCCAACAAAGGTCCCCTATCAAAATTGGTCCAGGGTCAGGAACCAAATAATTTTCCTCTAAAACGTTAAATGTGCGGTTATGATTTTAATTATTCCACCACGCACAAAGACGAATTCCAAAATAAGGTTGGGATGAATGTTAAATCTTCTAACATTAGGGGGAGAGATGATACTGACAACTGAAAAATTTCTGTGAGGTTAATTATGAATTATCTCGATCCTCGTTAAAAGAAAATGTGAACTTAAAGTTCAAGGAATAATTCATTTGCATAATGTTGTGAATCAATTGCCAGATGAATTTACTGACCTTGTGTAATGATTCAGCTGCAAATGCTCCAATGACAAGTCCTTGAAGGACAGAGTTTATGATATGCCTGAAGCGTAATAGACTAATCAGTTTCAAATGTAAAATTCCTTGAAGATGAAAGAGGAGCAAATGATCAATATGGTCATGATAAAGAGGCAAGTGCTATAAAAGAGCACCACAACATAAAACTTTATAAAACCTTGGAAAAGGTTCAGGTACCTGAAAAATGATGAAAAATGAAAAGATCTCGATAAGTTATGTCATATTGGAATCGATATCAAATAACTGTCGACGGCATCTTTGAAATGAAGTAGCGCTTCATGATATAGATCGTTACGAGGATCTTGAATTCAAATGTGTCATATAATGTGGACAAAGATATGATTGGCCAAATAAAATGCATAATTCAAGTATATTTTGTTTCACTTAGAAAAGTGACTTTTAGACTGATAGTTCATAAATCAAGTTATAATGTCAGTGGCGTACAAATAAATTATTATGTGATAGTATAACCGTAAGATATCAAGTACAGTTTATGCCTCTTGGCATAAAGGTTTTTTTGCAGAAGTCCTGACATTATTGGAGATCTTTCTCCTATGGTGGATGCAATGACGATTGTTTTGATTTTGCAACATATGAAACACTTGAATGCATATAATGAATAATTGTCATGTCTAGCTAGACAATGAAGGTTATATAAAAATCTTTGAAGCATTCAAGGTGCCTGAAACATATAAAAGTTTGAAAGAAACTTTTTTGAATAAAGCTTTGAGAATCCTTATATGGATTGCAATAATCAAAGAAAAAAGGGTATTAAAAAAATGACCCTATTTGTCCTTGCAATTTTTTTCAGGATCTGAATTTGTTATAATAGTTGTGCACGTTGATGACTTGAACATCATTAGCACTCTTAAGGAGCTTTCAAAAGCTGTTGAGTGTTTGAAAAGAAAATCAAAATGAAAAGGTCTTGGTAAGACAAAAAAAATTTCTTAACTTACAGATTGAGAATTTGACAAATGAAATATTTGCGCATCAGTCAACATACATAGAAAAGTTTGATGCAACTTTACAAGAATAAATTACATTCATTGAGTACCCCAATGATTATGAGATCGCTTGACATAAATAAAGATTCATTTTGATCTCAAAAGAAGGATCAAGAGCTTCTTGGTAATGAAACTCCATATCTTAGTGCAATCAGGGCACTAATACATCTTGCTAACAATACTCGACCATATATCCGTTTTGCAATAAATTTACTGGCAAGATTCAGTCCTCCCCAACGAAAGGACATTGAAATGGTGTTAAGCACATATTTGAATATCTTTGAAGGACCATAGACATGAGTTTATTATATTTTGAGAATTTCAAGTAAGAATTGATTGGTTACGCAGATGCAGAATATTTATCTGATCCGCATAAAGCTTGATCTCAAACACGCTATTTGTTTACATGTGGAGTCACAATAATAACTTGGCGATTAGTGAAGCAAATGTTGGTAACCACTTCTTCAAACCATGCAAAAATAAAAGCCCTCTATGAAGCAAGTTGAGAGTGCGTCTGGTTGAGATCAATGACACACCATATTCAGAAAATGTATTATTTTTCTTTGAAAAAGAATATAACAACCACAATGTATGAAGATAATCGACTACAATGAAAGTGTCCACTAGATGATTGTTGCTATGAACAAGTTGAATGGGCAATTTACTTGCAGCAACGAGGTTACAAATAAGTGATTTTCAAGAATGTATTCGGCTAAGCTCATAACCTCATTATATCCATGCAACAAAAAAATGATATATCAGAAATGAGTTCAATCATGCAACATCTTTGTGAATATGATTTGATCACAAAGACACTGTCAATATTTGAGAAGTTGATATATAAGATTGGACGATATCATCATAAGAAATTGAGTGTTGTTTTGATCAGGGGGAGTATACTACTGTAACGATCCATTTGATCGTTTTGAGTACTAGACCTTTTATTTCATAAAACACTTTCTGATAAATTCTCAATGGATATTTTGGTCTATTCGTAATTATAATTATGAAATTAATGGGATAGTTTAATAATTAATTTAATTGAATGTTAATGGGCCAAGTCTATATATTACATAATTTAGGTTAAACCCTAAGCCACTTTAGATCTATTTTTTGTTAAATAAAATAAAATAAAGAGGTAACCTCTGACCGAAAATATCACAGCTTTGCCACACCAAAGTAATGGCGAGATGCATCAGGTAAAAGTTAAATCTATGCTTTATGTATATACATAGAGGTTATATTATTAGGAAAAACTTTTTTTGGCTAGAAAACTTGGCCAGAATGATATTTTATCTATGCTATTTTACCTTTTTAAACATTTTTACTCTGTTGCCTTTAATACCTTTTAATTAAAACATGTAAAAAATCAGTTTATTTTAAAATAAAAAAATATTATAACTTCTAAAATTTTCTGGTCATTTAGCACTTCCCATATTATTATTAGTATTATGTTGGGCTCTTGGGGTTGTGAAAGATCATAAATGAGAGGATTTAACTGCAATTTATTATATATGCAGTGATGTTTTTTTCTTTACTTGGGAAAATAAGGTTTGGAGGCTAATTATAGGCCAATGATTGGACATTAATTGTTTGAAAATCATTTATAGGAATTAGGGTGTATCAATTGAATTAGTACTGTATGTTCTTTTGTTTCTCCCGTGATTTGAGAGGGTACTCCGTAGATTGGGTTATAGTTGTTGCCACTGGTTTCGTAACCAGTGGCTTTAATCTTGAATATTATTATTTAGTCATTATATTATAAATCAAGTTTTAATATATTGAGATAGGTAATTATATATTAGGTGTAATGTATTACTTGAATACCATTAAAGTTATGATTAATTAGTTGGTATCAAAGTTTAGGAATTTGACTATAGATTTGAGTGAGTTTTTGGGTCTAGGCTAGACATATAGTAATATGGGTGTCAATGAACTCGTTAACTTATGAATATTATATATTGGATAGATTGAAAACATTCTGAGACATTGAGGAAAGGAAAGACATTTGGGGACTAGCTTGCTTGACTTCGATTCTTCGGTGGAGGTAGGTTATGGTTTATTCTATGCGATAGATAGACTCTTAATAGTGATTGATATTCATTGAGTGATATTGTGTTCTCTATGTACTTGATTGTGTGGTTGTGTGGTTTGTGATTGGTCTGAAATTTTGAGACCATGAAATTTATAATCTTGAACTCTCTCTATCGTAGTGATGCATTGAATGAAGAAAACTTGAATGAAATATTGTTAAGGAAGTGGAAAGAGATGATAAGAATGTAAATGAATTAACTATATGGTTGGATCGGATACCACGAGTCGGCATGGTATTATTGGATCGGGGTGTCACGTTCCGACACGATATTATTGGATCGGGGTGTCATGTTCCGACACAGTATTGGATCGGGTGTCACGTTCCGACATGGTAACATTAAAGAAAAGATATTGAATTAACTTAATGTACTCAATCTCAAAGAACCCATTTTCCAAATGAGCGTGGTGTGGAGGCATGAGTCCTTGTGTGTGTGCTTGATATTGTGATTGATTGCGTACTTGCTTCCATTGTCACTTGTTCATGTTGTTTATTGCTTATCACCTGCGAAGTGCTATAGTTGATTTTATACTATTACTTTATGCATATTAGTTACTATTTTTAGTCGGCACATGAAATCTACTCAGTACATGTTGCCATGTACTGAGCCCTACTTGTGTTTTTCTTTGTTTTCCTTTTGTGGAGTACAGTGAGTGTACCAATGAATTTGACTCGCCCTTAGCTCTAGTTAGTCTCTAGTACATCAAATTCTAGGGTGAGCTTTTCCTTCCAGCTCGTGTTGGATTCTCTTGGTCATGACATGATGTCCTTAGATTTCAAAGATAGATTGTTCTACTTAATTATTTTGATTTCTTTAATGCCCTTATAGAATTGGTATTTTTAGAATAGATTTCCTTGGTGTGATGACTTTCAGGTTTTGAAAAATGATATTTAATAAGATTTAAGCTTCCGCATAATTGTTAGTATTTTGTAAGTTGAATAATGAGTATAAATTGTGGTTGGATTCATTGGTTCACCCACCTAGGAGGTTAAGCATGAGTGCCACTCATGACTCATTTTGGGTGGTGACAAACTTGGTATCACAGTGTCAGGTTAAGTTATCTCATCACACAAGAACAAGTCTAGTAGAGTCTCGAGAGGTTATAAGACTTTAGAAAAACACATTTCCTTCCTTCTTTCTTTTATGCTATTACTTGAATCCAATTGATATTTGGGTGATAAAAATTTGTATCTGACCTTCTTCACTCTATTTCGCATATGCTTAGTACTAGAGTAGTAGAAGTGGAAACACCAATGCCAACAAGAGAGGATGCGTCCATAGGAATAGATATGTTTCTTCGATTGACTATAGAGCCAATAATGACTAGTGACCAGCATAATCTTTTTATTAAGTACTTACAGTTGAAAGTTCCATTCTTCATGGGTACTAAATATGAAGATTTTAGGATTTCCTTATTGATTGTCATGAGCTACTTCATATGATGAATATAATGGAAAGGCTTGGTGTTGATTTTATGACATACTAGTTTCGAGGAGACGTCAAAATATGGTAGCGGTCTCATATTGAGTGCCGACCAGTAAAGGTACTACCTATGACTTGGGAAGCATTTTCTAGCTTCTTCATAGAGAAGTATATATTCGGTACTTTGAGGGATATGAGTAGAGTGGGTGAAGCAAGATGGCTTAGCCAAGGTGACAACATTAAAGAAGTTTTGTAAGGGACGATGATGTTTGCGTAATCAAGACACAACTTTCAATGCAAGTGTCTATAATTGTACAATAGTAAAGTAACTCAAACAAGGGTTGGGGTGGATTCCCAAGGGAGTAGGCTTGAAAATTAATAGAAAAATAAAATTTAGTTCTAATTTGTCATAGCTAAAAACATTTTCGAATACAGTCATATTAAATCAAGGAGTGACACAAGTGCCAATTATCAATAAACAAAAACAGCAAAAATGCAAAGAGTACTAACCAAGGAGATAGGGTTCTTGGGATGTGATAGGAATACGAGATAAACTAACTATTGGGTACATGCTTTTGATAATAAATCCATTGAATATTTGTGACTAGGCTAGACTATAGTGGGGGTAAATTCTCTCTCGAGCAACTTACCCCGAATCAATGGGTTTCTCTCGGACACCCACTTGCCGCATGAAGAACAACCTCCGCCTTAGCCCACTCACTCTCTCGAGCTGAGTGTGTGGGAGAAGGACTAGGGTTCACTCTCTCGAGCTGAACCTCATGTCGACCCAATCCCACCGGCCATCAATTTAGTAGTCTTAGTTTTACGACCTCTCTCTCGAGTAAGCTAAAAACACAAAGGTGAAATCGTATTTGCAGCTACAATTTCATTAAGTTCCACCACAACTACTAAACGAAATCACATCTAAACAACAAATAAATCATCAACAAGAAAGACCCAATAGATAATCTAACCCGTATTCACAAAATCACATCCTAAGAATTGGGGTTTTAGCTAGACATGTATGAGAGATAGAAATTTATACCAATATGAGTTTGCATTCAAATGGGTATGAAGATTTAAGTCTCAAAACAAGCCAAGAGTGAAGAATCCACAAGACCCAAGTCCAATTTCTTGGAGTTGAAACCCTTTGAATCTTCAAGTTCTTCAAAATACTCTCCAAACTTAGAACTCAAAAGTTTATGTTAAAAATCCTATATTAAAATTCTGATACTAAGCAACAACTCTCAATGAGTATTTATCGTTTTTAAAAATCTGTGCTGCAACAGACCATTTGACGCCGTTAGTCGAGATCGCCGATCAACTTGGCGATCCGCCCTTCGGTAGGTTTCATCGTCATCTTGCTCTATCCTTCAACATTGTCGTGTTTTGGATCATTGGGTGACATAGTACTACTTCGCGGAACCACTCGGTGATACGCCGACTGCTCCTTTTCACTGCCAATTTGATCCTTTCTTTCAGGGATCAACACACTAGAACAAAAGGCGAGGTATGACCTTTTGGCGACTCGCCAAATGGGTTTGGCGATTCTCATATCTTCATTTATTTGTTCTTTCAGCTACTTTTGTTCCTTTTCGTTAAGTAGTGTCCATGCTTTCTCAAACTCCAAATACCTGAAACTTAAGGGTTTTCATCAAATATTGAGACAATATGCATTTGAGGACACTAATTCTATCAAAATATAGCCTTAAATGAGTCCAATTTGTGGACTCATCAACACCCCCAACTTAAACTTTTGCTTTTCCTCAAGCAAACTCAAGCTTAGCCATTCAAAAAGGGGGTCTCGAACAGTGCTACACAATACTCAATATGAATGCACACAATAAGACTCAAATTACTTATGCAAAGATCAAATGTGCACTCAAAGATTCAAGTTGTGACTCACCAATATTAAAGAATCTCATCCTCACAATACTTGCTTCAAATGCAAGTTCAAGCTCAACCAAAGTGTTCAAATGCCCTCACACAAGGAATGATTCCATAGTCACACACAAAGGTTTAATCATTTAAAGTTTCAGAATCAATTGCAATGCTCACTCTCTCTAAAGGAAGAACACAATGCATGCTTTCACCCATGAGTTTGCCCATATTTTTTGATCAACTAGTTTCAGCTCACTCAAGATCAAAAGGGTCTTTTCAAGGCTTGTAATGGGGCTGAGTGCAAATGTATGATCATTTAGGCTCAGTAACTTTCATCCTCATGAAATGTGGTGCTCACAACACTTCATTTCCTTTTCCTTCATCATTCTCTTTAGTGCTCATAAGTCATCCTATTATTGACGTTCCATGGATTGTTTGGAAACCCCATTTCTTTTGTACTTTATTCCACAATTTTATTTTATTTTTATATGGAGGGGTTCTATTTTTTCTCAAAACCATGGGTAAGAGGGACTTTCTTGCACTTCTTGATTTGGCTTCTTTTTTCACCACACCCCCAACTTAGGCTTTTGGCCTAAGTTGGCTTTTCAATTAACCACAACTTCATGAGGATTATGGGTAATGGATAAGGAAAGGTCTAGTTTTCATCAAGTTTCTTCCAAAGAAAGGTAAGGCTCAAGGGGTGTTCAAGAGGGGTTCACACACTTACTAGGTTGGTCACAAAAGAGGTATTTGTCAAATTGGCTCACACTCTTTAAAGTTGCTTAATATCATATCAAGAGATAGCCTTACTTAGTCGATCGGACCAACGGGGAAATTTCTAGGATCTACCATGCATGGTTTAAAGTAAGCTCATCACACTAAGCATTGACACTACAGGAAAATAAGACTTCACACTTTCGCTAGTGTGTAATGATCATCATAAGAGACTCAATTCGATACTAGGCTAGTCATAACGAGATGCAAAGATTTCACATATTGTCTATGCAACTTCATTTGGCATCATCATAGCTGCGCATTCATGTTCGTTCGATTGAGAGCACTATTCAAGTCATCAATATTGATCAGAACCAAGACTTAAATTTTGCAAAAGAATAGCCACATTCAACACACGAGAGGTGGCAAAAATTTTCGGGCGAGTCAGAATCATTTTGCAATTTAAAATAAAAGGAGCCATAAGCTCAAACATCCACGCAAAGCAGTGTAATAACACAATAATAGCTCACAACCCAAAATATAAAATCAAAATAAATATGCACAAAGGTGGGCCATCACCCCACCACAAACAAAAATCATTTGTCCTCAAATGCGAATAAAAGTATCCAAAAGTAAAAGTGAGTAAGACAGAGAGGGAGGTAAAGAAAAATCCTATCTATGTAGTCTTTCCATCTGTTGGGGCCTCAGTGCCCGATGTGTCAGCCTAGAATTTGCTAATGGCCCCTGGAGCTTCTTCAGAAGATTTAGCAGCTGACTTACTAAGATTGTCCAATTCATGAGCTGCTAAGAAGGAGTGGATAGCTGTGAAGAATCCACGTCTCCACGAGGGAATAGTGAGGTCTCAGGGATTTGTTCTCTTGCTGGCACTGGGCTTCTTTCCCTCATTATCCATTTTGGGAGGATTTGTTTCCTTTGTATTTTTCCTAAAATTATTCCCTCTTGTTTGTCGGGGTGGCATATATCTTTCAGCTACTTTCGATCTAGTCATTTATGCAAAGTTGCGAGAAAAAGTTAGAAAGTAATCGGACAAAAGCAAGGCAGTTCAATTGCAGAATCACTTCGCCGAACCAGTTGGCGAAGCGTGCAACTACTTAGGCGGTTCCCCAAGTGCAGTGCATAGAGAATACAAGGGTGCAGACAAAGGGCGAACCAGAAGACTTTCGGCGAGATGCCGAATGCGTTCGATGACATCATGCTTCTCCCTGAAAATTACAGAATTCAACATTACATTTAGCATTAAATTAAAGGTGAGATGGGGATGTTAGGCGAACCGCCGAGTGGTTCGACTAGCTCGGCCCAGCTCGCTAAATGACCCAACGTGCCTGCTTTTGACCCAAATTTTTCTGAATTTAACCCTGCAAACCCCAAAAACAAAATCAAAGCATGCACTAATGGAATTCGAATAAGACCCGTACTACCCATCACCCCGGGTTACTCAGATTTTTCCTGCTAAATTTGGCTATTTGACGATGTTTGCTCTTAAGAGTGGTGTTACCCACTCTATCATTAAGTAGTTTTCGTCATTTTGAACAAACATGAGCTACTCAGACTTCACCCAATCAATCTAAACAACACACAACCATAACCCAATACAATTTCATTCATTTAAAAGCATAAAAATTACGGGCATTTGACGATCAAAACAATACGGGCAAGATTTTCAAATTAAAATTGGCATTTAAGTATTCTAATTTTATCAGAGAGGCCCAACACACAACAATATGATACGATAATTGCAAATTAGTACAAAATTTTTGAATGTAAACTCGAGATTCAGAAACCAACCTTAAATGTCGATTAAAACACGATTGAAAAGCTAGGCGGAAAAGAAATCCTAGTTTCGAGCACCAATCAACAACTAAAATAGTAATGGAATATAAAAATATTGAAGATAATACCTTGGTGTGAGTTTTTGAAGGTTAAAAGCGAGGGAAACTGAAGGATTTTAAATTCTAAGTCTTTTGGCCATTATAAACCGTCCAGTTCGCGTCCATTCGGTGACATTAGTCGCACTCACTGATCCACTCGGTGACACGCTGAGTGGTCACTGGGCTCACCGAGTTTTATAAGACCTTCAGTCAAAGTGAGGGTCCAAACGACGGTCTTCATTGGGCACGCCGACCATTTCGGTGATTCACCGACTGACCTTTTACTCGCTAGCATGCATTTTCCAAACACTTTCAACATTTAAACCTGCACCACTAAGACACCATTATTTCTAAAAGCATACAAAAGAGTTTAAACCTTAGGTTGCCTCCCAAGAAGCGCCTTAGTTAACGCTGTGGCACGACGCGAGGCCTTACTCACTCTCCATTGGTGGGGTTGGTGCTAGTGTTACAGGTAACTCCAATAGTTCATTTGAGTGAAGAGGAGGCTCTGCATAACTTATGAGTGTCCTGATCAGCTGGATCGATCTAGAATGGGAGCCGGTCATTTGATTCAACACTTCAATATTCTCCTTCATCTCTTCCAACAGTCAATCTTGTTTGGTGATCTTTTGGATAATGATTTGGAGTGTGTCCTCGACACGATTGTTCTCCCTGGACTGTTTTCGCTCATGAGGGGGTATGTACCTCCCTTGGCTCTTGCACTGGTTTTCCACCTTTGATATTTTGGTGGCCAACACGTTCAGTTGAGTTACTAGTGCGGTTAACTTAAAGTCCCTCTCGACTTCTTGACTCGTGTCAGCCGGGTTGCTACCATTTCCCTCAGCCATGCTTAGGGTATCTTCCTATATCAACAACTTCAAAGCAAAACAAAACTAAAAATTAAGTTAGTAAACTACAACTATCAAAAGCAAAATTCGTCGTAACCAAAATTTTTTAGGTAACACCACTCCCCGGAAGTGGTGCCATTTTGGTAAGTTTTATTGCCGTTTTGCTCTATCCTTCAGTATCGTCGTATTTTGGACCATTGGGTGACATAGTACTGCTTCGTGGAATTGCTCGGGGACACACTGACTGCTTCTTTTCACTGCCAATTTGACCCTTTCTTCAGGGCTCAGCACACTGGAACAAAAGGCAAGGTAAGACCTTTTGGCGACTCACCGAATGGGTTCGGCGATTCTCAGATCTTTATTTTTTCGTTCTTTCAGTTGCTTTTGTTCCTTTTCGCTAAGTAGTGTCTATGCTTTCCTCACACTCCAAATGCCTGAAACTTAAGGGTTTTCATCAAATATTAAGACAAAATATGGATTTGAGGACACTAATTCTATCAAAATATAACCCTAAATGAGTCTATTTTGTGGACTCATCAGACGACTAGATAATGAACACTATTACGTTGTGAAATATAGTTAGTAAAGTTATCATAACATATATGGGTTTCTTAGTGAATGATGAAATTATGTTAAGGCAATTGAGGGCAGAATCTCTATTATGGTTTCATAGATTGAGTGTATATAAAAAAGGATCATGATACGACCACTATAACAATACTGATGATTACTTAATTAAATTTATGAAGTGTGTTACTTTTGTTATCGACTTGATCTAAGAAAGAAAGCAAATCGCTTAGTCCAGAGACATAAAAAATTTGATAATGTTTTGAACCTATTCAATCTGTAAGAAAGCAAATCGATAGGTATGATGTGTTCTAGTGATGGATCTATCGAACCTTCGCGGTGTTGCACTAGTGTTATGTGGAAACATATACATCGATTGTCAATTGTGAATACTAACTACTTAAGGAGCTATCAATTGTATGGAATCGTTAGATAATGAGATTTGATGCTACATTCACATTTGAGAAGCCAACTAGTTTGTTACTACGGGCGCTTGAGTTAAATATTGTTTTTAAGAAAGATTTCAGTGGCGGATCTTTTGTACGGTATTAATACATTTAGATTGTGAAGTGTCTCTTGAGGATCCTAAAGGAGGACCAATGATTTTATCGTAAACTCCAAAGGAGCTAGAGTCATAATGAAAAATAATTGTGGAACGTGGCCTTCAAAAAGAGGTGAGAGTAAGAATATTTTCTCTGATTACAAGTGCTAAAGAGGTATTTTTCAGAGGGGTTGAGAATTGGGTTGAGAGACATGTGGTTTCATCCGTTTTGCTCTGGTCATGGTAATAGTGTCACAGGTTTATCAGATTGGTTAAAAACTATGGAATAAGACTTAAGAAAGGAGTGTACATACGCTCAACTCGACTATGATGACAAGTTCTCTTGTGGTTTTGAGTTTGTTAATGACTACGGTTGAATTTTTAGCGGAGGATGTGGTAATATCCATGAAGAGGCGATCGATGATAAGTTAAGATACATGAACTCATAAAAATCTTCAACATATGAGCAATGTTGATAGATAAGGAGATTGAGTTACACAGTTAGATTTACAATTCAAGATTTTCATTGTAAGTCTACATTTGTGATGGTATGTATTATCAAGATATAAATTGGTAAGACAGGAAATGATTGATCGCATTGAATATTGAGCATTTGGAAGGACTTGTGCATAATTTGAGTAGGCAATTTGGTTACTTTTGATTGTTAAAGGACCTAAGAGGGGTTTCACATAATGTTATGATTTAGAGGCTATGGTAAAAATGTCAAGGGTTTTTGGCCAAAGAATAAGATTGGTAAGCGAGTCAGCATAAGGAACAAGAGTCTGGTGTATTGAAGAAATCAAGATATATTGAATTTTGTGTCATGGGAAAAATATAAGAAAAGTGAAGGAATAATACCTATCGTATAAATCCTTGATTTGTAGTTGAAGGTTGTAATGATTTTTGCATAAGAGTTTAGATATGACTATTCAAGGTGAACTAGTTTGGTAGATACTTACTACTGGTTTATCATCGACTTTTATAAATGTTGAGTTTTGTTTTTTATGACAAGCAATGATGTGTGTAAGATTATGTGTAGCTATGTGGGGCTAAATTGTTGAAATTATCGTAGGTTATTTATGAATGCGCAACAGTCTGGACCTACAGTTATACATGGTAATTAAGGATTTCGAGGGGATTGAAACTACTATTTTAAATGGGACTACACACACTATTGTGATATGTTACATAGACAATTGATAGTAAATAGAGGTGATGTGCTCATAGTATATAAACTTATTGAGGTGACCAAGAATTTCTTTAGTGTTGGTATGAAATATATAATGGTTTGAATGGTAGTTGAAACTAGGTATACGAAAGATTGTGTAGATTTGACATTGTGTGTGATTTAATAGCTCTATCTCGATGGGAGAGTACTATTAGATTTGGAATTAGTTCAATCAGCCTTGGGTAAGACCCGTATCTATCATGGGATGTTTAACTGTAAAGAGAGGGAGCAATAGTTTGAAATTTTTAGAGGCGACAATTTGTTGCTAAGAAGACATTTATACGAGTGACAGTTTGAGAGTAAGGTAAATGGACGGTGTAGTTATGATGTTTGTTAGTGTTAAGTGTGTTGGCTTCAACAGAGTACTATGAGAAGTATGTAGGGTTTTGATAAATTGAATATGTGTATGATTGTAATAAGAACCAGACTGGTTGATTGTTGGTGACTAAGAATCAACAAGATAGAGTCAGTTGAATGGAAATGTTTGATATGAGCACCATGTAAGGAGTATCTTGAGTTATTCGACCTTTATTCTGGACATTCTTATGTGACCACCTATTTAGTTGCAGACATGATTTGGAGTATGATTCACTACCTATGCCCATGCATGTTTTCACTTCTGTGGGTGGACCCCTAGTGGTGGATCGGGTGTACCGATCCTACGATGTCCTCTTAGTAGGGTTGGATGTTTGACAAACTTTTTTATTTTAGATATGACATATTTAGTGTTGTCTTGGAGCTGTTGAAGTATTCCGGTGATTCTACATGTACCACTTTGCTTGTGAGAATTTATGGAAGAGCTATCGTGAATATTTACAGTTGTCCGACAATATTAATATTCATCTAGTTGTCGAGGCAATATTTCGATTAAGTGTGGCTGAATGTGGGGACCATTGGGTCAAGTTCTACCGTTCTTAAGGTTTATCTACAATCACAATTACTAATTTAGCATTTCAACAGTGTTGTTAGAGGTTATGTATGCTTGGGTGTATCGCTCGATGGGTGGTTACTTGATCATTTTTTTCTTCGGGTTAGATAAGTTTGATTTTCCCGTGATGAGTACTTGATGTATAAAGATCAATTTTTTTATAACTTAAGCTCATGAAAAGTTTATGTGTGAGAAGGAAATATTGATAAGGTCTATGATGGTTTGTGCATTATGAGTGTGTGTTGGTTGGTTCGGGTACCCTTCTTACCTTGCTTTCTTTTGATCGTTCGAGGACGAACGATGGGTAAATTAGTATCTAATGTAACGACCCATTTGGTTTTGATTACTAAAACTTTTTATTTCATAAAACACTCTCTGATAGATTCTAGATGGATATTTTAGTCTATTCGTAATTATAATTATGAAATTAGTGGGGTAGTTTAATAATTAATTTAGTTGGTGGTTAATGGACTAAGTCCATATATAACATAATTTAGGTTAATACCCTAAGCCACTTTCTATCTAATTTTTTTTTAAATAAAATAAATAAAGAGGCAACCGCTGACAGAAAATATCACAGCGTCGCCACACCGAAGTAATGGCGAGATGCATCAGGTAAAAGTTAAATCTATGCTTTATGTATATACGTAGAGGTTATATTATTAATAGTATTATGTTGGGGTTGTGAAATATCATAAATGAGAAGATTTTAACTGCAATTATTTATATATGCAGTGATATTTTATTCTTACTTGGGAAAACAAGGTTCGGAGGCTAATTATAGGCCAATGATTGGACATTAAATGTTTGAAAACCATTTATAGGAATAAGGTTGTATCAATTGAATTAGTACTGCATGTTCTTTTGTTTCTCCCGTGATTTGAGAGGGTACTCCGTAGATTGGGTTATAGTTGTTGCCACTGGTTTCGTAACCAGTGGCTTTAATCTTGAATATTATTATTTAGTCATTATATTATAAATCAAGTTTTAATATATTAACATAGATAATTAAATATTAGGTGTATTGTATTACTTGAATACCATTAAAGTTATGATTAATTAGTTGGTATCAAAGTTTAGGTATTTGACTATAGATTTGAGTGAGTGTTTGGGTCTAGGCTAGACATATACTAACATGGGTGTCCATGAACTCATTAACCTACACATATTATTTATTGGATATATTGGAAACGTACTGAGGCATTGAGGAAAGGAAAGACATTTGGGGACTAGCTTGCTTGACTTCGATTCTTCGGTGGAGGTAGGTTATGATTTATTTTATATGATAGATAGACTCTTAATAGCGATTGATATTCATTGAGTGATATTGTGAAGTTCTATATGTACTTGATTGTGTGGTTGTGTGGTTTGTGATTAATCTGAAATTCTGAGACCATGAAATTTATAATCTTGAACTCTCTCTATCAAAGTGATGCCTTGAATAAAGAAGGCTTGAATGAAAGATTATTAAGGAAGTGGAAAGGGATGATAAGAATGACAAGTGAATTAATTATATGGTTGGATCGGATGCCACGAGTCGGCATGGTATTATTGGATCGAGGTGTCACATTTTAACATGGTTTTATTAGATCGGGATGCCACGTTCCAACATGATATTATTGGATCGGAGTTTCACGTTTCGACACAGTATTGGATCGGGTGTCACGTTCCGACATGATAACATTAAAATAAAAGATATTGAATTAACTTAATGTACTCAATCTCAAAGAACCCATATCCCAAATGAGCATGGTGTGGAGGCATGAGTCCTCGTGTGTGTGCTTGATATTTTGATTGATTGAGTACTTGCTTCCGTTGTCACTTGTTTATGTTGTTTGTTGCTTATCACCTGCTAAGTGCTATAGTTGATTTTATACTATTACTTTATGCATATTAGTTACTATTTTTAGTCGACCGATGAAATCTACTCAGTACATGTTGCCCTGTACTGAGCCCTACTTGTGTTTTTCTTTGTTTTCATTTTGTGGAATGCAGTGAGTGTACCGACGACTTCGACTCACCCTTAGCCCTAGTCAGTCTTAAGTACGTCAAATTCTAGGGTGAGTTTTTCCTTCCAGCTCGTGTTGGATTCTCTTGGTCATAACATGATTTCCTTAGATTTCAGAGATAGACTGTTCTACTTATTTATTTTGATTTCTTTAATACTCTTATAGACTTGGTATTTTTAGATTAGATTTTCTTAATGTGATGACTTTCAAGTTTTGGGAAATGATATTTAATAATATTTAAGCTTCTGCATAATGGTTAGTATTTTGTAAGTTAATAATGAGTATAAATTGGGGTTGGATTCATTGGTTCGCCCACCTAGGAGGTTAAGTGTGGGTTCCACTCATGACTCATTTTGGGTGGTGACAAACTAGGTATCAGAGCCTTAGGTTCTGTTATCTCATCACACAAGGACAAGTCTAGTAGGGTCTTGCAGAACGGTATGCGGACGCCTTTAATTTTCTTTCAGTGGTTATAGGACTTTAGGAAAACTCATTTCTTTCTTTCTTTCATGCTATTACTTGAATCCAATTGGTATCTAGGTGATATAAATTGATATCTGACCTTCTTCACTCTATTTCGCATATGTTTAGTACTAGAATAGTAGAAGTGGAAACACCAATGCCAGCAAGAGAGGCTGCGTCCTTAGGAATAGATATGTTTCTTTGATTGACTATAGAGTCGATAATGACTAGTGACCAACATAATCTTTTTATTAAGTTCTTACAATTGAAAGTCCCATTCTTCATGGGTACTGAATATGAAGATGTTTAGGATTATCTTATTGATTATCATGAGCTACTCATATGATTAATATAGTGGAGATGTAACACCCCTAAAATACTAATCAAGAGTAACATGTCGATTTACCGTTGCTTATTACTACAATATGTTTTACTCTCTTGTTGGGAACTTGAAATTTTGTGATAATTGCTAACTTGTTTAGCATAAATTATATCATAATTTATGGGATTTTTATTGGGATATTTACGTAATAGTATAATTAGAATTTTGTAGAATTGTAAAAGAAGATGAAGGATATATAAATATAGGTGTATATGTATGCATTTTGGGCAACACACAACACTATTTTGGGCAGAACCTTCATTAGACAAGTGTACAAGTGATAAACATCACTTGTTTGGCTATATATTTTCACTCCTCTTTGTGATAATTTTAGTTCCTTGAAGACTTAGAACCTTAGAACCCTAGCTTACCATTTGTTCTTCAAAATCACAAGAGAAAAACTTGGTATTTTGGCTGAAATTCGAGACACACACTGTTTTTGGTAAGTAGTCGAAATCTATTTTTGTAGCTGAGTAGTATGTATTACGTTTAGAATATCTCGTTCCAAAGAACTCTGTTTTGGGTGAACAAATATGATTTGGAAAGCTAATTCATATACCTACAACTCTTATGTTTATGTGAAACACTAATTTAGTTGTTGGGCCACCAGCTTTAGGATGTTCCTGATGCTGGACTTCAACAATGGTAGCCACTGCTTCTCCAGTCTGAGAATTTGCCTCTTTGTCGCTTGCGGCTTGGGCGGCTCGATTCGGCCGATGAATTCGAAATATGGGACGCAGCACAGGACAAGTTCTGTCAAGATTTTGGATTTAGAAATCCTATATGAACCATTGTTAGTGTATCGATGATATCATTTTGTACAAAATGTATTTTTTGGTGATTCTTGTTGGGTTGCAACCTTAAAAGATGTACCTACATCTTTCATGAAGGTTATAAAGTCTAGTTTTGCCGTTTTCCTATTCAAATCTAAGTTATAACATGGGGTACTAGACTGGCCAGAATCACTGTTTTGGGAACATAGTTGCATCTGTGTAGGCTGAGCTTACTTGTAATGATAATCCTGTTTTATTTTGATATTATTGAGATATTATGAATTAAAGAAGTTGTTTAATTGCATTTTTTAAGGTTGTATATACTTGTGAACAAGTTGAGGACCTTGATACGTTGGTTGGTTTACTGTTTGAACTCATGGAGTTTTGTTGGACTGTTCTATGCTAAAACATTGAGGTTTGTGTATAAATTTGTACTTGCACTCTTTTAACTGTTGGTATATTTGAAAGTTGATCTTGATACCTTGGTTACCTCTTGTCACTTTGCATTGTCGTATTGGTATGACGCTTGTGTAACTCGCCCATTTGTATGGATTGTTTGATCACTTGGCACTCTTGTTGGGACCTTGTCCTTCTTGTGGCTGTGACTTTGTCACTATTGGCATGCCTCTTGATTCAGATAATTTTCCATCTTGACTTTGGTTTTTGAGTCCATCTTAAGAATGGAAGGTGCCCATTTTAAGTACGAACTACGAAGCCATTTTTAATATGGTTCTTGGTTCTTTTGACTATTGGGCTGTGAGCCTTCTTGATACAGGGTGTTGGCCCTTCTTGATACTTGCTTGTGCCTGGTATGACGACATGAGGTATATATTGGACGATCCTTGTTATTGAATCTCTTGGAAAATGGTGCTACAAGCGTTCTTGTTATTTGTATCTTTGAAAATCGACCTTGATACTCATTATATATTGTTACTTGATTTATTTATTATGTTTCAAGTATGCTGCTCACGGACTTGAAAAAAAATAGTTTGGTGAATTTTGAGGGCTTCGAACCTATAGTTTTTACACCACTAAGCTATATGCTTAGCGATAGTTGTTTCTATCGTAGGGGCTGATCAAGAGGAGGCATGAAGCTGACCATTGGAGATGGAAATTTTGAGAACTTTAAAGAAGATTACATTGGCATATAGGCATCTATATTTTGTATAAATTTTGGGACTTATACATGATCTATGTGTTGTATATTTGCATGTAATTTTGAGGGCTAATCGGATCATGTCACCATTGTTTGTAATATAAGTATGGCTACATGTTTTGTTTATTTGGGGTGTGTAAGCCCAAGTTTTGTAATATATTACATTTCCTACTTGTTTGGAATGCTCGTATGAAGGATGAACCCATTTATTTTGGATACTTAGAAGTTGATAATATTTTTTTTTATTATTATTATTTACTTGCGTGAGGACAATATATGCATAAAAATATCTCTTGATTTATTTGCATATAGTAATTGGAAATGGTCGTTACAAGCTTGGTATCAGAGCCTAGGTTTGTGGTTCTAGGACTTTTGCTGTGAATTACTTGTATACTTGTTCGCTTTCGGAAAAAGTTTTATTTGGATCATTTGTTCACTTATATGATTTATAATAAATTTTTATTGCATATTGAGTGTACGTGCATCATATGCATGTCTATAATGCAATGTGATCTTTCCTTTTGAAGTAGTTAAGTTATGATCTCTTCTACGGACCGACCTATGAAATCTACTCGTGAAGGTTCGAGTGTCTCTGTTTCCCAACTTCATGCACTATAAGTGGTTGGAGAACCTTTCTTAGATCATTATGTTCCCCACACTAGTGGTTCTGAAGTGGGAAACCATCAGGGTGCTAGAGATGTTTCACATCCTCACACGAGTCGTGGTACTCAAGCCATGAATCCTCCTTTTCAACAAATGGCAGAATTCTTCCACTACGTGGCTGAAAAATGTATGATCCCAACGTGATTAACTTTGAGAAAATGAGGAAAATGGGTGGAGTGGATTTTGAAGGCACCGTTGATCCCACGGATGCTGAACAATGGCTGGAGCGCATGGAGAGGGTATTTGAGCAGTTAGAGTGTTCAGATGTTGCCAAATTTAAGAATGCTATTTCACTATTACAAAAGGATGTATATGATTGGTGGGTAAGTGTTCCGAATGCCAAGGTAAAACTTCCTTTTCTTACTTGGGATGATTTTCTTAGGGAATTTCGTATGAAGTATGTCCCACCTGCTTATTGTGATGCAAAGAGAATGGAGTTTTCGAATTTAAGGCAACGAGGCATGTCTATTGCTGAGTACCAATAGAATTTTCTAAGGCTCTCTCGTTATGCTGGAGGCATTGTTAAATAGTAAAAAGACAAGTGTAGGAAAATTGAAGATGGTTTAAATGATTCCATTAGGAAGAATGTGGCGATCCTGCAACATGAGAACTTTTGTAAGTTAGTGTCTGCTGCTTTTACTTGGGAACGACTTGATAAAGAAGAAGCTAGTCGAAATGAAAACAAATTCTGAAAGCCTAGATCAGATTTTGGATGTCCATCCAAAAGGGGAAGGTTTGATGATTCTAAAGCTGGTAGTGTTAGCAGGCCACCACAATAAAAGCAAAACATATCAGAATTTTCTACAGGTAGCACTCCAAATTATTGCCAAGGCAGGTCTCATGTTCCCACTTGTCCACAATGTGGAAAGAATCATTATGGTACTGGCAGGAGACCTTCTGGTGCATGTTTCAATTGTGGGAGCTTTGATCATAAAGCGAAGGAATGTCCTAATCCTAAAAATGCTCTTTCCTTGGAAACTGAAGGCTCAGTTCATAAACCTTCTATTAATCCTCCTCGAACTAATGAAGGTGCAAGAACTATGAATACATAAGTAGCAGGTGCAAGTGGAGTGAACAAAGCTAGTGGACCAAGGGCTACTGCACGCGCTTATACTATGAGGCAGAGGGAGGATCAAGATGGAAAAGACATGGTTGTCGGTAAATTTCACTTATTTGGCTTATGTGTGTTTACATTGTTTGATCTTGGTTCTACACATTCCTATCTTTGTTCATCACTTGATCTTCCTGAAAATGTGAAATCTGTGAGACTTAAATTTGATGTGCTGGTTGAAAGTCCTTTAGGTTATCAAGTTGTGTGTAATCGAGTTTATCAATATTGTCCCTTCATGATTCAAAATCTAGTCTTCCCTGCTGTTTTGATTGAAATGCCCTTCAAGGATTTTGATGTTATTATTGGGATGGATTGACTTTATTAATATCATGTAGTGGTAGATTGTAGGTCTAAGCATGTGACTTTTAAAGATCCTACATTTTCACACATCATTGTACAAAATGAAAGATCATTGACTTCTAGTATTATTTCTGCGGCCTTGGCAATAAAGTTGATGTGTCAAGGTTGTGAGGCATACCTTGCTTACATAGTTGATACACAGTTGAAGAGTCCTGCTATCAAGGACATACCTGTTGTATGTGATTTCCCAGAAGTCTTCCTGGAAAACCTTCCTGGATTGCCCCCGAAAAGAGAGGTTGAATTTCCAATCGAGCTTATTCCTGGATCTACCCCTATTTCTATCACTCCTTATAGAATGGCTTCGACAGAATTAAGAGAATTGAAATCTCAATTGGAAGAACTTCTTGAGAAAGGTTTTATTCGACCTAGTGTTTCTCCTTGGGGAGCCTCGATTTTATTCGTAAAGAAGAAGGATGACACTCTCAGGCTTTGTATTGACTATAGACAGTTGAACAGAATAATAATCAAGAATAGATATCCACTACCAATGATTGATGATTTGTTTGACCAACTGAAGGGTGCTAAAGTATTCTCAAAGATTGATTTAAAGTCTGGATATCACCAACTGCGTGTTAGAGAGAATGAGATTCCTAAAACTGCTTTTAGAACTCAGTATGGTCATTATGAATTTTTGGTATTTTGTAAATTTTGAAGGAGAGGGAACTTTATGCTAAACGTTCCAAGTGTGAATTTTGGCTCAATGAAGTGATATTTTTGGGACATGTTGTATCGGCAGAAGGCGTGAAGGTGGATCCTAATAAGATACAAGCAGCTGTCGAGTGGAGACCTCCCAAAAGTCAAACCGAGGTAAGAAGTTTCTTAGGCTTAGCAGGGTACTACAGAAGATTTGTGATTCTATTATCACCTCTCCATTGACTAAACTTTTGCAGAAGGAAGTGAAGTTTAATTGGAATGACAAATGCCAAGAGAGCTTTTAAACTCTCAAATCCTTGCTGACTCAAGCACCTATACTTACTCTACCAATTGAAGGGAAAGAGTATGTAGTATACAACGATGCCTCTCACAATGGTCTCAGATGCGTTTTGATGTAAGAAGGGAAAGTTATTTCGTATGCCTCTCAGAAATTAAAACCGCATGAATTGAATTATCCTGCCCATGATCTTGAACTTGCTGCAGTAGTGTTTGCTTTAAAAATATGGCAGCATTATTTGTATGGAGAGAAATGTCATATATTCACTGATCACAAGAGCTTAAAGTACTTGGATTCTCAGAAGGAGCTAAACCTCCGACAGCGTAGATGGCTTGAACTCATCAAGGATTATGATTGCACGATTGATTATCATCCAGGTAAAGCGAATGTGGTTACAAATGCCTTAAGTCAAAAATCCTTCGCAAGTATTTCTGTGAGTTCTTTGCCCTTGCTCCTTGACTTAAGAGCCATGAATGTTTGTTTTAACCTTGATGCAAATGGTTCAGTTATTGCTAATTCTCAAGCAAAGCCAATATTACTTAAACAGATGAAAGAAGCACAAAAGTTAGTTAAGAAACTTGTAAAATTGACCTGAGAAGTTCAAAATAAGGAAAAACTTGATTTTACATTAACAGAGGATGGTGTCTTATTTTATCAAGATAGACTGTGTCCCTAATGATGGCAAATCGAAGAGAGAAATACTGAGTGAAGCACATACCTCACCATATTCAATACATCTTGGGGGTACAAAGATGTACTAGACCATCAAAGAAAAGTATTGGTGGAATGGTATGAAGAAAGACATTGCGGAGTTCATTTCTAAATGTTTGGTTTGTCAACAAGTAAAGGCAGAACATCAGGTCCCAGTTGGTTTGCTACAACCCTTGTCGATGCCGAAATGAAAATGGGAGAGAATAACTATGGAATTTGTCTCTGGACTTCCTCGCACTCAAAAAAATCATAATGCAATATGGGTGATTGTGGACAGGCTAACCAAGAGTGCTCACTTCTTAGCAATCAGGATGGATTACTCACTTGAGTGTTTAGCCGAATTGTACATTAATGAGATCGGAAGACTAAATGGGATTCCTATGCTTATTGTATCTGACCGAGACCTAAGGTTTACATCTAGAATTTTGGGTAGCTTGCAGGAAGCTTTGGGTACTAAGCTGAAATTTAGCACTTCGTTCCATCCTCAGACAGACAGCCAGTCGGAAAGAGTGATACAAGTTTTGGAGGATATGCTTCGATCTTGCATTATGGAGTTTGAGGGTAGTTAAGACAAACACTTAAATTTGATAGAATTTGCTTATAATAACAGTTACCAATCGAGTATTGGAATGCCTCCCTATGAACCTTTGTACGGAAGGAAATGTAGGACTCCTTTTTGTTGGAGTGAAGTTGGTGACAGGAAACTCATTGGTCCTGAAATTGTGCAACAAACAGAGGATAAGGTAAAAATGATCAAGGATCGTCTAAAGATTTCTTCAGATAGACAAAAGTCGTACGCTGATCTTAAAAGGCGTGACATTGAATATCAAGTGGGAGATAAAGTATTTTTAAAGGTGTCTCCATGGAAAAAGATTATGAGATTTGGCAAAAAAGGAAAACTAAGTCCCCGATTTATTGGACCGTATGAGATACTTGAAAGGGTTGGACCGGTAGCATATAAATTGGCTTTGCCACCTGAGTTAGACAAGATCCACAATGTCTTCCATGTTTCTATGCTCAGAAGATATCGTTTTGATCCATCTCATGTTCTTCCAGTTGAATCTATTAAGGTTAATCCGGACTTGACGTATAATGAAGAACCTATTTTAATCCAAGATCAAGAAGTGAAGCAACTTAGAAACAAGAAAATCCACTTAGTAAAGGTACTTTGGAGGAACCATTGGGGAAAAGAAGCTACCTAGGAGAGAGAAGAGGACATGATGATTCAGTATCCGCACTTGTTTCAGGACTAATGTAAGGTAAATTTTGAGATGAAATTTCTTTAAGGGAGAGAGAGTTTTAACACCCCTAAAATACTGAACAAGAGTCGCATGTCGATTTACCGTTGCTTATTACTACAATATATTTTACTCTCTTGTTGGGAACTTGAAATTTTGTGATAATTGCTAGCTTGTTTACCATAAATTATATCGTAATTTATGGGATTGTATTGGGGTATTTATATAATAATATAATTAGAATTTTGTATAATTGAAAAAAGGAGGTGAAGGATATATCGATATAGGTGTATATGTATGCATTTTGGGCAGCACACAACACTATTTTGGACAGCACATTCGTTGGACAAGTGTACAAGTGATAAACATCACTTGTTTGGCTATATATTTTCACTCCTCTTTGAGATAATTTCAGTTCCGTGAAGACTTAGAACCTTAGAACCCTAGCTTACCAATTGTTCTTCAAAATCACAAGAGAAACACTTGGTCTTTTGGCTGGAATTCAAGACACACACTGCTTTTTGGTAAGTAGTCGAAATTTGTTTTGTAGTTGAGTAGTGTGTATTATGTTTAGAATATCTCATTCTCTAGAACTCCGTTTTGGGTGAATAAATATGATTTGGAAATATAATTCATATACCTACAACTCTTATGTTTATGTAAAACTCTAATTTATCTATTATGGATTCGAAATATGGGACGCAACACAGGACAAGTTCTGTCCATATTTCGGATTTAGAAATCCTGTATGAACCACTGTTAGTGTATTGATGATATCTTTTTGTACAAAATGTATTTTTCTGTGATTCTTATTGGGTTGCAACCTTAAGAGATGTACCTACATCTTTCTTGAAGGTTATAAAGTCTAGTTTTTCCGTTTTCCTGTTCAAATCTAAGTTACAACATGGGGTACTAGACTGGCCAGAATCACTGTTTTGGGAACATAGTTGCATCTGTGCAGGCTGAGCTTACTTGTGATGATAATCCTATTTTATTTTGATATTATTGAGATATTATGAATTAAAGAAGTTATTTAATTGCATGTTTAAGGTTGTATATATACTTGTGAACAAGTTGAGGACCTTGATACTTTGGTTAGTCTACGGTTAGAACTTGCGGAGTTGTGTTGGACTGTTCTACGCTAAAGTATTGAGGTTTGTGTATAAACTTGTACTTATACTCTTTTAACTGCTGGTATATCTGAAAGTTGATCTTGGTACCTTGGTTAC
Source organism: Solanum bulbocastanum (assembly GCA_037074985.1). NCBI lineage: Eukaryota > Viridiplantae > Streptophyta > Magnoliopsida > Solanales > Solanaceae > Solanum > Solanum bulbocastanum. The sequence continues at coordinate 31,718,636 of CM073601.1, read as the reverse complement.
ATCTTGTCACTTTTCTTTGTCGTGTTGGTATGATGCTTGTGTAACTCGCCCACTTGTATGGATTGTTTGATCACTTTGCACTCTTGTTGGGACCTTGTCCTTCTTGTGGCTGTAACTTTGCCACTATTGGCATGCCTCTTGATTTGGATCATTTGCCATCTTGACTCTGGATTTGTAGTCCATCTTAAGAATGTAAATTGTCTATTTTAAGTACGAACTAGAAAGCCATTTTTAATATGGCTCTTGGTTATCTTGATTATTGAGCTTTGACCCTTCTTGATACAGGGCGTGGGTCCTTCTTGATACTTGCTTGTGTGGGGTGTGACGACATGATATATATTGGGCGATCCTTGTTATTGAATCTCTTGAAAAATGGTGCTATGAGCATTCTTGACATTGGTATCTTTGAATATCGAACTTGATACTCATTATATATTGTTACTTGATTTATTTATTATGTTTCAAGTATGCTGTTCATTGACTTGAGAAAGGTAGCTTGGTGAATTTTGTGGACTCCAAACCTATAGTTTTTACACTACTAAGCTATATGCTTAGCGATAGTTGTTTCTATCGTAGGGGCTGATCGATAGGAGGCATGAAGCTGGCCATTGGAGATGGAGATTTTGAGAACTTTAAGGAAGATCACATTTGCATATAGACATCTATATTTTGTATAAATTTTGGTACTTATACACGATCTATGTGGTGTATATTTGAATGTAATTTTGAGGGCTAATCGGATCATGTCACCATGATTTGTAATATAAGTATGGCCACATGTTTTGTTTATTTGGGGTGTGTAAGACCAAGTTTTGTAATATATTACATTTCCTACTTGTTTGGAATGCTCGTATTAAGCATGAACCCATTTAGTTTGGGTACTCGGAAGTTGATAATACTTTTATTATTATCATTATTTACTTGCGTCAGGACAATATATGCATAAAAATATCTCTTGATTTATTTGCGTATAGTAATTGGAAAGGGTCGTTACACTCCCTTTGTACCATTTTATGTGGCAACATTTGATCGGATATGGAATTTAAGAAATAAATGAAGACTTTGAAATGTTTACTAAATTACCCCTTCAAAAAATAGCCAACTTTTCTCTCTCCTCATAAATGTATTGGAGTACTATCTTTAAGATTAAGTGGGACTAACAAAGGTAAAAGAGGAATTGTAACTTTAAATACTTACCATATAAGGAAATGTGACATTTTTTTTAGGATTGATAAAAAAGGAAATGGTGCCACATAAAATGGGATGGAGGGAGTACTATTTTAAATGGGACTACACACATTATTGTGATGTGTTACATAGCCACTTGATAGTAAATAGAGGTTACGTGCTCATAATATATAAACTTATTGAGGTGACCAAGAATTTCTTAAGTGTTGGTATGCATTATATAATGGTTTGAATGGTAGTTGAAACTAGGTATATGAAAGATTGTGTAGATTCGACATTGTGTGTGATTCAATAGCTCTATCTTGATGGGAGAGTACTATTAGATTTGGAAATAGTTCAATCAGCCTTGGGTGAGACCCGTATCTATCATGGGATGTTTAAATGGAAAGAGAGGGAGCAATAGTTTGAAATTTTTAGAGGCGACAATTTGTTGCTAAGAAGACATTTACACGAGTGATAGTTTGAGAGTAAGGTAAATGGACGGTGTAGTTATGATGTTTGTTAGTATTAAGAGTGTTGGCTTCAACGGAGTACTATGAGAAGTATGTAGTGTTTTGATAAATCGAATATGTGTATGATTGTAATAAGAACCAAACTGGTTGATTGTTGGTGACTAAGAATCAACAAGATAGAGTCAGATGAATGGAAATGTTTGATATGAGCACCATGTAAGGAGTATCTTAGTTATTCGACCTTTATTCTGAACATTGTTATGTGACCACCTATTTAGTCCTAGACATGATTTGGAGTATGATTCACTACCTATACCCATGAATGTTTTCACTTCTGTGGGTGGATCCTAGTGGTGGATCGGGTGTACCGATCCTACGATGTCCTCTTAGTAGGGTCGGATGTTTGGACAAACTTGGTTATTTTAGCTATGACATATTTAGTGTTGTCTTGGAGCTGTTGAAGTATTCCGGTGATTCTACATGTACCACCTTGCTTGTGAGAATTTATAGAAGAGCTTTCATGAATATTTACAGTTGTCCGACAATATTAATATTCATTTAGTCGTCGAGGCCATATTTCGATTATGTGTGGCTGAATGTGAGGACCATTGGGTCAAGTTCTACCGTTCTTAAGGTTTATCTACAATCACAACTACTAATTTAGCTTTTGAACAATGTTGTTAGAGGTTATGTATGCTTGGGTGTATCGCTCGATGGGTGGTTACTTGATCATTTTTTTCTTCGGGTTAGATAAGTTTGATTTTACCTTGATGTGTGCTAGATGTATAAAGATCAATTTTTTTAGAACTTAAGCTCGTGAAAAGTTTATGTGGTGAGAAGGAAATATTGATAAGGTCTATGATGGTTTGTGTATTATGAGTGTGTGTTGGTTGGTTCAGGTACCCTTCTTACCTTGCCTTCTTTTGATCGTTCGAGGACGAACGATGGTTAATTAGTATCTAATGTCACAACCCATTTGGTCGTTTTGAGAACTAAAGCTTTTTATTTCATAAAACACTCTCCGATAGATTCTAAATGGGTATTTTGGTCTATTCGTAATTATAATTATGAAATTAGTGGGGTAGTTTAATAATTAATTTAGTTGGTGATTAATGGGCCAAGTCCATATATAACATAATTTAGGTTAATACCCTAAGCCACTTTCTATCTTATTATTGTTAAATAAAATAAAATAAAGAGGTAACCTTTGACAGAAAATATCACAGCTTCGCCACACCAAAGTAATGGCGAGATGCATCAGGTAAAAGTTAAATCTATGCTTTATGTATATACGTAGAGGTTATATTATTATTAGTATTAAGTTGGGGTTGTGAAAGATCTTAAATGAGAGGATTTTAACTGCAATATATTATATATGCAGTGATATTTTATTCTTTACTTGGGAAAATAAGGTTTGGAGGCTATAGGCCAATGATTGGACATTAATTGTTTGAAAATCATTTATAGGAATTAGGGTGTATCAATTGAATTAGTACTGTATGTTCTTTTGTTTCTCCCGTGATTTGAGAGGGTACTCCGTAGATTGGGTTATAGTTGTTGCCACTGGTTTCGTAACCAGTGGCTTTAATCTTGAATATTATTATTTAGTCATTATATTATAAATCAAGTTTTAATATATTGAGATAGGTAATTAAATATTAGGTGTAATGTATTACTTGAATACCATTAAAGTTATGATTAATTAGTTGGTATCAAAGTTTAGGAATTTGACTATAGATTTGAGTGAGTTTTTGGGTCTAGGCTAGACATATAGTAATATGGGTGTCAATGAACTCGTTAACTTATGAATATTATATATTGGATAGATTGAAAACATTCTGAGACATTGAGGAAAGGAAAGACATTTGGGGACTAGCTTGCTTGACTTCGATTCTTCGGTGGAGGTAGGTTATGGTTTATTCTATGCGATAGATAGACTCTTAATAGTGATTGATATTCATTGAGTGATATTGTGTTCTCTATGTACTTGATTGTGTGGTTGTGTGGTTTGTGATTGGTCTGAAATTCTGAGACCATGAAATTTAAAATCTTGAACTCTCTCTATCGTAGTGATGCATTGAATGAAGAAAACTTGAATGAAATATTGTTAAGGAAGTGGAAAGAGATGACAAGAATGTAAATGAATTAACTATATGGTTGGATCGGATGCCACGAGTCGGCATGGTATTATTGGATCGGGGTGTCACGTTCCGACACGATATTATTGGATCGGGGTGTCATGTTCCGACACAGTATTGGATCGGGTGTCACGTTCCGACATGGTAACATTAAAGAAAAGATATTGAATTAACTTAATGTACTCAATCTCAAAGAACCCATTTTCCAAATGAGCGTGGTGTGGAGGCATGAGTCCTTGTGTATGTGCTTGATATTGTGATTGATTGCGTACTTGCTTCCATTGTCACTTGTTCATGTTGTTTGTTTCTTATCACCTGCGAAGTGCTATAGTTGATTTTATACTACTACTTTATGCATATTAGTTACTATTTTGAGTCGACCGATGAAATCTACTCAGTACATGTTGCCCTGTACTGAGCCCTACTTGTGTTTTTATTTGTTTTCCTTTTGTGGAGTGCAGTGAGTGTACCGACGACTTCCACTCGCCCTTAGCTCTAGTCAGTCTCCAGTACATCAAATTCTAGGGCGAGCTTTTCCTTCCAGCTCGTGTTGGATTCTCTTGGCATGGCATGATATCCTTAGATTCAGAGATATATTATTCTACCTATTATTTTGATTTCTTTAATACTCTTATAGACTTGGTATTTTTAGAATAGATTTTCTTGATGTGATGAGTTTCAGGTTTTGGGAAATGATATGTAATAAGATTTAAGCTTCCGCATAATGGTTAGTATTTTGTAAGTTGAATAATGAGTATAAATTGGGGTTGGATTCATTGATTCGTCCACCTATGAGGTTAAGTGTGGGTGTCACTCATGACTCATTTTGGGTCATGATAAATAGGAGTTGCACTCTTTTTATGTGTATCAAAAGATATGTATACTCTTTTTCCTTAACTATAATTTTTTCCCACAGGGTTTTTCCTAGTAAGGTTTTAACGAGGCACATTATCCATGGACATCAAAGGGGGAGTTTATACATCCACTCTATTATGTGGGTTATCCATTTGATTTATCCAACAATTAATTGAAATCATGTATAGGTGCGTCCAAGGTGATAAGAACATTTAAGATAACTATATATCTACTAGTTAGATGACTATTGGGAGTGATATCTCAACACTATAAATAGAGATATCACTCACTATTTGGAAAACACACTTGAATAAGAAAAGTTCTCTCTTCCATCTATATTTCTTCTCTTCTTCTTCTTCTTCTTCTTCTTCTTCTTATACTCAATAATAATTTGTATTAGTTATTTATAAATTTATAAATAATTATATTTTAAAATATCCACACAGATACGTATACTAGTTCTATTTAACACTATTGTAGATATCTATGAATAAAACTAGCCATCACCTTTCTTTCTTATTCATTAATTTTTCCTTAACTTTCATTGGTTTTCTCTTTTTAAATTTATTTATGTAATACATAAATAATAATGAATAAAGAGCCTTATTTCCCCCCAATTTTCATTATATATATATATATATAATTCTATTTTTTGATTATTTATATATTTTTTATTTTATTTTTAATAGCTCAAAACAAATTTAAATTCAATTATTCAACTTTTCGCCTCCCACTATAGTTGTCTTCTTTATTAGATATCGTAATATGCATTTATGTATTCTTCCTCCAATCTTTAAAATTCTTAATTTTAGTTTTAAATTATGCATTGTATATTAGAAATAAGGGGAAAAAAATTGCATAATTATCTCTTTTTTTAAAAATATTTTCATTTATGTGCCCCTTCCCTTACCTATCATTTTGTAGTCATTCTTCAAAGCACAAAAATTGTTAGATAGCCATCCGAAATACAATTATATGATCTAAATGTGAGGGTAATGAAGCGGCTGGCGTTATTTTGATGGAATTATGTAAAAGACTTAAAGGTACGTTTTCGATTTAACTTCTCAATTTCTAAAGTTTAACTGTTTAAATTCTTAGCTAATTTCTTAGCTTATAAATATGTTTCACACCTCCAGCATATTTATACTACTTGAAAACATGAGGATTTTAAAGATACATCTATATATTATTATGGTAATAATTTAGAGGTTAGAAAAGCACTGAGAAGGCATTCCATAGAGAAACATTGAAGAGGGTCTCTTAACAAGAGATGCCACAATTGTGGAATGATATTCGGCAAAAAAATATATATTTATATTGCGTTATCGCTTTATATTGTATTTATAACTGTGTTGTTACATTTTTATTTTGAGCTTATTATGAATTTTACATGTGCAAAAAATGTGTCGGATGAACACGACCAAAAAGGTGATTTTTGGCTCCATTTGAAGCAAAGGATGGAGATTGAAGGATTATCAAGCTCACCAAGGTGCTTATCATGATACAGACAGATGAGGTAAAAAAAATATTTGAAAGTTGTGGTCCTCCCGAAGCAAAAGTTTGGGAGAGTCAAGACGATTATCACAATGAATTGTGAAGCGGGGTAAAGTTGGTCTTAAGAAGACTCGCAGAGTTTGTGAAAATTCCTTACATCATTGTTGTAGTGAGTTTAAGATGTTGAATGAAAAATTTGTGAGAGTTTCATTGAAATTGTTCTGGGTTTGTGAAATTTCGTGAATTTGGACAATGAAATTGCTTTGGGTATGAGTTGAGTCGAGTTTGGGAGAGGAAGAAAAGATCGGTCAAATAATTGAGCCCAGGGCCACGTCGTGGAGACATTTCAAATTTTCCACTTTCAGGTGACCACCCCCTCTCCGCGTCGTGGAGAGGATACGGAGTCCTCTGTCTCAAAAATCTTTTCTCGACCAAAAATTAAATCCCTCCTCCGCGTCACGACACTGCCCTTTCAAATTGTACCTTTGGTCTCTTCTTATTACTAGCTACCTACGCCTTCATAAATCATTGAGATACCTCATATCCTAATCATAGCTTTTAAATTCACATTTCCAATCAAGGTAAATTTAAGAGGAAAGTTCAAGAAAGTCCTTTTGAGTCAGTTTGAAAAGTCTTTTGCAACTATCTATAACTTGTTTCAAGACTTAAGTAAATGAGTATGAAAATGAGGATATTTATCTTTCATGTTTCAAAATGTGTATAAGGGAACTAAGTATTATCGATTATGTGATACTTTTACATTTAAAAGAGAGAAACACAGATTTCTAAATGAGTTTACTAGTTAAGAGGAGTTTTAGAGTATTAACTTTTTTAAGAGGAACTTTTGAATAATTATCTCAAATTGAGGAAGAGCTATGTTTTAAAACATTTAAGCATGATTTATATATATATATATTGAGCACCGATATGGGGATGAGTTCAAACAACTCAAATTCCTCATAAACCATATGCCAACATGGTTAAAGGGTCAACTTTTTAGATGAATCCTTGTTGCTTAGTGGATCCACTTAGTTGAAAGGTTCTCTATCCCGGCATGGCAAAGGACAGTTCTGGCATCGTGGACGAAACGTTGTATCATCACGTAGCTCATAGTGATGGGTGTCAGTTAGAGAATCTCCTAGATAGAGTTAAAAGTATATTTGTATTATATCCCTTAATATGTTGAGTTCTGAGATGAGTAAGTACTTTTGTAAAGTTTTAATGATGTCACTCCTTTATTTCTTTACATTGAGTTGAGTATATATCTATATCTATTGTCGTCCTTTCATTAAGCTACTTGTTATTTAGCTATATTACATACTCGTACATTTAATATACTGATGTCATTCGAGTTGCATATTTTAATGATGTAAGTATAGGTTATTAGGATCCTCAAAAGAGTCTGTCGAGATCACTTTATCCGCTCGTCAGCTTTTGAGTGAGTCTTCCTTGCTTCCGGAGGACTCCTGTTTTATGAGTTGTTAGTAGTAGTTCTCTTGAAGAGTCATGAGTCTTATCCCAACTCTCATCTTTGTACAATAAAGGCTTCATAAATAGAATGTTTTGGAGAGTCTTTCAGTTTCAGAGATTTTCTTTAAAACTTATGTTTACTACTGATATATTTAGAGATTTTTGAGATCTAATACATTGTTGATTTAACATTTCTTTCAATTTGATGTTTATGTACGCTCAAGTTAGTTTTCCGCTTGTAGTCAGCCAGGATGAGGGTTCACTTGAGACCAACAATGGTTCTCGAGTGCCGATCACGTCTAGGGTGTAGGCTTAGGTTGTGACATCCACGGACCTTAGCCCAACAGTGAACCCTCCGCGGTTGCCTAACCGGCCCATGGAAGGATAAATGGCCTGTGGAGAGGGCAAGGGTGGCAGTCAAAGAAACCCAAAATTTTCCCCTCTAATTTACGACTCCCCTTCACATACTGTGAAGGGCTAAATGGTCCGTGAAGGCTCTCATACTAGTGTTCTATCAAGTTTTTTAGTCAGGACAATTTTAGTCTTTTCCTATGCATCTAGTACTAAATTATGTCATTTTAACCCCTATTCTAAGCCATATCTAAGTATTTTTAAGTACTAAAACTACCCATTCTAAAATCATTCTCCTGATTTCCTAATTCTCTCCAAGTTCTTCCCCAAAGTTCTCTCTAGAGCTAAGGAAGAAGAAGCTAGGGTTTCACTACAAGATCTCCAATTCACCAAAGCTTTTGGGCCTTGATCACTAAGGTATGCTAGTATGCACTTATAGAGTCCTTTCCTCTATAGTGTTCCCAAGAACTTCCAATTTTACAAGTTCAATTCTCAATTCAAAGTTAGGGTTTTATTCAATCTTCATGGGTTCAATTCAATTAGGATTCAATTACCTATTTTCTATCTTCTATTGAATGAAGTGAAGTAATTACATCTTTGGGGGTTGAATTCATATGATTCCATGCATAATCCATGATTTTAGATGACGAACATATGATGAAGCTTCTAAACAATGAAATATAATTTTTACAAAGATATACATATTTTTATGAAATTGATGTAAATTATTTGAGGATTATTTAAGATGAAAGTATCAATGAGATTGTGAAAGGCTTTTCCACATGCTACTATGATCATGATTGTGAAATGTTTTCTCACATAAGGATTCATAAGGTTGAAAATTTTTTCTCACCTAAGTTGAATCAAGTTTTAAAAGCTATTCTAAATAAATTTAGCTTGAATTAGTTGCTTAATTGTTCCTTTCCATGAATGATGAAATGAATATGATTGACTAGTTTGTTCGATTTTACGTAACACCGAGAGGAAATTGAGATGGAGGTTCTCTAGTTAGTAGAGACCAAGTCTCTAGTAGCAATCTCCTTGTCCCTAACTATTGCCCCTATGGGATGCCTTAGCTAGTGGATCAAGGTAAGCTAGAAGTTATGATCCTTACCTAGATAAGTAGGACATCTTTTTCTAATGTGGATAGACACCAGATCCTATGTTTTAGCTCACATGGTCTACGTAGGTTAATGGTAAACATCCCACAATATTGAAATAGGGTTACTTTCAAAGTATCTCTGTAACATATCGGGCTTCGAGAAGGGGCTAGAAAGGAAAAATAGAAAAGTCCACGAACCCAAAACGGATCATGAACCATTCACAACACCCTATATATGCCGTTTAGGGGTCCACGTCCCATTAAGGGCATCGTGAGACCATCCCGAATTGCCCCTAGGCAGGAGTCACCTAGAGAGTGCCTTAGACGGCCTGTGGTGACTTGGACAGCCAGTTAAGAGGTCTGTATAAGTCACATAGACACTAACGTTGCACCCCAAGGTCATTGTGAAGGACCATAGATGCCTAGACGGTCCGTGAAACTTCAAACGGACCCTGAAGTCGTCCGTGATAGGGACTTACCAGGTTTTGAGTTTTGGATCAACTTGAAATGATCATATCTTTTTATACAAAATGAATTAGATTTCCCCTGACCTATCAAATTGAAGGTCTTTGAGTACTCTTTCCAACGCCACCATGTCTTTCTAATTTCGAGCACAAAGTAAAAAAATATACTCATTTTAGAGAAGTGTTGTTAGAAAGGGCAGCACCATGACCCACTAGACGAGCCATAATGCCTTAGATGTCGTGAAGCCCTCCTTGACAGTCACCTCATCAATTTTAAGTGAGGGTCATATTGGTATTTTCCCTTATGTGTTTGGTAATTAAACTACGTCATTTTACTTTGTCTAAGTTTAGTTAATTAGTCAGAAACTACCTAAAACATTCATTCTTCTAAAATTATCAGACTTAAAAAGAAAAGAATAAAAAGAGGCGACTATTTCTCTCAAGAACAAGCACAACTCTCATTCAAGTTCAGCCCCAAAATCCAAAAGATTTCTCCATAGTTTGCATCACCATGTATGTGGGATTTCACTAGTGGGTTACTCTCACCCATTAGGTCCCTAGAATTTAGTCAATTCTTCAACTTCTCTATAAACTGTTCAAACCTAGGCTTTTCAACTGTTAAAGATCCATTGGTATTTAGCTGCTATAGTTTCTATGATATTAATTACATGTTTCTTGGAGAATTTGTACAGTCCCATGTATAAAATTCAGAAACTCTAGTTTCTGTTAACTTTTCATATTTCATGAATTATACTTGCTAGATAGATTAGCCAGATAATCATGTTTCAGAATTCGAATGCCATACCTTTCTATATATGTATGATGCATTCTCAGATAATTATTATTATATTGAGCTATTCAATATTATAGTTGCATTCTTAGGTTTATATTTAGTTCGGAGTAAACTTAGCACTGAGCTGGACTAGGGTTCAGTGTACCCTTAAGTCCCAGAACTACATGCCCACGTAGGTTTATATGTCCCCTCTGTTAGGCATAAGTTTTAGTGATCATGCCACACCCATGCCTTTATACCTCGGCAAGGTATATTGGGTCCTCTCGATGGGGCGTATACATCGAACTCCACATTTAGCTCATGTGGTTTATGTTGGTTAATAGTTATCTCCCACATTTAGATTCATGTTGCATTAACCATGTATTCAATATTTATTTTAATATTCAGTTCAACATGTTATGTATTCATGATTAGTACTTGGTCATTGTATCCATCTCAGCTTTCAGTTATGCTTTAATATATTTCTTTCCTTGTTTAGTTTATATTATCCATCTTAGCATATATTTCGCATGCGCAGTACATTTAAAGTAATGACACATACTTTTGCGCTACATCATTGTATAATATAGGTTTAGGCACTTAGCATCCAAACTGCGCTTAGCTTGACTTCTGGTTTGTACTCAACAACTTCAGTGGTGAATCCTTATAGTTCGAGGATGATAGACTTTCTTTACTCTTCAGTATTCACTTTTTAGTTTTGTTAGAGTTAGCTTAGGGCAAGTCCCAACAACTCAAATCAGTTAGAGGCTTTTAGACATAGAGTAGATTAAGTTAGCTTGACTTTCAGTCCTACTCAGTAGCTTTAGTGGTGAATCCTTGTAGTTCGAGGACGATATACTTGCTTTACTTTTCAGTTTTAGTTTTGTTAGAGTTAGCTTGGGGCAAGTCCTAACAACTTAGATCAGTTAGAGGCTTTCAGACATAGAGTAGATTCAGCTTGAGTTCTTAGTGTTGTTTCCAGTCATGATTATATTCGTCACATCAGACATGTTAGGATTTCCCCATTTCAGATATTAAACTATTTCTAGCTTCTGCATAGTGTATGCTTTAATTGAACTTTTATAGATATGTCATGCCATGGGTTAGCTTGGGGTCACTTGTGAAACTAAACACCGTGTTGCGTTTAATGGGTAGCCTCGGAGCGTGACAAATTTGGTATCAGAACATTAGGTTCAAGAGTCCTAGGGTGTCTAAAATTTGCACTAAGTAGAGTTTGTTTCATGGGTGTAAAGCATGCCACAGCTATGAGGGGGAGGCTATGAGGTGTTTTAAGAAAAACCTCATTTCTTTTGCCATCTTTATCGTACACTAAAGTGTGATTCAACTTCTCCCTTCTAATCTTTCATTATGCATTTCATAACTTACCTCCTTGTAGAGCGAATGCATGAAATGCTAATGCACGCAATCCTAATGCAGTACCTCTATAATCGAACCATGAGGTTACGAATGTAGAGTTCCGTAATACGATTTTGCTATTGGCCCAGACCATAGCAAACCATACCTATTAGCACGCCCCAATTCCTACAAACCCCACTGGTGGATCAGCTGTAGCTAGGGTGTGAGATTTTGTTTGTATGAATCTATTAGTTTCTTGAGTCGAAGGTTGGTGAGAACCCACAGAATGTCATTGATAAGATGAAGAAGATTCTGGAGGTAATGCAAGTGACTAATATTGAAAGTGATGAACTAGCATCCTATCAACTCAATGATGTGGCTTATATCTATTTCACGCAGTGGAAAGATAACAGGGGTGAGAATGTAACTCTTGTGACATGGGACACTTTTAATGGAGCTTTTTTGGATAGGTTCTTCCTGATAGGATTGAGGGAGGCTAGGGCCTAGGAATTTATGAACTTGAGGAATGGGTCGATGTCAGTCCAGGAATATGGGCTAAAGTTCACTTAGCTCTTAAAGTATGCTCCACATATGGTAGCCAATCTGAGAGCACAAATGGGTAAGTTCTTCTTTGAGTATTCGATCTGGTAAAACCAAGTGCAGGAATGCTATACTACTAGGGATATGGATATCTCCAAAATAATTATTCATGCTCAGCAGGTAGAGGGAGATAAGCTCAAGGAAAATGCTAAGGATAACACAAAGGCTAGTTACATGCAACTATAAATATTCTCAGAAAAGGTCGGGCGGCGGAAATTACTATCAGTTTCAGCAGTTACCTATTGCCCTAATGCCTTTATCATCTATCACTCTGTTGTCCAAGTTTCGACAGGATAAAAAAGGGAGGGTATCAGGCTCTAAGTCTCAAGGGAGTGCTTTAGGTAACCAAAATTTTCCATATGGCCTTAAGTGTGGTAAGAACCATCCGAGAAAGTTTATTGCTGGCAAAGAGAGGTGTTTTGTGTATGGTCAGCTTGGTCATAGGCGGAAGGATTGTCCTTCTGCCAGGTAGGATCATGGAGGTAACAAAGCTTAGTCTACAACTTTAGTAACTTCAAAGGGTCACCCCACTCAGTAGGGTGCCTCATTTGGTATAGGTTGTGGTCAGTGCTAAAACAGGTTGTATGCCCTTCAGGCTCGATGGGACCAAAAGGATTCTCTTGATGTGGTCACGGGTACATTATAAGTCTTTTATTTAGATTCTTATGCATTGCTAGATCTAGGGGCTACACTTTCTTTTGTAACTCCTTATATAGTAGTAAACTTTGGTGTCAGTCTGGAAACTCTCTCAGAACCCTTCTTATTCTCTACTCCAGTTGGTGACCTAGTTATAGCTAGACGGGTATATAGAAATTCCCCTATCACGTTTTTACAAAGTCACCTCAACAGACTTCGTAGAGTTAGAAAGGATAGATTCTGATATCATTCAAGGCATGGATAGGTTAAATTCTTGTTATGCCTCCTTAGACATTAGAACTAGGATAGTTCAATTTCAATTTCCAAACAAGTCAGTCTTAGAGTGGAAGGGTAGTAACTTAATTCTTGTAGGACGATTTATATCTTACCTTAAGGCTGGGAAAATGATTTCCAAAAGGTATATCTATTATCTTGTCGGGATTGAGGATTCTAACTCTGAGACCCCAACTCTTGAGTCAATACCAGTGGTGAATGATTTTCTAGAAGTATTTCCAGAAGATTTTCTAGGAGTTCCTCCAAAAAGGGAAATCGACTTTGAAATAAATCTCCTTTCAGACACCCAACCTATTTCGATTCCTCCTTACATGATGGCTCCAGCTGAGGTCAAGGAATTGAAAGAACTGTTGATAGACCTTGTAGATAAGGGCTTCATCAGACCCAACATCTATCCATGGGATGCTCCAGTGTTGTTCATGCATAAGAAATATTTTTTTTAGGGATGTGTATAGATTATTGTCAGTTGAACAAAGTCACAATTACGAATAAATATCCCATCCCCATGACTGATAACTTTTTCAACTGTTTCAAGGGTCTAGTTGCTTTACTAAGATAGACCTCAACTCCGGTGTAACACCCAGTATTTTTTTGTTAAGGAAGACATTTCCTCACTTAGCCAACTTGGCATAGTGAAGTGCCATCGCCGAGTGACTTGGCGATTAGCCATGGGGAACCACCATCACCTAGCGGCCTGTCCCATGGCCAAACTTACTAGAAAATTAGATGAGCCAGGTAGGGGCTCGTTGTCCAGGTTGGCGAGGTGCCAAAGGGCTTTCCCCCATTGCCAAGTGGTCTGCCTCCACGAAGTAGTCACTAGAAATTTAGGCGATGCCAAAGGTTCACTTGGAGAGATGCTAAGTGCCCTTGGCAAGCTCTAGCGTGAAGACCCCTTAGTTTTTAAGTTAGGGCCCTTTGTGTCTTTTCATAGTTTTCTTAATGCAATACTACGTTATTTTACTGCTAACGTAGAAAAGTATATATGCATTCTATTCCCAATTTTCCCCCAACTTAAGTCATTCTGTCAAGAACAAAAAAGAAAACCCAAGATCTTCCTCTCAAATATTTCTCTCTCTAGAACTTCAAGAAGAAGAAAGAGTTCAAGCTAGGGACAAGGTCAACTCTCCAATCCTCAAGAATTTTTGGGCTTTGTAATCAAGGTATGATGGCTTTTCATCCATGGGATCCTTTTTCCCATGGAGTCCCCTAGAATTCCGCAATTGTGAAGTCTAAATCCCCAATTCTAGTTAGGGTTTCTTCTAATATTATGGGTTATGATGAATGTTGATCCAATTGAGTGGATTATGATTGTTTATGGTTCAATTTGTAGAATTACATGTTTTTAGGATGAAAATAAACGTACCCATGCCTATTCCATGTTTCTTACCTAAAATTGATCAAATTGGGTTTTATACCTTGAAAGGAAACTTTATGGGTTTGATATCTCCTTATAGGATTGATGAATTATGACTAGAATTACTTGGGATTGAAGCATATATGATGAATATGATGCTAATTTCTTGAGAGTAAAGCATAGATGATGATCATGAGATGTGATGCTTTGAGAGTAAAGCCTAGACTATGAATTATTGATTGTTGATGTTGTAGTATGGAAGGGATACTTCCACAATCAATTTCTAAGCATGATTGTATGAATTTGAAAGGTTTGCTCACATGAATGATTCTAGGTTGAAAGGATTGCTCGCTTATAATGAATCTAGATTAAATTCTTAAATAATTGATGAGGCTAGAGGCGACTACCCTTGACCTTCATCTATGAGGATATGTGGTGATTTCTCATACTCCTTAGAATTGAGCAAGAGGTAATTCCCCACGTTCCTAGTTAGATGAATGGACATGGAGGCAAGTACCCATGATCCTTATGAAATGATGTGGAGGCGAGTATCTGTGTCATATGATGCGATTGTAGAGGCGAGTTCCCATGATCTTAAGATAAGTAAGGCAAGAGGTGAATATCCATTAGGCTTTGAAAGCTAGGAAAAAAGGTGAATACCCGTGTCTTTAAAAGTAAGTATGAATAATGTGATTAGGTTATGAAGATGATTAGCCTAGAGTGTTGCAACATATGCCATCTATGACATAAGCTTGAATAGAGGCGGATGACCTAAGTCTTGGCTAAGTTCAAGTGAGATTACTTAAGGAAGTATTCCTCTTTCATTATGATGTTTTATATGTGTTGATTATGGATTATGTTGATTAATGCCTATGTTGATGATAACTTATGTTGATTAAGGCTTATGTTGATTATTCCTCTTTAAATGTAATTTTGAGCAGTCCTCTCCTAGATATTATAGTTTCCATTCTAGACTTAGAGTTTTCTCTGGATTTTTGAGTTCGAATTGTACAATTTTGGATGATTTGATGAATATGGTGTTTAGACAATACATTGACATATTCGTAATTGTGTTCATAGATGATATTTTGATTTAGTCAAGGAGCGAGAATGAGCATATTGATCATTTGAGGATAGTATAGAAAATCCTTAAGGAAAGACAACTTTTTTCCAAGTTTAGTAGATGTGTGTTTTGGTTAAGATCCGTGGCTTTCTTAGGACATATTGTTTCAAGCAAGCGTATTGAGGTGGATCCAATTAAGACGGATGCGGTCAAGAGTTGGTCTAGACCTCTATCACCGACATATATTAGAAGCTTCTTGGGTTTGGCCGAATATTGGGTTTTCTACGATTGCCTCTCCATTAATGACTTTGACAAAAAAGAAGGCCAAGTTCATATGGTCGGATGCTTGTGAGAAAATTTTCCAAGAGTTGAAAGATAGATTTACTTCTGCTCCGGTGTTGACTTTATCGAAAGGTACAGATGGTTTTGTGGTATATTGTGATGCCTCTAGAGTTGGGTTGTAATGTAATGTGTGCTTATGCAAAACGATAAGGTGATTTCCTATGCTTCAAGGAAACTAAAGGTTCATGAGAAGAACTATCCTACCCAACACCTTGAATTATCAGCGGTGGTATTTACCTTAAAGAAATGGAGGCATTATTTGTATGGGGTCCATGTTGATGTTTTCACCGATCACAAAAGTTTACAATATACGTTTACCCAAAAGGACTTGAATCTTCTACAAACAAGATGGCTCAAATTGTTGAAGGACTATGATATGAATGTCCTATATCACCCTGGTAAGGCAAATGTAGTAGCGGATGCTCTTAGTCGACTATCGATGGGTAGTGTTGCACATGTTGAAGATGATAGAAAAGAGTTAGCAAGAGATGTCCATAGATAGGCCCGATTGGGTGTTCGATTGATAGACTCAGCCAAGGGTGGTGTCATGGTTGTTCATAAAGGGTCAGAATCCTCTTTTGTGACTGATGTTAAGGCAAAGAAATATCTTGATCCGACTTTAATAGAACTGAAAGAAGCGGTACTTAGAAAGTCTATTAAGGCATACACCTAAGTAGGAGATGATGTCTTTAGATATCGAGGTCGGTTATGTGTTCCGAATATTGATGACTTAAGGTAAAAAATTTTATCCAAAGCCCATAGTTCTTGGAATTCTATTCACACGGGAACCACCAAGATGTATCGTGACTTGCAGGAGGTCTATTGGTGGAATAGGATGAAGAAAGATATTGCGGGATTTGTGGCCAAATGTTCAAATTGCCAACAAGTAAAGGTTGAGCATAAAAAACCGGGAGGATTATCCCAAGACATTAGCATTTCTAATTGGATGTAGGAAGATTTAAATATGGACTTCATAGTAGGGATACCTCGAACACGACAACAACATGATTCGATTTGGGTTATAGTATGCTGAATGATGAAGTCAGCCCATTTCATTCCCGTCAAGGGTTCTTATTCGACAGAAGACTATGCTAAGTTGTACTTGAGGGAGATGGTAAGGTTGCACGTAGTGCTTTTGTCCATTATCTCCGACAGAGGCAGTTTAGCTCACAGTTTTGGAAGTCTTTTCAAAAGGGTATTGGAACTAAAGTTAATCTTAGTACAGTTTTTCATCCACAAATCGATGGGCAAGCGAAATGAACCATCCAAACATTGGAAAACATGTTAAGGGCTGCGTAATTGATTTCAAGGTATATTGGGATTACTATTTGCCTTTGATTGAATTTGCTTATAATAATATGAGTGGATTATGATTGTTTATGGTTGAATAGGTAGAATTACATATTTTTAGGATGAAATTACATGTACCCATGCCTATTCCATGTTTCTAACATAAAGTTGATCAAATTGGGTTTTATACCTTGAAGGGAGACTTTATGGGTTTAGATATCTCCTTATAGGATTGATGAATTATGACTAGTATTGCTATAGATTGTAGCATATATGATGATGATGATGTTAATTTCTTGAGAGTAAAGCATAGATGAAGCTCATCAGATGTGATGCTTTGAGAGTAAAGCCTAGACTATGAATTATTGATTGTTTATGTTCTGGTACAGATGGGATACTTCCTATAATAAATTCCTAAGCATAATGGGATGAATGTGAAAGTTTTACTCACATGAATGATTCTAGGTTGAATAGATTGCTCACCTATAATCAATCTAGACTAAATTGCTAAATAATAGATGAGGCTAGAGGCGACTACCACTGACATCCATATATGAAGGATATGTGGTTATTTCCCATACTTCTTTGAATTGAACAAGAGGTGATTACCCATGTTCCTAGTATGATGAATGGACATGGAGGCGAGTACTCGTTTCATATGCTGATATTGTGGAGGCGAGTACCCATGATCTTAATTAAGGCAAGAGGCAAATACCTATTAGCCTTTGTAAGCTAGGCAAAGAGGTGAATCCCCACGTCTTCAAAAGTAAGTATGATTAATGTGATTAGGTTATGATTATGATTAGCTTGGAGTGTTGATTATGCTTTATGCCTTATGTTGGATGATGCCTATGTTTATGTTATTTATGGAAGCTATCATATTTAGTACATGTTTATACTAACGCATACTCTTGCCTACATTTCTTATAAAAATGTAGGGTCCGGTGACATTAATTGTCACACTCGTGGCTAGGTTTATAGTTGATCAATGAGTGAAGATTTGGTGAGTCCTCATAGTATTCGAGGATTTTACCACCACTTTCCATTACGTCTTTCTATTATGTCTTGGACTATTGTATGGGCGGTGTCCCAAGGATATTCGATTGTTCATATTTAGATGGTTTGAGACAAGTGTTATAGACTTCCACTTGTTTTATAAAAGACTTTAATTGTATTGAAATGTGTAAATCGCCAATCGGTTCTACGACAACAAATTGGGTCACCTAAAGTTACCGGACCTGAGATATTGAAGGCCAATGCAAAATGGCAATGGAATAGGACACTTGGTGGATTGCTGATCGGTTTGGTAAGGTGCGACTTAATCTGTAGAGTGGACTTTCTGGCTTAGTTTTTTGAAACTACAAATTGGATTCTAAATGTAATTTTGAGCAGTCATCTCTCAGATATTATATTTTCCATTCTAGACTTAGAGTTTTCTTTGGATTTTTGAGTTTGAATTGTACTATTTTGGAGGATTTGATGAATATGGTGTTTAGACAATACCTTGATATGTTCATGATTGTGTTCATAGATGATATTTTAATTTATTTAAGGAGCGAGAATGAGAATATTAATCATTTGACGATCGTATTGCAAATCCTTAAGAAAAGACAACTTTTTTCCAAGTTTAGCAAATGTGAATTTTGGTTAAGATCCGTGGCTTTCTTAGGACTTATTGTTTCAAGCAAAGGTATTGAGGTGGATCTAACTAAGACGGATGTGGTCAAGAGTTGGCCTAGACCTCTATCACCTACATATATTAGAAGCCTTTTCAGGTTTTACCGGTTATTATGGAAGGTTTATTGAGGGGTTTTCAATGATTACCTCTCCATTAAAGACTTTGACTCAAAAGAAGGCCAAGTTCATATGGTCGGACGCTTGTGAGAAAAGTTTCCAAGATTTGAAAGATAGACTTACTTCAGCTCTGGTGTTGACTTTACCAGAAGGTACAGATAGTTTTGTGGTATATTGCGACACCTCTAGAGTTGGGTTGGGATGTGTTCTTATGCAAAACGGTAAGGTGATTGCCTATGTTTCAAGGCAACTAAAGGTTCATCAGAAGAACTATTCTACCGACAGTCTTGAATTAGCGGGGGTAGTATTTGTCTTAAAGATTTGGAGGCATTATTTGTATGGGGTCCACGTTGATGTTTTCACTGATCATAAAAGTGTACAATATGTGTTTACCCAAAAGTACTTGAATCTTCTCCAAAGAAGGTGGCTCGAATTGTTGAAGGATTATGATATAAGTGTCCTATAGCACCTCAGTAAGGCTAATGTAGTAGTGGATGATCTTAGTTGACTATCGATGGGTGGTGTTGCATATGTTGAAAATGATAGAAAAGAGTTAGCAAGAGATGTCCATAGATTGGCTCGATTGGGTTTACGATTGATAGACTCCGCCAAGGGTGGTGTCATGGGTCATAAAGGGTCAGAATCATCTTTTGTGACAGATGTTAAGGCAAAGCAATATCTTGATCCGAATTCAGTAGAATTAAAAGAAGCGGTACTTAGAAAGTCCGTTGAGGCTTTATTATTGTTAAACCTTGGCTAATAGTTAGTATTATTTCACACAAAGTTATCATAACTAATTTGCATCTAAACAAAAATATAGACTTGCAACAATAAAATTTTATAGTTAAACACAAAGTTACAATAACTAATTTGCATCTAAACAAATTATAGACTTATAATAATAAAAACTAATAATAAAAAAAAAAAATTCAAACTAAAAAAGTTACATGGAAAAGCATAAACACATAGATCTTCCTTAAGACCTTATATTAAGAAAATAAATAAAAATAAGAAATGAATCAAAATTCAAGAGTCTTCTTCATTGTGTCAAATTAAAGCATAAATTTGATAATAGAATAATGCTACAAAGAACAATGAAAATCTTGAATTGGGATTTCATGAAACAAAAAACTTGTGAATTTATATTGACAAAAATGAAAGAATATCATAAAGTATCTTAAATTTTATAATTTAATAGTTGGAGGTTATGAATATGAAAAATCAAAAGTATGGAATTACTGATATTAGTAAGCGTAGAAGTTAAACATATATAAGTTATGGAGATAAAACTTTAAAATAAATAAAATAGGAAAAATACAAATATAGAAGATAACAATATATATATATATATATATATATACTGAATTGAATAAATAAATAAAAATAAGTAAAAAAGAATAAAGAAAGGAAAAGTAGTGATTTATTAAGGAAATGTTATAAACATCATTAATAATGAGATTTAAGAAAAAATGGTAAGTAAAAAATGTAAAAAAAAAAAAAAAAAAAAAAAAACCTTTTATTTTATATCTTGAATTGAATAAATAAAAAAAAGGTAAAAAAGAATAAAGAAAGGGGGAAAGAGTGAGTGAAATTTAGGGAAGGAAACAGTAAAAGAAGAAATTGAGAAATATTATAGGAAAAAAGAATAATAGAATTAATGATAAAATAAATTAAATATGGCTATTGATGAAGATTGAATTAAATATCAATATCTTTAATATTTAGATGATTTTTTTGTATTTTAAAATTATAAAAATGGCCAAAAAATCACAAGAAAGATAAGTAAGATTGAAGTTCATAGAAAGATCCATGCCACCGTTTTCTCATTTAGGTTTATTTGACCTCTTGTCAACACTCCCTTTGGCTAACTGATCAATATCCAAGAGCCCTCTTTATTGAGTCATGTTTTACTACAATAATTATACAAGGAAAATACAATTTTAAATATGAAATAAAAAAGATAATCTTGAGTATGGGTTTTATGAAATAAGTTATGAATTTATACAGGCAAAATAGTAAAATCTTTAAAGAAAACATAAATATTTTTCTGTAAAATAGTACTGTTGAACCTTGGCTAATAGTTAGTATTACTTCACACAAATTTATAATAACTAATTTGCATCTAAACAAAAATACATACTTGCAATAATAAAATTTTATAGTTAAACACAAAGTTACAATAACTAATTTGCATCTAAACAAATTACAGACTTTCAATAATAAAAAAAATATAAAATTTAAACTAAAAAAGTTACATGGAGAAAGCATAAACACATAGATCTTCCTTATGACCTTATATTAAGAAAATAAATAAAAATAAGAAATGAATCAACATTCAAGAGTCTTCTTCATAGTATCAAATTAAAGCACAATTTTGATAATAGAATAATGCTACACGGAACAATGAAAATCTTGAATTAAGATTTCATGAAACAAAAAACTTGTGAATTTATATTGACAAAAATGAAAGAATATCATAAAGTATCTTAAATTTTATAATTTAATAGTTGGAGGTTATGAATATGAAAAATCAAAAGTAATGGAATTAATAAAATTTAATAGTTGGAGGTTGATGAGACTGAGACTCCGACTCATTTAGGGCTTTGTTTTCTTATTTTTAGTGTCCTCAATGCCTAATTCATGAGCAAAACGGATGTTAAAGTGTTGATTTGCAACAATTAAGGCTAAGGAGCAAGGCAAAGACAGTACTGGGTAAAAAGAAGCGAAAAAGCTGAAGCAGTTGAAGGAAGGCAATCCTGGTGATCGCCAAGACCACTCGGCGAGCCTTCGAGTGGCTTTTTAGCTCGCCTAAAGTTACAACATGCCAGCCTTGGGGAAGAACCTACTTGGCAAAGGAAATGGACAGTCGACGGACCGCCGAATGGATCGGCGACCTCGATCCTAATCGCCTAAAGTCACAGAACCCTGAAGATAAAAAGTCAAGGCAAACTGGCGATGGAATGGATCCAAGGGCGCATTGCCGACTTGGTTGACGATGCTCAACTTACTTCACCTAAAGGTCATGAAGGCAAAAATTTGTGAAACTATAAATTGAAATTTGAAAAGGAGAAAAGGAGTGCCGAGAGTTTTATGTTTTTCTCTTAGTGTTTGAATTTTCCTGAGTTTTTCGTTGTAGAACATAGAGCTTTTCAGACTTGGTTTCAAGGAATTCTTATTTGGGTTTTTCAATTAACTTGATTTGAAGCACTGTAGAGATTTGGGAACCATTACCCAGTTTATGGCTAACATAATTGGTAATTGTTTCTTTCTTTTTTATGATGTGTTGCTAAAACCCCAATTCTTGAGGTGCGATCCTGTGATTATTGGCTTAATTAGCTTATGGGTATTGTTATTTACTGATTTAAATGCTTAATTAAAGTGGATTTAATCAATAGATGTGTATTAATCTATGAATTGTACTTGCAAAATGCAATTCTAATTTAATTTTCTGGGCTTGCTTGAGAAAGAGGTTTTAGAACCAAGGTTTTCGATTGATAATTGTAGTTATTGGGTTGATGTGGGTTCAGCTCGAGAGAGTGAATTCTAAACTCAATTCTACCTATCTAGCTCAAGAGAGTAGATAAATTAAGGTTTTGGGCTGTTTTTAGTGTTAAGCTTGTCGAGATTCGAGAGAACTCGCTTGAACCGTAATAGTTGTTCGAGAGAAAGCTATTGCATCTATTGTCTAGCCTACCTACTGAGATTTAGCAATTGTTAATAAATTTCAATTACCCATATAGCGAAATTAGTCTATAATTGATCACATCCCTGAGAATTCCTCTCTACTTATTGTTTCCCCTGCTTTCAAAAATGTTTTAGTTGCAAATTGATAAACCGATCCCCCCACCTGACATTTGTGTCACCCTTTCGATTTATCTAAATGTTTTCAATAATTTCTATTCCTACAACCGATTAGATCACATTTATAACTTCATATCTGAATTCGAACTTGTATCCCTGTAGGTTGGACCCCAACTCATTTTTTGGGTTTTATACTAGATTACGATCACCTACAACTAGCATTGAATGAGGTGTAGTTGAGCGTTTATCAGAGGTTATGAATATCAAAAATCAAAAGTCGTGGAATTATTGATATTATTGAGAGAAAGTTGAATAGATATTAGTTATGGAGATGAAACTTTTAAAAAAAAAGTTAGGAAAAATACAAATAAAAATGATAACAAAAATAATATATATATATATATATATAATTCTTGAATTGAATAAATAAATAAAAATAAGTAAAAAAGAACAAGTGTTACAAATCCATTTAATTATGGATGTTTCTTTTCATCAACAACCTAACGTAATGTATTAGTTAAATGTAAGCCTTAAAGATTACTAACGTATTTTGGTATAATGCTATAAACGGATGATTTCTGCATCCTATAAAAGGGTATTCTTTTACCCTTAAGAAATACAACTAAAAAGAGAGATAAAATAATATTCTCTACTTTGTACTTTCCATCGTCATTTGTACTTTCTTGTTTAAGTATTCTTGTATTTTCTCTTGTTTTACAACACGTTATCAGCACGAATCTCTAACTTTTTCCTAAAAGTTAATGAACTTTCTTTTTGAGTCAGTTTTCATCATGTCGAATTTGTCAAAGCTTGAATTTGTGGCACTTGACATATCTGGAAAGAACTATTTGTCATGGGTTCTTGATGTTAAAATTCACCTTACCGCTAAGGACTTTGGTGATAGTATAATCGAAGTAAGTAAAGCATCAAGTCAAGATAAAGAGAAGGCTATGATTTTCCTTCGTCATTATCTTGATGAAAGCCTGAAGGTTGAATACTTAAAAGTGAAAGATCCACTTGAATTGTGGATACGTTTGAAAGGGAGGTATGACAACCTCAAGGCAATGGTATTGCCAAGGCCTCGTTATGAGTGGATGCACTTACGATTTTAAGATTATAAAACCGTAATTCAGTATAACTTTGTTGCATTTAGAATCTCTTCTAAATTAAAATTATGTGGGGAAGTTATAAAAGATGCGGACATGTTAGAAAAGACACTAAATACTTTCCATGCCTCCAATATGATATTACAACAGCAATACCATGAAAAGGGTTTTAAAAAATACTCTGAATTAATCTCATGCCTTATGGTGGTTGAGCAGCATAATGACCTTTTAATGAAAAATCATGAAGCTCGTCCTGCTAGAAGTGCTCCATTACCGGAGGCACACGGGTAGAAGCACACAGCCAGTCTAAAATAAGATAAAATAATCGAATTCATGATAATGTGTGCAGGAGTGCAAAGGCAAAAGATGATATAATAATCATCGAGGTGGTGGTCATAACAAAAGAGAAAACAACATGGGTTCTTAAAATAATCCTGCTAAAGGAAAGGGTGATCAATGTCATCGTTGTGGCCTTAAAGGTCATTGGAAAAATGAATGTCGGGCACCTGAGCATTTTGTCAGGTTATATCAAAATTTCTTTAAAGGAGAAGGAAATAAAAGAGGTGTCTCCTCTTCTAATTCCTGAGTAGAGTCACATTTGACTCTAAAAAATAATGCTTAGACAGGGTCTTCTCAAAAATATGATGAGAATGTTGCGACAAATTTAGCATTGAAAGATGATGCTTTTGATATGCTCGAACCATCATATGGGTAATCTACATCCCCTCCCATAAAGTGCCTCAAATGGTGCATATCAATGTTGGAGTGGAAGCTTTTATTATAAGAGAACTCAGACAAAGGTAGGAACTTATCTCAATGTCCTCCAAAGTCAATCACACATGCCCTCAATATGTCCTCCAACACTTGGATAGTCCTCTCCGACTGCCCGTCCGTCTGTGGATGGAAAGCCGTATTAAAAGTGAGTTCGGTGCCCAATACATCGTGTAATTTTCCTTCAAAACTTGGATGTGAACTGCGTACCACGGTCTGAGATAATAGAAAGGGGCACCCCGTGCAGCCTTACTATCTCTTTTACATACACCTTAGCCAATTGCTGCGCATTATAATCTATTCTGATTGGAATAAAATGGGCTGACTTAGTCAATCTGTCAACCACTACCCGAATAGAATCAACCTTTCCCAAAGTCTTGGGAAGTCCAACCACAAAATCCATAGCTATTCTTTCCCACTTCCATTTCGGAATTGGCATTCCCTGAAGCAAATTTGTCGGCCTCTGATGCTCATATTTTACTTGTTCGCAATTATGACGCTTAGCCACACACTCTGCTATATCTTTCTTCATGTCTGGCCGCCAATATAGTCATTTCAAGTCTCGGTACATCTTGATCACAACCGAATGAATAGAATACCACGAACCATAAGATTCTGTCAACAAATTCTGAATCAAGTCATCTACTCGAGGGACACAAATTCTTCCTTTAAAACTGAGCACACCCCTTACATCTAAAGTCACATCTTTTGCCTTACCATACACTGTCTTCTTTCTAAGCTCCTTCAAATTCTTATCCTCAAATTGTTTGGCCTTGATTTCCTCAATGAACGCGGCCCTTTCCTCAATCCTAGCTAACACCCACCTTTCTCTAAGATGCCCAACTGCATGAACTTAGATTCCAAGGTTTGAATTTCCTTAGCAAAAGGTCGCTTGGATACACTCAAGCAACCTAGACTACTCATACTCACCGTCTTCCGACTTAGCGCGTCTGCCACTACATTAGCCTTACATGGATGATACTGGATTGTCACATCATAATCCTAGAGTAACTCCATCCACCTTCGCTGTATCAAATTCAGATCCTTTTGATAGAACACATGTTGTAGACTACGATGATCAGTGAACACCTCACACTTGACACCATAGAGGTAATGCCGCCAGATCTTAAGAGAAAATACTACCACTCCCAACTCTAAATCATGTGTTGGGTAATTCCTCACATGTACCTTCAGTTGCAGCAATGCATAAGCTATAACATTCTTATCCTGCATTAATACAACACTTAAACCCAAAGGTGACACATCACAATAAACAATAAAATCTTTACCTTCCACCGGTAGGGCTAAGGTATGTGTTGTGGTCAAAAGAGTCTTGAGCTTTTGAAAGCTCTTATCACTTTTTTTGGTCAATTCGAAAGGTACCTCCTTTTGGTCAACCTTGTCAGATGCGTGGCAATAGAAGCAAAGTTCTTCACAAATCGATGATAGTAGTTAGCGAGCCCCACAAAACTCCTAAATTTAGTCATAGAGCTAGGTTGAACCCAATTCTTAACAGCTTCATTCTTTTGGGGATCTACTATTACCCCTTTCCTTGAAACTATATGCCCCAAAATGGCAACTGAATCCAACCAAAACTCACATTTAGAAAATTTGGCATATAACTTCTGTCTCCCAAGAATACCCAGAACACTACGAAGATGGTCGGCATGATCTTCCTTACTCTTTCAATAAACCAGAATATCATTAATAAAAACATAACAAACAAATCAAGAAATGGTTTGAAAACACCATTCATCAAGCTCATGAAAGTTGCAGGCGCATTAGTCAACCCAAACGACATAACAAGAAACTTATAGTACCCATAGCGAGTTCTAAATGTCGTCTTGGGTACATCTTCAGGCCTAATCTTTAATTGATGGAAACCAAATCTTAGATCGATCTTAGAGAAAATTGATGCACCTTGCAACTTATCAAAAAGATCATCTATTCGCGGCAATGGGTACTTGTTTCAAATGGTGACTCTATTCAATTGCCGATAATTTATGCACATTCTCATACTACCATCCTTTTTCTTAAAAAACAAGATAGGAGCACCCCATGGGGAAGAACTAGTATGGATAAAAGCTTTATCAAGAAGTTCTTGGATTTGAGCCTTAATCTCTCTCAATTCTACTGAGGCCATGTGATACGGAGGGATGGAAATGTGGTGCATACCAAGTTCCAAATCAATGCAGAAATATATATCTCTATCCGAAGGCATACTAGGAAAATCAGTAGGAAACATTTCTCTAAATTCTGACACCACAGGAATAGACTCAATAGAGGGAGACTCAACCTCAACATCCCGAATATCAGCCAAATATGTCAAACAACCATGCCCTACCAGTTTCCTAGCTTGAATGGAGGTTATGATCTTAGCTGACTTAGGCTTGCACACCCCTTCCCACTCTAAATTTTCAATACTCGGAATTTCTAGAGTTCCAAACTTAGTGTTACAATTAAATACAACATAATAGAGGGACAACCAAGGCATACCTAGGATTATATCAAAGTCCATCATATCCAAAATAACCAAATCTGCCTAAGTTTGGAAACCCATAAACATAACAGAAAAAGCATGATAAACATGGTTGACTATGACAGACTCTCCAAGTGGGGTTGAAACATGGATGGGAGCATCAAGTATATCACAAATCATATCGAATCCCAAGGCAAAATGAACGAATACATAAGAATAAGTAGAACCCGAATCAAATAACACATTATCCATCTAGTCACATACAAGAATGGTACATGTGATCCCTACGTTAGAAGACTCTGCCTCACTCTTGCCTGGAAAGGCGTAACACCGAGCCTTGCCATCTTGACTAGAGACTTCCCTGCCTAGTTGCGTCGTATCTCTGCCTGCGTTACCATTTCACCGACCTTCGTGGCCTCGCTAGTTATATCCTCACCCACTTTGTGGACGTCCTCGATGATTATTACCATTTCAAGTTGGTACCACTGCTCTAGTCTGCTGTTGTGTGGAATACAACATGCGCAGTTGGGGACAATCTATACTTCTATGCCCAGGTTCTCCATAATTATAACAAGTGCGATCAAAAGATGACCTGTTTCCCATCGAAGGTGTGGCTCCTTAGCTATCCTGAATCAAATTCTTAGGTGGAGTTCCCGAGTAACTACCTGTAGATGCGGGCATAGTGGACTAAATTGATCGGGATGCAAGTGTCGGCCTCCCTGAACCTCTAGAATAAGAACCCTAAAAGTTGCATGTGCTCTTAGCTTTCTTAGCCAATGCCTTAGCCTGCCCATCACGTCTAACTCCTTCTACTTCCTTCATAAATTCGGTCACCTCATTGAAGCGTTTTCCTGCAGAAGTCATCTCAACAGACAATACTTGAAGTTCGGGATTCAATCCTTTGACAAACAGACGAATCCTCTCCTCCTTAGTAGTTACCAACTATCTAGCATATCTAGACAAGCCATGGAACTTAGCCTCATAAGCAGCTACAGTTATACCACCCATCTCTAAAGCTATGAACTCATCCTTCTTGTGATCTCTTAAAGTCCGGGGCACATACTTCTCTAAGAACAGAGCATGAAACTGGGTCCAAGTGAGTAGGGGTAAACCAGACTATCTACATTCCACGTAAGCTCTCCACCACTGCTTAGCTTCACCTTGAAGCTGAAAAGTTACAAACTCTACTCCATTATGATAGACAATACCCAAGTTATGCAACCTCTCGTAACAATCTAAGATGAACTCACACGCGTCCTCACTCTCAGAACCATGGAATACCGGAGGCTTTAGTTTCAGAAACTTGGTTAGCATTTCGTGTTCATTACTAGTCATCACAGGACCCAACAAAGGATGGAAAAAGGCATTATTACCTACGGTTCCACAGGGGGATTGGCGGGGGTTTGAGTTGCTTGAACTGTAGGATGAATTCTAGAACCAACCAATCATTTCCAGAAAGACATACTAACACTGGGTCTAAGGGACGAATACATGTAGTCTAAACATGCACTTCTTCCTTTTGTCCAACATCCTCCTCATTTGCAACATCTACATTCTCCTCTATCTCTTCATGATACGTAGGAGGAACCTCATTTCTGGGAGCATTCTCCACCAGAACCCCACCACTAGTGGGTGCTACCCTTCCTCAACCTCTACCCCTTGCTCTTTCTCTACCCCTACCTCGACTGCGACCTCTTGTTGTAGACTCCTCAGCAGGCTCATTAACAGAAGAGTGAAGGAGATTAGACATCGATTCGGATCGCCAGATACCAATTTGAAATCAAGTTATAGCATACAAGGAGACAAGAGAAAACAGAGAGATTCCTAAAGTCATATAGCCTTTCGAAGAAAAGTACATATGCCGCTGTACCGTTCCGCAAAACTCTACTAGACTCATTTTGGTACACCGAGATCAACAAACGTAGGGCTCTGATACAAACTTTTTCATGACCCTGACCATTGTGATTGTCACCCACACTAACCCTCCAGTTGGAGAACCATTAATACTAATAAGCTAACCGAAGAACTAAACATTCAAAGATACATAAGCAAGTTTAAGAGCAGAAATAAAGTAAAATTCCCATAAAATCCAAAAGTCTAACGACGACTATCAAAACACTGTGGAAAATTCATTAGAAACTGAAAGTCAGTGTACCAACACTCTAAAGTTCAACAAGTTTAAAGAAAATGGGAACAACCCAATTAAACATAGAAATATCTAACTAGAAAGTCTGAGTCCGGAAAGAGTGAACTAAACATAGAGAACTCATGGCAACCTGGAAGAACTGGATCACCCTTGAATTGGATTGATCACTAATATCCTAGATGAGGTTTGTCAGTAGCCGCCTGAAGATGCCTTGTACTCAAAAAAGAAAGAGCAAGTGAAGTATCAGTACACAACCACAATGTACTGGTAGGATCACACCCCTATTCTAGTAAGTGAAACATATACAAGCAATCACAACATATTAAACACGCATATACCGAACATATACAATATCAATTATCATTCCAGGAGCAAAGTACCATTCCACATTTCTAATATCAACTAATATGCATTTATGACAAGTCAATGGTCCTCTCATGGAACCCATACCCAAACTATTAGTGTGTCGGATCATGACATCCGATCCAAGTTAGTGTGTTCGAACGTGACACCCGTTCCCATATGTATGTCGGTACGTGACATCTGATCCCAATTAGTGTGTTGGAACATAACACCCAGTTCATTCAACAAGATATAATCACAATTTACATTCTCATAATCATACAATCAAATGTTGATTCATGGCATACAATCATTGATTCATACTCATTTGCATTAGATGTGATCAATAGTGCAACATTCGCATACATACATGCATTACAATAAAGCAAATACTAACACACATCACACAAACATGAAATCAAACCATTACCTACTTTGAAAACAAGCTTGAATCCTCATAAGAAACTTGATTCTTCCTTTTCCAGATTCTTTTCGCTTGTTCTAGGTCTACAAACAATCAGTTCAATATGAGGATCAATAATTAAGGTCTAATACCTAGATTACAATCAAAATTATCAACCTTAGGTCAAACCCAAGATCCCAATACCAAACTTAGGGCTTTTTCCACCCCTAGTTTTCAGGTCAAAACTCTCTCCCATTGATAATCACCCATAAATCTAAGTTCGACAGATCAAAAAACGGATTATGGGAGTAAAATCCTTACCTTTAGCACCAAAAATAGTGGAAACTATCAAGAAATCGCCTGGGGTCGTCTCCTAGCTCTCAAAAAGGAATCTTGTAGAAAATAACATTTTTGGGATTTAATTCTGACTTAATTCCCAACTAGCCCGCCGTAGCGGGACCCAACCCACCACAGTAGCCCCGCGCTAGCAGGAATAATTCTGCCCTGGTGGCTTGCACGAAAACAGAGAGTCAAAAGTTAAGTTTCAAATCCCCATTTCACAAAACACCTTCAACTAGAGGCAGAGCTAGGATTTCATATCAGTGAGTTCTAAATTTTTAAAAAGAACAACGATCTTAACCTAAAGTAACAATCATCAAATTAACGAACAAATAAAAGTATTTAATTCACTAAAAATGACGAATTACTTAAACATTATATATATATATATATATATATATATATATATATATATAAGCATTATAATTACAATTGCACTCAACGATTTGTCATATTTTGAAAACAATCAATGATCATATCATTAGGTACACTTTCAAATAATTCATCGTCTATATAACAAACTAAACAATCATTTAAAAAGTCATCGACCATTCTACTTCAGAAGTCATTTTTAATGAACTTCATTGAGGAAAAAGCTCTTTCCATTGATGCAGTAGCCACAGGTAATATCAAGCTTAACTTCAAAGCAAATAAACAAGTCCCCATGTCTTGTGCATATTTGTTTTTACCAATGCCATCGAAAGATCTCCAAGCCCTTTCAAATTTAGGAAAGTGTTGTCCACTTCAGTTACATAGCAAATATAAGTATCTAGATCAAAACTAAGCTCTTCAATCTTGGAAGCATCAAATTCATTCGGATAATACGTTGCAAGCTTCATGATCTTCTTTGTATCATAATTTATAAAGGAATTTTCGAGACTCAAACTAGCCATTCCAAGAAGTAGATAAGTATTCTTCATTGAAGCGATTGGTAAATTTTAAAAGCTGCAAATCTATAACAGCATAAAAAACTTTCACATGCAAATGTTGAGAATATGTAACACTTGAACTTTTACGCTTCGACTTTCCAAGACCATATTTCTCATCCATTTTAGGGATCATAATATCATTCTTTTCACAAAATAGGATATATCTTCTACCAAAGAATTCCATTTAGATTCCCTCATCGATTGAAATTGTTTATTTGCAAGATCGAAATGCTTCATGGCAGTAACAATATCTTGTTCTTTTCGTTGCAGAGCCATATTCAAATCATATGTAATTGCCAAAATCTTTAACATCAAATGCAATATGTAGATAAACTCATAAGATTTAATGTCTCCCACTAGACTTTTTGCCATTGCTTTCTCATGATAATTAAACCCCCCCCCCCCCTCCATTTTCAATAAATTCAACTACATAGACAATTGATGAGAATAAGGAAATGAAGTTATGTACTAAAATCATAAGATTTAATGTTTTATGCCATTGATTTCTCATGATAGTTAACCTCCCCCCCCCCCCCCCCCCCGCCTTTTCAATAACTTCAAGTACATAGACAATTGATGAGAATAAGGAAATGAAGTTACGTACTATCTTAAAATGAGATCCTCACCTAGTATCACCTGGCCTTTAAAGTTTGAGTTCCTAGTTTAATCCACTTCCTGTATGAACTTCACCATGCGTAAATTCCTCTAATTTTTCAGCTTGATCCCCTCGAAGAATTTCCCTACTCTTAAAAGAACCTCCAACAATATTTAAAACATTAGAAAGAATGTCAAAAAAATTATTCACATCATGATGCTTTTTCGCAATAGCTATCAAAGTCAATTGAAATTGATGAGCAAAGCAATGAATGCAATATGCCAAAGAATTATCTTTCAAAATCAAAGTTTTAAGGCCATTAAGCTCTCCTTGCATGTTACAAGCTCCATCATAACCTTGGCCTCGTATTTGCAATAGACTCAAAGAATGGACTAAAAGCAAAGAGTAGATTGCTTCTTTCGATGACTTTGCAGAAGTGTCTTTAACATGAATAACACCAAGAAATCTCTCAATAAGATTACCTTCTTTGTTTACATACCGCAGAACAAGGGCCATTTGTTCCTTATGAGAAACATCCTTAGATTCATCAACCAATTTTCCAAAGTAATCCACATTCAAGTCTTCAATAATGATTTTCACCGTTTCTTTT
The DNA here is from genome assembly GCA_037074985.1 of Solanum bulbocastanum. NCBI lineage: Eukaryota > Viridiplantae > Streptophyta > Magnoliopsida > Solanales > Solanaceae > Solanum > Solanum bulbocastanum. Next base: position 31,686,100 of record CM073601.1, on the reverse strand, counting down.
GCACAAGAATTTACAATATCCTTTTGGATATCTGGAGAAGTCATACTGTTATTTTTTGGATCTTTTTCTAATACAACATTTTTTACCTCTTCTTTTCTATCTGCATACCACATAAAGAGATTTAGAAAAGGACCTCTCCTAGTAGAATTTACACCCTCATTGTGACCTCGAAAAGGCATTCCTTCCTTCAACAGATATCTTACCACATCAATCGAAGCATTCAAGCCAATCTGATACTCACCTTTGATTTTTTTTGGATTGCTTGTCAAATGAAGCAAAAATAGATTGGTTTTGATTCATTAAATCTTGCATCATCTTGAAGTAACAAACATGAACATTGTTGGTTTCACCAACATGCTTTTTAATTCTTTCTAAAGCTTTACTCCAACTTCGGAAACCTTTCGTTGTGAAAGAATCACTTACTTTCCCATATCCTCCAATCTCATTTTTAAACAAGTAACAACATAAGAAATATGTTGCATCCTTTTTAATGTTATATTCTAGCCATTGAGAATATGGAGGTTTTTAAAATCATTTTCGATTAAAGTGATGTGGTGTTCCTCCAAAATTTCTTATTGGAAAAGTAAAATCAATAGGTTGACAAGGTCCCTTTTGTATATAATATCTCCTCACTCGGTCATGTACATTAGGAGATAATTTTGAAATTTGTGTTCTTTCAGCCGGATCGGATTTAAGATCCAAATTGGTTAACACTTTGTCATTATCCAATGCTTCAAAAATATCAACAGACAACGCAAAACTTGACACATGCGATGCCAAACTTGACAAAGGAGAGGTAGGAGCAGTATTTGAACGAGTTTGAGGCTTGAAATTTTTTTTTAATCATATTGACTCTTTCTTAAAAATCCTAAAAAACACTAAACATAAATTATGTTAATGAGATGTTAGTCATGTGTTTGAAAACATTACCTTAGATATTGTTATTGTAAAAACTTAATTTGATAATACAAAGATTTGAGTAATTTAATTTAAATTTCTAAAATATTATTAATAAAAGATAAATATTATTAAAATTTTGAACATTTTTAGTATAATCTTCAATGTTGTTCTAAGTGAGATTAAAATTATTAAACTCAGCATTAATATTTTGGCACCTAAAACAAATATTTTACTAGTTTCACTTTCATATTGAACCATTAATGCCATCAAAAGTTAAAATTTTAAAAAGCAAACAACAATTAATTTAATATAATCAATTATCAATGTGTTGGATAACCCTAGAATCAAAGATTAAAAATCAATTTTTGAATAATTAATTGTACAATGTCAAAGCAAACAAATAAGGAAAAAAATGAAAAGGGAGAGACAAGAGTACACACCGGAGAAAAAAAACAATTGAGTTAAACTTTTTGAATGTGAATAGAAATCAATAGTCAGATATTGTAGTTTCAGAATACGATACAAATAATTTTTTTTCATTTAACAATTATTTTTTTTATATAAACCCACCTATATCGATATTCTATTTTTTAATTTTTTTTTTATATAAACACACATTCTATTTTTTTTATATATATAAAACACATTTAGAAATTATCCAAAAATACAGTGTGCCTACAAGGTTCGAACCCACATTCTGCGAGGGCTAACAATTTCGCTAGGTGCACAGTGACCACTTGGCCAAACACTTCAGTATGCTAAGATCAGTTTCGGGAGTTCTACTTGCCCGAATTTGATTATGTAAAGTCGTACAGGTTCCTTAACGTCTTGGCTATCTACCCATGTGATTAAAATAATAATTAGATCGCTCATTTGTTACCAGATCTCCCTAGACCTTACTGACTTAGAATTCGTCCAAATCTGAACTAGGCTAGGATTTTTCAAGTTACTACGAAAATGTTTTATGACCCAAATTCTTTCCCTAGTGGCTTTTCTATAACAACAGGAACACGTCATTACAATCTTTAATATTTAGATGAATTTTTTGTATTTTAAAATTAGAAAAATGGCCAAAAAACTCACAAAAAAGATAAATAGGATTGAAGCTCATAGAGAACGTCATGTCACAATTTTCTCATTCAGCTTTATTTGAGATCTTGTCAACACTCCCTCTGGCTAACTAATCAACATCCAAGAGTCCTCTTTATTGAGTGATGCTTTACTACAATAATAATACAAGGAAAATACGATTTTAAATATGAGTAGGGGTTTCATAAAAAAAAGTTTATGAATTTATAGGGACAAAATAGAGAAATCTATAAAGAAAACATAAATAGTTTTTTGTACAATATAATAGTATTGTTGAACCTTGGCTAATAGTTAGTATTATTTCACACAGTTATAATAACTAATTTGCATCTAAACAAATTACAGACTTTCAATAATAAAATACATATACATATATATATATATATATATATATATATATATATATATATAAATTCAAACTAAAAAAGTTACATGGAGGAAGCATAAACACATAGATCTTCCTTAGGACCTTATATTAAGAAAATAAATAAAAATAGAAATGAATCAACACTCAAGAGTCTTCTTCATGGTATCAAATTAAAGCATAACTTTGATAATAGAATAATGCTACAAAGAACAATGAAAATCTTGAATTGAGATTTCATGAAACCAAAAACTTGTGAATTTATATTGACAAAAATGAAAGAATATCATAAAGTATCTTAAGTTTTATAATTTAATAGTTGGATGTTATGAATATGAAAAATCAAAAGTCATGGAATTAATATAATTTAATAGTTGGAGGTTGATGAGTCTGGGTTGGGGGTGGCGGCTGGGGGTGGGGTGGCATAAAAAATGATTTTTTAAAAAATTTGAAATACTTTTCAAAACTTGTTTTATTTTTTTTTAAAAAAATAAATTACCAGGTAGCCTGGATGGGGGTGGAGCCCCGAGGGGGAGGGGTAGGAATAAAATATATTTGAAATTTTTAGAAAAGGAAAATTTAAAAATTTTAATTTATTTTTTAACAAGGAGGCTCGGGTATGGGTATGAGTAGGGTAAGGAAAAAAAAATTAAAGGATGAAGTAGAGTTTGAAAAATGTTTTCCTTAATTTTGGAAGGAAAGTCATTTTCCTTAGATTTGAGGAAAATGAGTTGATTTGGAAGGAATCCTTATCCTTGTGGTGTTAAGTGGAATTTGTTGTGATGCTAATTTCACGAACACAAGGAATGATCCCTGCATTTCACTAAGATGTGGGAAATGTGGGATGTTGACACCATGAGTTTGTGATTAAAAATGTAGGTCATGAAATATATGTTCAACCCTATTGATATTTGTTTTCATATATATATATATATATATATATATAATGTTGGAGCCAGAAGCTGTGGGTTTTGTGGAACCCCCGCCTGGTTCTACAATGCTGGCCAGTGGCCATGAAACAACAGCAGCCTTATTGAAAGAAGTTTTGACATGAACACTGATCCTTATGCTGCAGTAACATCTAACAATAATGTATTTCTTCACATAAAAACCACTTAGGAGATACACCTCATTTCAACTAAACTCCAGAAAAAATTTTCCTACCAGTAAAGACTCTTTGGACATGTTCACTTGTCCAGGGGTTAGACTTTCTCCCTTTTCCTTCTGGTGCACTGCATTTACAAGTCTATATCCAGTTGTTTAAAACTAGATACGACGAGTGATATAATCTATGAATGTCATTGATTACAAACTTATCACCACCATTACCTTTCTCTTGAAAACTAAACTTCATTGTCTACTCATTCATCATTAGATAAAAATTGAGTACCTAGCCAAATGGTAGCAGTGACTTTTCATGTATTTGGCGCAATATCAACTGATTGACACAGTAAATGTAAACCTCAAACATGGATATTAGTCTTATGAAGGAACAAACAAATTTCATGTATATGCTAATTGTTCATCATTGAAAAGGGCTAAATAAGTGCTTACAAGGGGTATAAAGCTGTGCTAACTTCAAATAAGAATAGCTAATTGCTATATGTATAACTAAAGCATAATAAATAGCAACTACGCCAACATAATCAGATAGAATCCAAGAGTGAATCCACATCTGGTGTTATAATGATACGCTTAGTGAGTTCCCCAATGTTAGAGCAATACTTCTCTTCTGTATTAACCGCAACAACATCCTGGGCAAACGAGCAATCCATACCTGGAGAAACCTGCAGTCCATTTTGAGATGTCAGATGCCAATTACAATGCCCGCATAGATTTCTACCAATAATGCATTCTTAATGAACAGTTACAAGATCAGTATATCAATGTGTTAAGCTATTTACCATCAGCATAAAGAGTTTCTCTTTTTTATTTAAAGGTCGTGGGATTGAGTCACTAAGGGAGCAAAAAAAGGTGGGAGCTTATCCGTAAGGAAAAATAATCTGACACGTATCTAAACTAACATATGCCTTAAGAAAATCATATAATGAAGCAAACTTACATTAAAAAGGGTTTCACCAAGCTTCAGCTTAACAGCGCCGCTTTTGTACACCAACATTTTACCCATGAATCCTGCAGGTAACTCATTTAAACTGCAGGCCTTAGCCTTTGAAGGCTTTGAGCTGTTCGCCATTTCACTGCCTTCTGTTTTAATAGATTGCTTCAACATTGGCATGGTTGGTAATTGCACCAAGAACATCTTTTCCTCCAGATTCTCCTCCTACCAATCATTCACGTAAGGATTCATGGAAATTATTTAGTAATAAGTTGAAGTTAAACCATCAACCAGTTTACTAACCATTAGACCAAGATCCATCGCTGGTTTTGTGGAATTCTCATCATAAGTCAAGCTTCGGGAAGCTTCCCCAAATTCTTCCTCGTCAAGAAGTTCTGCAGGGTAAAAGGTACATATCAATGGTAATGATCTTCATATTAAAGAAGTCAAAATAAGCAAATCACAACCAGAATTGGAAAGAGATCAATTGCTTAATAAGTTTTTCATGCATCAATATGAAGTAATCTGTCTTTTTTCCTGAAAGATGGTGATTTGGTTTTTCAAGCATTCGCTGAATTTACCTGGATTTCCTGAATAGGGCCTCCTCACGGGAAGCGTTACAGGATAGTTGGTATAGTAATCCTGAGATACAAAATGGGAGACAAAATTTCAGGCAGAAGAAAGCTTGCATGGAAAATGAGAGGAAATTCAGACAAGGAAACTAGAAATTTAATACAAAGGGCAAATTCTTTAAAACCAACCCATGGCTCGGTGTATTCCTTCTGCACTCGCTCCCCACCGATACTACCTGCAGAACCAGCTTTGCGTCAAACAAGCTGCAATACATCCATATAGCAGAAAGAAAGTAAAATGATTAGAGAAAATACTTGCCATCGGACATTGATCCAGAAACCTTGTTATAATGGCCATATGATTTCAATGAAGATGATGAACCTCCATAACCAAAAGCAACTTGAGTAGGTCCTAGAAAAATTCCAGGAAGAAAACTTCTAAGAATTATCATTCTGTTATATTAGTAGTATTGATAGCAAGAATATTGACAAACAACACTTTCCATAAATTATAACATACATATTATTATTGGTCATTCATTGCACTACAAATGGGAGAGATGTTCCTAATATTCTTAAGAAGTAAAAATTAGGGATGCCACGCATTTTTTTTTTCTATTTTTAACCCGCCCCACATAACCCTGCTCCGTCCTGCCCCACTTAAGTTATTATTGCTACATACACAAAGTAAGTTATATTGTCATTAAATTCTTGGCTGACGTTATAGACCAGAGTGGGATATAGAATTTGAAGTCTAAACTAAATCATTAGAATACCATGAAATTTGTTGAACTAAAGAGATATATTCATGATTTTACTTGAACAAATTAAAGGCAAATGTGAATTTTGCACGTTGATGTTGAAAACAAAGTTGAAACAAGTTAACGACCTCTATTTTGTCACATTAGGTTAAAAAAAGGAAACCTTTTCTCCAAAATTTGAAACTTTTCACCTGATAGTTTGTGCAACAGAAATATTTTCCAAGTACCAGCCATAGCTAGATGCATATAAATCTTTTCCTAAATTTTTGGCAGGTGAAATATAAAATGATACAGGGAAGAAAACGCGCATGTTATTTGAGAATTTTATCAAACAAGTAGCAGTAGAGCACAAGAAGGGAGGAAATTCCCCACACGCCCCGCACTGGCATAATTTTAAAAAATTAAGGCTTTGATCCACCCCACCCCACATAGCCTTAAACCCACCCCGTTGCCATTCCTAATAAAAATGTAAATTAACTGATTAACATACCCTAGAGGGTGGAAAGGTACACTGAATTGTTAATTTCCAATATTAGATGCTGGGGCCCAACTAAATTGTAGATTTGAAATTTCAAAAGGGTATTGCTTAGTGGTTGTCCAATCATTTAGATCGAAACCAGAATAGCAATGTCTCTCTAATTATAGGTAGTATTATTTATTTTTATTATTTCCATAGGTTATAAAATTTATCAAGGACACAAATCAGAATGAATATACTCTAACTTATAACAAATATAACAACAGTGATTGGAATTTAAGATACTAAACCATAAATTTCAGGTTTATTTTTCAAAATAATGAAGAGAGGCAACAGAGTTTGATAGTAAGATGTACTTACCTTTCTTTTCAACTTTATGTTTAACTTTTGCAGAAGCTTCCTACAATTAATTAGAATTAGAATGAGAATGAATGAATACATTTAAGTTTCAATTCCTCTGATTTAGCGGCATTGAAGCGCTGCATCAATTGGGACAAATGAAATCATTAAAAAGGCAAAACCATACATACATTGAAGCGCTGCATCAATTCCTCTGCTTTAGCGGCATCACCATCAGCTTCAACGTTTTCTCTGCAAGTACCAAAATTACGATCGAATAAGAAAAACTGAATACCGTCGTTTGGGGATTTCAACAAGTTTCAGAATATATATAATTACGGTTTGGGCAGAACAGTTTTCTGCGCTCTACGAGGAGGACCTTTGGGTGCAAATCTCACCTACAAAAATCATTCATCAATCAATCAATCACACATAAAATTAATTTGCAGAAAATATTGAAAAGTTTTTACCTTTCTAGGTGCTTTCGTTGCAAAAGAATCTGAATCCATGATCACAAAACAATAAACAATGTAAAGGTTAATTGGGAGAAAGGTTTTGTAGAACGGCTAATAGTAGGGTTTAAAGAAGAAAACTTTCTTTTTCTTAATTCTGCGGCCTCTTTGCTCCTTCACATAAGTGTATTGTTTAACTAGTTAATTAGAACCTGTTTGGCCACAAATAAAATTTGGAAAAAACTTGGCTACCTAACTTGGCAAATTTATTTGCCAAGAATCCAAGATTCCAAATACTAGAAAAAATGTTAAAAAAATTTGAAAATCACCCAAAACTTTTATATTTTATAAGGTTATTTTTTAATTGAACATATTAACTATAAATAGATAATACAAATTTATGAGTATTTTTAATAGTTTTTAAAGCTTATGGATATAAATCATATATTTTTTTTAAATAGCTAAATATTATTGGAAAACTTGGGGCCAAACACATGATTTAATTTCACCAAAAACTTGACCCAAATATTATTTGCCAAGAATATTTGAGAACTTGAGGTCAAACACTAGCTTAGTCATGGTAACACACTTCGAACACTTAGATATATAAAATAATAAAAAAAAATCATATTACAGAAATACAAGTTATTTTTATTTATATACCAGTTTTTAAGAATTGAAAGAGAGAATTATTATTCAAAAGAAATTACCCAGTATCCACTCAAAATAAATTTCATTTTAGAAATATTATAAACTATTTTTCACATATTATTAATATGTAACTAAAAATAACAAAAGAGTATTATAACATAAGTTGGACTCTAAATTAATAATATGGAGTTTTTTTAGAAATCTTACTTGGCTTACTAAATATAACTTCTGTTACGGCTTGTCTTCATTGTCGTTATTGGTCACACCCTTCTTCAACATCTTTGAAATAACAAACATACATTATTGGGGCAATTGAGACAATCACCAAGATAAACAAAAAAAAATATAACTTTTCACCCATTATCTTTTTCTTTTTTAAAATATAAACTAGTTAATAATTTTTAAGAAAATAATCACAACTTATTAAGTCTTTCCCCCAACATGAAAAAGTGTCTGAATAGATGTTTTCATTGCTTGAAATTGAGTTCATCCAATCAACATCAGAGATTAACTAATTTTTTTTTTTGTGTATGGTGGTATATGGATCAAAGATTGTTTTGTGAGTTGGTAATTGTCTCAAATTGCTGCAATGATGTACGTCTATTACTTTAATGGTGATGAAGAAGAGTGTGACGACAAATAATGACATGAAGACAAGTCGTAAAAGAAGTCCTTATTTTTAGTAAGCAAAGTAAGAAATTAAAGTTATAACAGACTCCATATAGTTACTTTAGAGTCCAATTTAACTTATAGTACTCTTTCTATTATTTTTATTTAAATATAAATAATACGTGAATACACTTTATAATATTTATAAAACTAAACTATTTGTGTAATTTTGTTATCTACTGTCAGTGGATACTAGTTAATCACTATTTATAATTTAATTATATAATAAATTATCAATTTAAATAAGGCTAGTAAACTTGTTCGCACTTTGGGTGATGATAAGAATTATATTACATATTTGAAATAAACTTTTGTAATATTCAAATATCAAGAATATTTTAAGAATCCTTTCTAGTTTTTAAATTCAAATAGATTAAATTTCAAGTTTAGTTATAATTAATAATCATGAAGATATTAATCATAAGATGATTTTAACGACGCATTAGGTTGTTTTGAGTAGTAGACCTTCTTTTTTTCATAAAAGTCTCTTCCCGTAAAGTTTAAATGAGATTTTTATTTTATTCGTTTAACAACAGTTATTTAGTTGACGAGATTTGTTATTTAATTAATTTAGTTGGTAATTAATGGATCAAAATTTAAATTTATTTAATATCTTATGTCACTTGGACATGTATAAAAATAAAATAATGGGGTTGATCACTTTTGATATATTATTATTTTTTTAAAAAAAAAGAATAAGAAAAAAGAATAGAAGAGAAACTTACCTTCAACGTCAACCCTCACTTTTGATATATTATTTAAAAAAAAAAAAAAAAAAAAGAATAAGAAAAAAGAATAGAAGAGAAACTTACCTGCAACGTCAACCCTGAAGCAACGGCGCATTCAGGTGAGAGCTTCATAAATTTCAATCCATTGAGTACGTAGTAGGGATTGCTTGGTTTATGAAAAAATTATTCATTGTTCTTAGAGGAAAAAGAGTATTATATTATACGTGAGGAAACAAATTAAATCTTTCAAATTAATGTTACTGCAAACGTGGCTATTACTTATTGATGCATCAATTAAGGGCTTAATGATGTCCAAATGATTTAAGAAACAATTATAAGACAATGATAATGTGATGATTGGAGGTGGATAGATTAATGAAGGCTAATGCACGTTTCGTGGTTGACGTTAATGGTCCATAATTAATTGACTTCAATCTTGGATTATGTTTGTTGGTTATCACATTATGATTCAAGTTTTGATACATTAAGATGTGAAATTAAATACTCCTTCCATCACTCTTTATATGTCACATTTTTACTTTGCACTTGCATTAAGAAATTATGTAACTTTACGCTTCTACCCTTATTTAATTTTTCTGGAACTCAAGTTTTCAATCAATGAATATGAATTAATTTATTTTAATTAATTAATTTAATCAATGAACATAAATCATTTACTTAGCTTTTCTAAGTTGGTCAAATGCATATTTTCAAGGCTAATAACTCACAAGGGTAAAAAAGGAACAATGTGATAATTTATGCATTGATTTTAAGAAATGACAAGTATTATGGACCAACTATTTATAGAAAGGGATGACATATAAAATGAGGGAGGGAGTATTAGGTGTATTGTATCATATGAATACCATTAGATTTATGATATTTGAAGGAATTGAAACTTAACCATTAATGTACAAAAAATTTACGGTACTTATCATGCTTTAAACTTGGAGTTTTGTGTTTGTCTTAAGCATTTGTTAGTAGATTTAATGATATGTTACTTGTATTTAATAGGAAAATAAGTTTTGACTAGTCGAGACAAAACATGATAATAACAACTTTTTGAGGATTGACGACTTCTCCTACGAGCCGCATCAATGAGCCGTAGAACACATTGATTTGTTTTGAAGCCAAGTGTTGGGCAACGAGACAGGAGTACGAGTCATAGGAATTTCTAAGAGCCATAGGTCTAAGTCATAGAAAAGATCAGTGAATTTGAGTCCCGGTACTTGAACTACGAGAATCCAGAATATTCATAAAAGTTCTATGAGTCAAAGAAAATACCCATAGAAAAGTACAGAAGTTAAAAGTGAAGAAGTGAAGATACAGAATGATAGAAGGTCTCTAAGGACCTTAGGAATTCCTGCAATTTGTAGGACCAAACCATAGAAGTAATTGTAGAACCTAGATTTTCTCCTTTTTTTTTTTGTTGCTTTGTTTAGGATTATATGTCTATAAATAGTCTTTTAATTTTCATTTTTACTGTTAGACAATTGAATAATTGTTTTTTTGCTTTGAGAATTATTTTAGTGAAAAATTTATCCGTTTAATTCTTGAAGCATCGATTTATAATATAATATTTTATTCGTTAACACTACACCATTTTAGGCCTACGGCCACCCCAGTAAAGTATAGTCTAAACTAGCAAAAAGTGTGGCATTTGATAAAAAGCTACACTTTTGGACTTTAAGCAACACTTTTTAGGGGGTGGCCAAAAGAAGCGTAACCTTTGACATTAGGCAATACTTTTTAAATGTCGCCATCTTTGGCTACACTTATAAAGCGTAGCCAAAGAGGTATAAGGGCACGCTTTGTTGTGTTGAATTAGCGACACCTATTTTTTATTATACTACACTTAAAAGTGTTGCCTTTGCTTTGTTATTGGTCACACTTAAAAAGTGATGCCTTTTATATCTCATCTAGAGCAACACTTATAAAGTGTAACTTTTCTTATGTACAAGATAACATTGAACGTCCTACAACAACACTTTTGAAGTGTAGCAATGTTGTGTAGAATTTTGTAGCCACAATTTTTTATTTTTAAGAATAATAATTTGTATATGCATATATTCAATATATAAGCACATAATTAAATATACAGGTGACCTAAAGCACAAAATTAGCTAATAATTAAATCGAAGCTATATATTTCAAATAAACTTCGAGAAACATGTCTTGTACAACCAATACTTAGAAAGTGATTGCTTAAAGATCTCTACTATCAATAAATTCCAAAAAACCAAATGCATTCAAACGTATATGACAATAGTACAAAAACTCTTCATCATTCACTATAGAAGACCGAGTTTACTTTTGGCCACATTCAATTCAAATTCAATTACCAACATTTTCCTGCACATTCAAAATAAAATTATAAGTTAGTGAAATAAATGTGGAAGTGCATAATTGGAGAGTATTCACTATAAGCCAACCAATCCAAATCAATATATATATATATATATGTGTATATATATATATATATATATATATATATATATATATATATATATATATATATATGTATATATATATATTCAAATCATATAGAACATTTATCAGCACGTGAATTTTGGATTACTGCATCTATTGTAAACACAAAGGACACTTGTTACGTGCCTGTATTGGCCAAGAACTAGCATAATAGCATCAGGTTCTTGCTAGTGGATATGGATTCCCATAATTTAGGTTAGGTTCCGAAGTATACAATGTAAGAAATTGGGATTACAAGTTGAATGATCTATTCATTATATAGGAAAAGAAAAAAAAATGTAGCTATCAGCTGGTAGTTATCATGTTGTACATTCAAATTTGGTTGTTCCTTGTCAAGGGCATGAAATTATCCCCAAGACTTTTGTATGCTCTTAAGTACTTCTCTCTAAACTTGCAGCAGGTAACTTGGCAATTATATGCCTGCAGCCTGAAGATGTAATGGTTTTTTAGCCATGGTATGTGGAATATATAGTCTAGGCATTTATTTATCTTTAGTGCTGACTGTTGTGCTCAAGAATCAGTCAGTGATTACAGCTTTCACAATCCCTATTAACGAAAATGCTATCAACTACTAGTATTATTATTTTTACAGGAACATCATTTTTTTCTAAATTATGGGTCCAAAATAAAGCAGTAATTCAAAAGACTAGCTCTCACATTCACACTTTGATATTAAGCAAAGAGATGAGGAATTTAAAAAAAGAAAAGAGTTGGAGGCTGATAGGAAGAACAAAAACAAAGGGGAACAAGGCAAACAAGATTCCAGAAACCTGCAAATGCCATGCACAAATAGAGAGGATGGAAACACCAGTTCACAATACCCGTAGCACCAAAAACAAGGAAATCACAACAAGCCAGCTGATGAAGAATGGCAGACTCAGAAGAGGAAAGTTTACAGGCTAGTTCAACATAACATGGACATACCAAAATCTCCTAAGGAAACATTGCTGCAGCAGCAGACTCATCACACATGTATGACTATTAATTCTGCACTCCCTACTTCTAATAATTTCATTAACAACACTCAGATTGACCATAATCTAGACCATAGAACCCCTGCTACCCCTCAGCATCACATTCAGAATAAAAAACAAGTTCCAGACAGGTCTCAGGTTAATGCTACAAGTCAGGGTCAAGTGTAGAAAATTCAGGACAACAATAATAATATTTCAGGTAGGCAAGATCTTATTACTCCTACTAGTGAAACAAAGAAGAAGGATCATCGTCCAGGTCCTACAGGTGATAACAGTCAGCAAAATGGGAAAGATAATGATCAAACTCCTTCCAACAACAAATCAAAAGGTAAACCAAGAAAGAAAAAGAGAGAATCAATTAAAAGAAGACAACAAAATAAGGCTGAGATACAGGGTACCAAAGTACAGGAAAGAATGATTCCTAGAAACTAGAACCAGCAGCAACAAGATGACAACTCAAACCACATCAGAATAGAGCTTAACTAGCACAAGTGACAACAAACTCACTCACAAATACAATAAAGTCTCTGACCTTCCAAGAAATCTAAAAGGGACAACTTTAACTATGAGAATCAGTTTAAGCAATGAAAACTAAAACCATCTCTCACAACAACCATCACAGTTCAAAGCAGTAAAACAACAGGGGAAAAAAGTACACAACTACAACACAAAATCACTAGAGTCCTCCTTTAACACTACAACACTCGTGCAACAAAAAATATATAAAAAAATTAGGTATAGAAGCTGAAGGAGACAATGAGTGACAAAAACTAAGTACAAACTGAACTTTCAAAGATTCAAGATAGTAAAATAAGTTCAGAATTTCTTTATCAAGAACACCAACTCAACTAGAAGAAAAACAATATGTAGACTATTAACAAAGAATGTGAAATACAAAATACCTTTTGAAGAATCGAATCATGAGCTGACCCTAACGAATGTGGAAGATTTATGCCTCTTACAGCTTGTGCGCAACTTGCATTAACAGGTGAAGCAAGGTTAGATCCAACACACCTGGTATATCTTGAAAATTCAATCCAAGATTATTTTGCAGCAATTGAGTGAATAAATGTCACATTTCTTCTCTCAATTCTTCCTTTAGAGAAGTGATTTCATTGGCATGCTTTTGTTTTAGATTGTTAATTTCCTCATCTTTCTTCAAAGAACTTGTTGTCACTGATCTACCATAGCACCTAAGTTGACCTAGTTGCTCCTTTCCAAACACTGCCCTAAATGCATCATCAGCTGTTTCCCCAGAATTTTGGCGATTCTAAAGTTCATCCTATTGAATAAAATTGGCATCCATAGTGAACTATAAATACTATTTCATTTCCAGTCCTATGATATCGATCAAGAACTAAAAAAAATTAACAACTTTTCCTAGCAAACAATTTAGCGACATCGACAAAGAATTGATATGTCCTCGCACTTGCACAAGAAGAAGAAGAAGAAGAAGAAGAAGAAGAAGAAGAAGACATAAGCGATAAAATGCAATGGAGTCAAACTCCCCACAATATATAAATTTTAAGTTTGAATCAAATTCACTACTAATCCTCTTTAAAAAACTTACTATTGTAACTTGGGTATCAGTCTGGATTTCCTTTCCCGTCTTGGTACGAGTTGCCATAAACATTTCAGTCTTTGATAGTTCTTCGTTGTTGTCTTTGGTTGCACGCTACATATTATATCAAAAGAAATTAAAAAAAAACATCAATATGTTCTAATAAAGTACAAAAAAATGAAATTCAGATTTTCGAAGAAATGTCAACTAAGTATTACCAATGCCACGCGTAAAATTAATAGGTCCTATTCGATGCCTCCACTTTTGTTTGTTCCTGTTTTGAGAATTTATCTTGCATATGGCCTATTATTAAATAAAAAGAGATAATTGAATTGATAAATAAAAAAAAGAATATATATGATACAAAATATGTCGATGAGTAGAATTATACTATTTTAGCCTTACTTGAACAGTTGGGTGTTTTCAATACTCGATAAGCTGACGGAATTGATTATCTGGAATGCCATCAGGATGTTTTGCTAGCATATCCTCAAGGGTACTGTTTTTATCAAAACATTTCTCTTTAATTTTTTGCTTGTGTCGCCTCTAAGCATCATGAAGACTAGTCATTACCTACTTCTTTCCTTTTACTGGAATTAGAAATTTGGACTATGCAAAATAAAATATATTTAGCTTCAGTAAGTAAAAAAAATAAATAATTAAATATGCAATCTCAAAAGTGATTGTTCTTACATTGATATATTCCCACATGCGCTTTTTAGTATCATTTGGCACCGCATGCCAACTAGTGTACATCAAGGTGATGAATCTAGGATTCCTTGCAATTGTTCCTATAAAGTTGCTTAATTCTGACACTATCTTATTAGTTGGTCCCATTGCTTGTCCTTAATCAAATGTCACCTCCTTTCTTTCTTCCAAATTTCTTGCGTGAATATCCTTACATGTTGTTTGTCCTCGAACTTTTTTTGGCTTCGATATTTCTAGATTGATGTAACAGAAAGGAAATAAGATATTTCTTTTATAATGAGTAATAAATTTTACAAGGTTTAAGACATACCTTTTGTACTACAATCAATGCCAATTTCCTCTCCTACATCACATTCATCTCCACTGAGTTCTTCTTGATCCACAAGATCATCCAATCCTTTGTTGTGTTCATTAATAATAGGAGCATGCATAAATTCGACATCAGCTATTGTGTGGTTATCACGTTTTGTTTCATCATCTATGCGTATCCTTTGATTATTCTGAAACTAATCAAGGCTATTAGCTGGTATGAATGACTTCCTCTTTACCTACTTGCAATTTGGTAGATCGTGAATATCATGTTCATTGTGTATTTGTTGCTTATCCAGAAATTGATCAATATTGGTGGCTGGTCGGATTGACTTCCTCTTCACCTGTTTGAAGTTCAGTAGATCCTCAATATCATGTTATACCTCTCCATTACCTAGTGTTGTTCCAGTCACATGTATTGAATCAGTAACACCTTCTTTGAATGGCGTTTGGAACCTAGAGTTATTCATAGGAAGTTTAATTCCTTTCTATTGAATGGACTCTCTAGATTGAAATAACCTCTGTTTAGTTTGTCCTTTCCCTACAATCATATGTGAGGTTCTAAGATCTTCCCTTGAAGTTGATTGAATTACTGATTTGTGCCCAGGCAATTTACTCTTTCCTTGTTGTGGAATAAAATCCTCAGAATTCTTTCTTTTATGTGGTATTGGTGCCTTCTCTTTCTTACCTTTATCATTGCGTTCATTTGCAAGTTGTTCTCTCTTAATCTTGAATTTGTTGGCCAATTCAGCACTTGATCGGTATTGCATATCAAAATCCAGATTCTTCAATGGACTTTGAGCTTTGTTTGGATTCGAACCCTTTTTCTTTAGTATTGCTTATTGATTCATTCTTCTCGCTTTGTTTTAATCTCTTTGATTTCTTTCCCTGTAGTAAGTAAACCTACAAAATAATAAGGTTCTTTAAGTGAAAGAAGTAGCACCAATATAATTTTGATATAAGGTTGACCAATGACTATAGGCAACATTGCTTGGAATTCTATTGATGAAGTAAAAAAATGTTAAAATACACTGATACTAGAACTTTACTACATATAGTGATTTATAGCAACTGTTTAGCATAGTCATTAGTACTCCTAGATCCATTCTAATGACTCCTAGTAGATGGTGGTACATTAGTGTTCAAGCCATATGTGAAGGTTCCTTGAGCTTGCATTTCAGTACCTACATACGTTTGCACATCTATCAAATCATATGCAGCCCAGATGCCTCACTATAAGTTTTTTTTTTTTAGACTTGAAATTAGGTGGATAGCTTATCAGTTTGAAACATTGTCCTTCCTATGTCCTAAGCATCTGCAGAATCACACACCAACTCTTTCCAGAATTTCCAACTCTTTAGAAGTTATAGAAAAGCTCAACTCTTTCAAGAATTTCCAGTACTGTATTATAGCAGATTGCAGCAGCTATACAAGAGTAATTGATAATAGCATATTGCAGCAGTTGAGTTTCTAGAATTTCCAGAATTTTCAGCACTTTATAATATTGTAGCAGCTGAGTTTCTAGAATTTCCAGAATTTCCAGCACTGTATAATATTGCAGCAGTTGAGTTTCTAGAATCTCCAGAATTTCCAGCACTGTATAATATTGCAGCAGTTGAGTTTCCAAAATTTCCTGAATTTTCAAAATTTTCAGTACTGTATAATAGCAGATTGCAGTCCAAAATTTCTAGAATTTCCAAAACTTCCAGCACTGTATATACTGTAAACTGATTCTATAACCTATACAGACACAATATCCTAGCAGGGAAGCTGGAGCCACAACTAAACTAATTCTATAAATTCAAACAAAATCAGGACCTAGATAAACTATTTTTGATCAAATTGAACATTAGAACTTGAAGCCTCATAGCATCAAACTAGAAGGAGACTCAGTTAACTTTAAGAAAACAAATAAAATCATATCAACTAAGAAACTGATACAAACTAGCAGCTCCCTATTTCAGTCACAACAACGCATAACACTCTTGGTCTGAAACAAACAAGGAAAAATTAAAGGTAAATAGTTGTACCTCTCTCAGAGCGACGAACTCGGGATAGCGACAAAACCAGGAGCTCACTGTTCTGCCTCTAATGCCTACTGCTTGATAATAAAAGGAAACAAATAAGTATATAAATAACAAACAGCCAAATAAAATAATAATCAGATAAGAAGTACAGGTTCCTCAATAAAATAATAATCAGATAAGAAGCCAACATAAATTGCTTAACCAAACAACAATTGGGAGCATGAAAAAAGCCAACAGAATGCTTAAACATTGTAGTGATCTAATCTTCGATTCCATATATTAGATACCTTAATGTGTTTGTACCAAAAGAATAATTAAATTACAAAAACAGTAAGTGAGCACTTTATGATCTTCACAAAAATAATGAAACTCATGGTGTGTCATCTTCAAACTCTTCTTCAGACTCATCTTCAAACTCATCTTCAAACTCATCTTCATACTCATTTTTAGACTCATCTTCATACTCATTTTCAGACTCGTCTTCAAACTCATCTGCAGACTCATCTTCAAACACCTCTTCATACTCGACTTCAAGTTGTTGAGTAACAAATTCCTCTAAAGGCACATCAATAATTGTTTCTGGTACATCAGTCCTTGTTAAGAGTACTTCACCATTATCTTTTGGTAGAGATGGTCCCATTAAATGTTCATATTGGCTCGTTTTCATAAATTTGTGGGAGATTAGATTCAACTTCATCACCCATGTTAAACAAGTCTCTCAGAACAATCTTCATAACATAATGTCTATCTTGATCATATGGATCTTGCACATAGAAGCATTGGTGTACTTGAGATCCAAGCACAAAAGGCTCTTCCTGAGAGCATCTCTTGTTAAAATAGACATAAGTAAGGCCATAAGCATCATTTTCAACCTCATACCAATCACACGTAAATAAAACAACCTTAAAATGGCCGTAATAGTCTAATTCAACATTATCAACTATTCTGCCATAATAAGTCAAATCTGCAGCAATCAGATTTTTATCCTTTGAGCTTGCAATGCTTGTAGTTGAGGCAACTAGTGTAACACCACTGTTTTGTGTTTTACGCATTGCATCACGTTGCCTAACATGGAATCTATCCTTTGATGAGATACCCAAAATATCTTTTTGCAACAAAATTTGGTCCTCTAGACAATTATTTTATCAAATCAGGCACATCCTCTTGCAAAGCACGAGTTTCAAATCATTGAGTGCAGTTTTGACAATGATTCTTGGCCTTGTTCCATTTAGATCTTCGTGGCTGATTATTAACCTCTTGCTCATGCTCTCTACATAACATGTACTTTTTTTGTTAAAATAACAAATAAAATAAGTTAAAAAGTAATTATACAAAAAGAATACTATATTCAAATTAAGGTACCTAATATATTATTGAACCTCGTCACAATTTCCCAATAAGTATGTATGTGCCTGACTTAGTGCTTGTTATCTAAAATGAATAGATCAGTTTTCTTTGCTCCTAAATGAACTCCTTTGTTAGGAAACAAACTCACAGTTTCTGCATCACTTGGGTCACATTCATCATTATTTCGGGCACTTCTGTTAAATCTGGTCTGCACACCCCTATGCAGATATTTAGAGAATAAATTTATACAATCTATTCCCACTCGTGTCTCTGAAATGCAACCTTCTGCATAACGTCTGTTGCGGATGTATGGTTTGAATGTACCCATTTCTCTTTCATTGGAACATATCCATTGATTTTGAACTGGACCTCTTAATCTCACTTCATTCGCCAAATGGATAGGCAAATGAATCATTATATCAAAAAATGAAGGAGGAAAAATCCGCTCCAACTGATTTATTGTTTCTATGATCTCTACTTCTAAGCTATTCAGTTCCTCTAATGTGATTACTTTTTGACACAAACGACAGAAGAAGGAACTAAGACGAATCAAAGGAATAGCCACATGATCAGGAAGAATGCTTTTAATTGGTATTGGAAGCAAGTAATGCAACATGAAATAAGCATCATGGGTTTTTTAATTAGACACTTTTCTTTCATCCAAGTGCACACACCTAGATATATTGGGGGCACTACCATCAGGTAGCTTGGCTGTCTTTAAAACTCCATAAAAAATTGATTTCTCTCCATTTATCATTGAGAAGCACGCCTTTGCAAACTTTGTTCTCTTACTATCTTCTGTATCTTTTGGATGAAGGTTCTTCCTGATTCCCATATCTTTCAAATCATACTGGGCTTTTGCATGATCCTTTATTTTGCCAGAAATATCCAAAAGAGTTCCAAGTATGCTATCAACTGTGTTCTTCTCTATGTGCATTACATCAAGGTTGTGGTGTAACAAGTTGTGCTGCCAATAAGGTAATTCAAAAAAAATTGACTTTTTTTTCCATTGGCCATCAACTGATCTCTTTATCTTCTTTTCAAACACATTTTCAAAATCATGTAACCTATTAAGCACATCAGTTCCCTTAAAGAAAGGTGGAGGAGGCCTGAATTCATTTTTTCCATTGAAAGATCTTTTGTTAGATCTCCATGGATGATCCATAGGTAGAAAAACACGATGATCCTTATAACACATTTTCCAACTATGTTTAAGATAGCGATAATTAGTGCCATAGTTACAACAAGGGCAAGCAAACTTTCCTTTTATACTCCAACCAGATAACATAGCATATGCAGGAAAGTCATTGATTGTCCACATAAGAGCTGCCCGCATTTGAAAATTTTGATTTCTTGAAGCATCATATGTTTCAACCCCAGAATCCCACAATAATTTTAATTCATCTATCAATGGTTGTAAGTAAATATCAATGTCATTTTCAGGTGATCGCGGCCCAGGTATAAGTAAAGGAAGTATAGAATATTCAGATTTCATGCACATCCAAGGCGGCAGATTATACACCATCAACATAACTAACCATGTGCTATGTGATATACTCATGGTTCAAAATGAATTGAATCCATCACTTGATAAGCCAAGTCTCACATTGCGACAATCTAGTGCGAAATCTGGATGCAACCTATCAAAATCTTTCCATGCTAGACCATCAGCGGGATGCCTTAACTTTCCATCTTTAAAACGCTCCTCGTCATGCCACCTCAAAGAATCTGCCGTCTTTGAGCACATAAATACCCTTTTGAGTCTAGGAATTAATGGAAAGTGTCTCAAAGTCTTTGCTGAAACTCGATGTTGTTTTTTTGAAGGCTCAAGCTCACTATCAACTTCAGGAGATTTAATATATCATGAAGCTCCACAAGTATGACAAAATTCATCATCCTTGTGATCATTCCAGAACAACATGCAATCATTGGGACATGCATCAATTTTCTCATAATCAAGATCAAGATTCTTAACCATAGACTTGGTTTTATTGTAAGACGGAGGAATGTTCAACTCGGGCATCGGCTACTCTAAAAGAGAAGTGAATGATTCATTGCTCCATCCATGTAGACACTTCAACAAATATAAACGAAGTGTGAATGATAATTTTGAGAATCTTGTACAACCAGGATATAATTCTTGGCTTGCCTCTTCAACTAAGTCATTGAATTTCTTGGCATCTTCATTTGGACCATCATAAAATCCTTCAGCGTGTGCAACATCTCTAAATTGATCATTCAACAAGCCATCAATATCATCACGCGAGTAATCCATATCATTGTCAAATTCAACTTGATATCCCATTCCCCATGATTGATCCATCCAGTATAGCCTTTAACAAATCCATAGCATATTAGATGATCATACACTACATTCCTTCGAGTCCAACGAATATTACAACATTTTGCACATGGAAACTGAATTTCCTCTCCGTGAGGATCTCCATAAGAGTAAGCAAAATCTAGAAATGATTCAACATCATCAATATACTCTTTGCTATACCTTGCTATATTCATCCAATCCTTGGATGGGATATTTGAATTCCTAAAAGAAGAAATTAATATTTAATCTTTCAGTAACAATCATTAAATCATTAACTACTTCACAAATATGCAAAAGTATAAAACTACAGAAAAAAATATAGTTACATAATGGATTTGCAAATCCACATCAAAATTAGAAACCCAAATTAGAAATCAAATTAAGTAAAACACACAATCCCTTTAAAGTTCACATTTGGAGCTTTTTTGCTGCCTTTTTTTGAAAAGTTCACAGTAAAATCACTTGATGAACTAGTGGACTATGAAGCACAATAACAAGGCTCAAAAGATCATGATTCATTCCCTACCTATTTTTATTAGTTGGAATTTATGGAAAAAATAGATGCGCAGCTAAATATGGAGGGCAACAGTCCAGTATAGTGAGGGTGAAGTTCTTAATTTTCAAAGATATCAAACACATTATCACCAGTCTTTCCATATCTTAATTGGCCAAACAGCTAGAAGTAACTGATATTACTCATGGAGAAATGCCTGCAGGAAGTAAAAATTACAACAGTCAAATGAAGTAGAACTGCAAGCAGCTATCCAGAGCCTTCATTGGTGCTCTCAGCATGGATATAGGAGGACCAACTTAGAAGTACATTCTGAAGTTCTCACTAAATGGCTCAACCAAGCTAGTAAATCTCCTTGGAAAATGCAGCATCTAGTACAAAAACCCTAACAACTCATTTGTGAGTTTGAATTCTTTCAGTGCAAACATATTTATAGGGAGGCAAACTAAACAGTTGACTAACTCTCCAAATGGAATCACAAACTGGACGTTATTCATCAATACTACACAGAAAACAATACCCTCTACTGCTAAGGGTAGCTATTTCTTGGAAAAAATGGAGATGACAAACTTCAGGATGAAGAAGTTCAAGAGAATTAAGCACCCACCTTAAGTAGCCACCTTGAGCCCTCGAATCATCAGAATCAAAATCATATGTTATGAAATGATCAGAATCATAATGAGTTTCAAGTTTCGAGTTTCGAGTACCTTGTTACCATTCTTGTTTTTAATATATACATAATAATAAATACATAATTGTATGTCATTATTTCAAGGATGAAATATAGTCATTTTATTGTTAAGAGATTAGAAATACCTTGATTTTGGTGTTTGCATAATATTACTTTCCTCACAGCAAAATCTGAAATAGCTGATAAGATTTATTGGTTTAGAAAAAAATTTGATCAAAGTGTGCATATGCAAAAGTATAAAACTACAGAAAAAAAAAATATAGTTACATAATGAATTTACAAATTGCAATCCACATCCAAATTAGAAACCAAATTAAGTAAAACACACAATTCATTCAAAGGAACTCCTAATAGAACAACCTCCACTATCACCAACCAAATATACACTAAAAGAGCAACAAGCCAAAAACAGAAAAATAGAAAAAATATAAAAATTCAACCTAAAAAAAATTAAAATTATTTAACTCATATTTATCCAATTCTTTTCCCCCCTTTTACTTCATCTCTACTCAAGTTGTTATACTGTATAACAACAATATAAAGAAAATGATACTAAAATACACATAGAAAAAGACTTCAGAAACCGCCATCATAACAACGAATACGCACCCTGACAATAACGATGTCTCAGGTTGGAACTATTACATGCTGAAACATACTCAAGGGTGATGGGAACAAATGCAGACACTTGATGGACCATACCATCAAAAAACATTATTACTAATACTCACTGATGCATAATAGTTTTTATATAGGCAACAGAACAAGTTTGAGTGTCTATTTATATGTTATCCCAGATATACATTACATGGATTCATGTGTTGCTTCCTCTTTGTAACTGACATTGCCGCCTCTTGTTTCTCTGGTACCTTAAATGCTTTTTGTTTCAATCTTATAGACTTTGCAGCAATAATAGCTTTATACAGGCAGCAAGTCATCTTATTTCTTTTTAAAGGAAAAATACAAACTGCAGCATGCTATTATTGCATAAATTTGTGGAAAAATGTAGCAGATTTCATATTCAGTGAAGTATATGTATTAATCGAGAGCACATAGGATATGCTTGGAACATAAAAACAGGAATATTCCTAAGCATATAAATTGAGCTGATAAGGATAAATAAAATGAGGAAGTTTCTTTCTTTATAAGAAGACAAAATGAGATTGTTTAAGACTAAAATAGTCACTTTTCTACAGAACATGCCTTTAGTTTTAATTGGATAGTTGTACAAAAGTTCATCAACAAAACTAATGTTTCATCTACTCAGGTTCAAAATCATTCGCAAGCCAATATTAGAAAGGGAAACTTATAAGACATATAATGACGACTAACCAACTAAAACAATTTGTGTTCCTAGCTATATAACATGATAGTTGTACCAAAGTCTTTCAACTAAACTGATGTTTGATCCATCCATCCATTCTCAGGATTACAAGCTCACACCAAGTTGCAGGTCAGTGAACTCCAATTCTCAAGGTGGAAAAAGGGGAAGATGACACACATTGATCAAACTACTCCAAATTTATAAAAAGATAGAAATGTGATGAGTCAGGTGTCTACTCACAAGGCTAATAAGGATATGGTCCCTGAACTAGCTTCCTACCAATCATTTGCTGCTCGACAAAGACAAAGTCAAGCTAAAAATGATATTCCTATTTACCTTGCGACTCATATTATCACTACCAAGCAATTACTAATGGCTAGAGCCACAACTACACACATAAATTAGCAACCAAATTAGGAGAAGGCAAATGAGATATGAGATAAGCAGTGGCAAGTTTGAAAGAAGGAGAACTACAGGCAGAACCAACACACTTTGGGAAGAAACAGTCAGGTAAGACACTTAACTCTACTATTTCTACTCATAATAACTATAATGATCTTGTTATGCAGGATCAAACCAACATCCAAGAAGAACAAGAAAACCACCTTCACAATTTGATACATCAATAAAGGAAATACATTAACAAACAAAATAAAGGATGATTTGAATGAAGAACAACTAGACAAAGTTGAGGAAAAGACAGTTGAGAGGTTCCAGAAGAGAGAAAGAGAGAGAAAAGCCTTAAATAACAAACAAAATACCTCAACTATCACAAACCAAATATACAATAAAAGAGCAGCAACAAGCTAAAAACAGAAAAAGAGAAAAAAAATATAAATTTAAATTATTTAACTCATATATATCCAGTTCTTTTTTTTCCCTTTTACTTCATATCTACTCAAGTTGTTTGTAATGTATAACAACAATATAAACAAAATGACACTAAAATACACATAGAAAATGACTTCAGAAACAGCCATCATAACAACAGCCTGGACATGTGATTCTACCAATGGTTTGAAAATAAGCTGAGGTTTAATAACAAAAGAAAGTAAACATCTGGCATTTTGTGTAGTGGATTATAGGATTGTGTTGAACGAATCATTTGTTAGGGTGACAAAAGATGTGGAGAAAGGAACACAATAATCATAATTCTAGCAAATACATTCATACAACTTCCCATTAAACGATGATGTTGAAACATCTAAAAGAGCATACAAGCTCGAACATGAGTACAATAAGACTATGAGACATATTGAGAGCATAATAGAGAAGTTCAAGTTTTCCATAGTTGATACTACGATTCTACAATATGCTTTGGAATTAGCTTAGAGGAGTTTATATTAAAAGTTAAAACAACCTATTAACGATAGATACTAACTCACTCAAATGCTTCCAAGTAGTAATTCCCTCTATTTCAGCTGCTGAATATGCCAAGGGTTCACGATTTTTGGCACTTTCTTCCTATACTTTGGAATTTCAGCTGTAAATCTTGATTTGTTCCATTCCAACAACCCCAAAGTAATCAATTTCTTCTTATTCTCCTCTTCTAAACACAAAACAAAAATTCAGTCAATTGACAAAAAGACTGTTTTTAGTACTAGATTATTAGTAGAGTAACTACTTACGCTTGACGAAATCTGTATTAGGGATAAGAGAATCGTAGGTATCGCCAGCTTTAGCACTTTAGTTTTCAGAGAAAACGACTCAGCTCAGTTCTTCAGAGAAAGACGACTTAGCTTTAGCCGGTACATTCAACATTCAACAGAAAAAAGTAGATTGTTAAAGATAATCAGCCCATTTATACGTAATACAACTACAAGCTAGAGTCCTAAAAATCAACAAAATTTGTATCAACAACCCAAGAATATCAAAACCATAAGTTAAAATTTAGAATTTCAAAGATACACCAGAATATCAGAACCTTAAAGCTTGAATTTAGACTTTTAAAGATAGAATTTCTTACCTGATAAACTCTTTTCCAACAACCCTAAAGCTTTAAGACGTGAGGCAAGTTCATCTGTGAAGCATTTTGTTCAATTTTGAACAAGAAATCTGATGGAAAAGCTCTTCAACAAGGAATCTGTGAGGAAATTGTGTTCTTCAACTCTTCAATCTTCAACAAAGAATCTGTGAGATGAAAATCGTGTTCTTCAGTTCTTCTTGAGAGAAAGCGTATTGTTCTTCAGTTCTTCAGCTGAAAATCGTGTTCTTTAACTGAAGTTTAATGGAAATTTGTGAGGAAAATCGTACGTGTTCTTCAGTTCTTCTTGAGAGAAAGCGTATTGTTCTTCAGTTCTTCAGCTGAAAATCGTGTTCTTTAACTGAAGTTTAATGGAAATTTGTGAGGAAAATCGTACGTGTTCTTCAGTTCTTCTTGAGAGAAAAGCCAATTTCTTCAGTTCCTCAGTTGAAAATTGTGTTCTTCACTGAAGTTTGAGAGGAAATGGAAACTTTAGTTAAAGTTTTAAGAAAATAGTTATTTTTTAATTTCTTTAGCTGAAACCTTTAATGTTTTATTTTTTTTTGCCCAATAAAAATTGGAGGGAGAACAAGTTTTAATGTTAAAATGTTGGAGGGAATATAATATTTTAGTGAAAACACTAAGGTCACATTTGTAATGTGTTGTTTTTACAATTATAAAAATAGGACACTTTAAAAGTGTGGCCATTAATATAAATAGTTGTTGCCAATTATAACAACACTTATAAAGTGTAGCTTATACCATTAAAGAGTAAACTTTAAAAGTGTTGCTAATATTATTGAATCTAAAAGTTAAAAACTTGGGCTATGCTTTAAAGCGTCCCCAAAAGTAGTTTAGGCAACACTTTACAAGCGTTGTCTAGATTTAGTGTGGTCGTAGGCCTAAAATGGTGTAGTGTAATTGAAGATTCAAGATTTCATCTACTCTAATTGTAAGTTCATGATTTATTTTAACAAACTTATTATGAATTTTGATTACTCAACCATGAGTAGCGAAATCCACAACTAGGGTTGTGGAAGCCATGAGAGATTAACAATATAAACCTAATAATTAATAATTCTTGAATAGTGTTTATACATGTATCATTGATCTCTTCGATTTGATTGCTTTTTAACAGTATGCAATGTTAGAACCCGCCTTATTCCTACTTTCCCGACCAAAAAAAGTAACAAATGGGAAAATAGATTAAATATACAGTAATTGTATGTTTAATACTTAGCATAGTACATACAATAATTGTAATGTAGCATGCATGAGGATGAAAGAGAGTGTGCGAAAATCATAGCATCCGATGAGATGATGAGTAAAGTGTGTGAAGAAAGGGCAAACTCCAAAGGAGTGTGGGTGTTTATTGTGGCGTGAAGTTGTTGGGAGAGGTGGCCAAGAAAGCACATGAACATCAAATGTCAAGCCAAAACGAGACTCAATTCTTCTATCTAATAAACATGTTCACCAACCATATTAAACATCTCTATCTATTAAATAAAAAAGGAATGCAATATCATTTGTAGCACTACATGGAAAGTGAAAGAGAGCCTAAGCATGACAAAGAGTTATTTAACTAAAGACATGCCTCTTTGCATAATGTAATTGAAATAATATTTGATGCGTGGAAAAGTAGATTCAGAATACTACGACAAGACATGAACAACTATGAATTAGAAATGCAGGTGAAAATAGTAGTTGTTTGGTGAAAATCAAAATAGTGATGAAATATTCAATGAACATGAACGTGATGATATGGTTATTGATGAAATGACGAACGGTTGACTCAAATTAACAATATTGTTTCGTTTTCTCTGTCATCTAATCTAGAAATGAATGCTTGTAGGAATAGTTTGTTACTACCTCCTCCGAAAAAGTTTGAATTCTAATTTGAGTGACAAAATTGAGAAAAAAGAACAGTTTGTTTTAATGGGTTATAATTACAAACGAATCAAAGACAAGTTTTAATGTGCGATTAATGTATTGTTCTAGCATATGTTGTTATTTTATTGTTGTTGATTGTTATCAATTATGTTATAAGGTTATTCTTAATGGAACATATTAACTATAAATAAACAATACAAATTTATGGGTATTTTTAATAGTTTTTAGAACTTTTGGGTATAATTATTATTTTGTTGAAATAGTCAAATATTCTTGGGAAAACTTGGGGCTAAACACATGGTGTAATTTCACCAAAAACTTGGCCCAAATATTATTTGCCAAGAATATTTGGGAACTTGAGGCCAAACACTAACTTAGTATCTCGTGGTAACACACTTTTAGCACTTAGATAAATAAAATATTAATAAAAAATCATATTACACAAATAAAAGTTATTTTTATTTGTATACCAGTTTTTAAGTATTAAAAGAGAGAATTATTATTCATAAGAAATTACCCAGTATCCACTCAAAACAAATTTTATTTTAGAAATATTATAAACTATTTTTTCACTAATTATTATTATTTAAATAAAAATAACAAAAAAGTATTATAAGATAAGTTGGACTCTAAATTAATTCTATGGAATTTGTTTAGAAATCTAACTTGACTTACTAAAAATAATTTCTTTTACGGCTTGTCTTCAGTGTCGTTATTGGTCGGGCCCTTCTTCAACACCATTGAAGCAACAAACATACATTATTGAAGCAACAAAGACAGCCACCAAGACATACAAAAAAAAAAAAAAAGATAACTTTTCACCCATTATCTTTCTATTTTTCAAAACCTAAACTAGTTAATTTTTTATTAAAAAATATTCGCAACTTATTAAGTCTTTCCCCCAACATGAAAAAGTGTCTGAATAGATGCTTTCGTTGCTTGAAATCATGTTTTCTCTGTTTAGTTCATTCAATCAACATCATAGATTAACTAGAAAAAAAATATGTATGGTGGTATATGGATCAAAGTTTGTTTTCATAAGATGTGTAAAAATGTTCATATTTTTTTATGTGAGCTGGTAATTGTTTCAAATTGCTGCAATGACGTATGTCTGTAGCTTTAATGATTTTGAAGTAGAGTGTGACGATGCATAATGACACGAAGACAAGCCGTAAAAGAAGTTCCTATTTATAGTAAGCCAAGTAAGAATTCTAAACAGACTCCATATAGTTACTTTAGAGTCCAATTTACCTTACAATACTCTTTCTATTATTTTTACTTAAATATAAATAATACGTGAATACACTTTATAATATTTATAAAACTAAATTGACCGTGTAATTTTGTTGTCTAGTGTCAGTGAATACTAGTTAATTGCTATTTATATTTTAATGATATAATAACTTAGTAGTTCATATAAGGCTAGTTAACTTGTTCGCATTTCGGGTGATGATAAAAAATTATATCACATATTTGAAATAATCTTTTGTAATATTCAAATATCAAGAATATTTTAAGAATCCTTTCTAGTGTTTAAATTTAAATAGATTAAATTTCAAATTTAGTTATTATTAACAATCGTGAAGACATTAATCATAAGATGATTTTAATGACCTATTAGGTCATTTTGAGGAGTAGAACTTCTTTAGATCTTCTTTTTTCATAAAAGAATCTTTCCATATATTCTAAATGATATTTTTGAACTATTCGTTTAACTACATTTCTTTAGTTGACAGATATTTGTCATATAATTAATTTAGTTGGTAATGTATGGACCAAGTTTTAGATTTATTTAATATCCTATGCCATTTGACCCATGTATAAAAATAAAATTATGGGGTTGATCACTTTGGTATATTATTATTTTAAAAAAAGGGAATAAGAGAGAAGAATAAAAGAGAAATTTACCCGCAACGTCAACCCTGAAGCAACGGCACCTTCAGGTGAGAGCTTCAAAAATGTCAATCCATTGAGTACGTAATATGGATTGCTAGGTATATGAAAAAGTTATATATTCTTCTTAGAGGAAAAATGGTATTATATTATACGTGAGGAAACAAATTGAATCTTTCAAATTGATGTTACTGCAAACGTGGCTATTAAAATTATTGATGTGTAAGTTAAGGGCTTAATGATGACCAAATGATTTAAGAAATAATTGCAAGACAATGATAATGTGATGATTGGAGGAGGATAGATTAATAGAGGCCAATGCGCGTTTCATGGTTGACGTTGATGGTCCATAATTAATTGACTTCAATCTTGGATTAGGTTCGTTGGTTATCACATTATGATTCAAGTTTTTATATATTAATACATGTAATGAAACATTAGGTGTATTGTATCATATGAAAACCATTAGATTTATGATATTTGTAGGAATTGAAACTTAACTATTGATGTACCACAAATTTATGGTACTTATCATGCTTTAAACTTGGAGTTTTGCGTGTCTTAAGCATTTGTTAGTAGATTTAATGATACTTTATTTGTATTTTTATACGAAAATAGGTTTTGACTAGTCGGGACAAAACAGGATAAACAACAACTTTTTGAGGATTGATGACTTCTCCTACGAGTCGTAGGAATGAGTCGTAGAAGGCATTGATTTGTTTTGAAGCCAAGTGTTGGGCAACGAGATAGGACTACGAGCCCTAGAAATTTCTACAAGCCATAGGTCTAAGTCATAGAAAAGATTAGGGAATTTGAGTCCCAGTACTTGAACTACAAGAAACCCTCATGGGTCATAAAAAGTTCTATGAGTCGTAGAAAATGCCCGTAGAAAAGTACATGTCACGACCTAGTGGTACCCCCTAGATGTAACAAGGTGTATATGACCCCGAGAGGAGTCATAGAATCCACTTAGAATATCATATCATGAAGTAACAGAAATGGTGTGAAAATTTAAGACATTTCAAACCAATCAAAGTCTTTATAAAATGAGCGGAAGTCCAATACAATTGTCTCAAACCATCTAGCCAACATGAATAAATCTTGGGACACAGTCCATACAATATTCCAAACATAAAAGAAAGACATAAGGGAAAGTGGTGGTCAAATCCTCGAATGCTATGAGGAATCACCAAATCTTCACTCCTTGATCAACTATGGACTTAGCCACGAGTGTGAGAATCAATGTTGTCGGACCCTACATTTTTATAAGAAATGTAGGCAAGAGTATGTGTTAGTAGAAACATGTACTAAATATGATAGCTAGCATAAACAACATAAACATAATGGTTAGTCAATATAAACCATAAGCATAATCAATGCACATAAATCATCATAATAAACGAGGAATACTTCTCAAGCAATCTCACTTAAGCTTAGTCAATACTTGGGCCATCCGCCTCTAATCATACTTACATCAGGGAAGGCATCTCAAGCAACAATCCAAGCTATTCATCCTTCATAACATAACTCATATTATTGATACTTACTTTTAAAGACATGAGGATTTGCCTCCTTGCCTAGCTTACAATGGAGAATGAGTATTCGCCTCTTGCCTTACTTACTTTCAGATTATGGGTACTCGCCTCCACAATTACATCATATGACATGGGTACCCGCCTCCACATCATTCCATAAGGATCATGAGTACTCGCCTTCATGTCCATCCATTATAATAGAAACATGGGGAATCACCTTTTGTTCGATTATAAGGAGTATGTGAAATCACCTCATATCCTTCTCATATGGAGGTCAAAGGTAGTCGCCTCTAGCCTCATCATTTACATAGTCTTTTAGTCTAGATTGATTTTAGGTGAGCAATCCTTTCAACCTAGAATCATTCATGTGAGAAAGCCTTTCACATTCATATATTCATAATAAGCAATTCATGTGGGAAGTATCTCCTCCACAACACTAATATCAATTACCAACAATTAATATCATAAGCTTCACTCTCAAAGCATCTACATCTCATGATCATCATCTATGCTTTATTCTCAAGCAATTATCTTCATAAATCATCAATCCTATATGGATTACCCTAACCCATAAAGTTTCTCTTCATGGCATCAACCCAATAATATCAATTCTAGGTTAGAATCATAGAATAGGCATGGGTACCTGTAATTTCATCCTAAAAACATGTAATACTATCAATTCATTCATAAACAATCATAATCCACTCAATTGGATCAACATTCATCATAACCCACAACATTTGAAGAAACCCTAACTAGAATTAGGGAATTCTTCTTCAAATTGGGGGAAATCTAGGGGACTCCATTGGAGGAAGGATCCATGGATGAAAAACCACCATACCTTAATCACAAACCCCACAAATGCTTGAGGATTGGAGACTTGAGCTTGATCCTAGCTTGGACCCTTTCTTCTTCTTCAAGTTTTAGAGAGAGAATTATTTGAGAGAAGAACTTTGGGTTTTCTTTTTGGTTCTTGAGAGAATGACTTAAGTTGGAGTAAATTTGAGGATATAATACTTATGTTTCTAGGATATGGGTAAAATGACATAGTATAGCTTTAAGAAAACTATGAAAACACATTAAACACCCAACTTATTTCTAAGGCTATTGCATGCTGAGGCTTGATGCAGTCTAGATTGTCTCCAAACCATCCATTCACAAACGTCAACGTATTGATGGATTGTTCACAAGGATGGAGGTTTGTGGGCTTGTAATGGTGGCAAACAAAGGATCACATGCTTGGAAGATCGCTTGGGTGAACGAAGGTAGGACAGTTGACAACACTGCCATTTGGTGAACAGGACACTTGGTGCATCATCCAATGACTTGGGCGACGACAACTAGACCGCCTAATGTCCAAACAGGCGATAGGAGCAAGATCCAAATAGGATCCATCGCCAAGTGGACAAGAGGCCCATCGACGCATTGCCCAATTCCTTCCCAAATCGCCCAAAGTTTCAAGAGAGGCTAGTAAGAGGAACCACACAGGATCCCTTGCCAAACCCATTAGGTGGATTGCCAAGAGGATTGAAAGAGCCCAACTTAGCTCGCCCATTGGCCATTTTGGGTCACTTTTGGGCCTTTCTATGTAATAATGTCCCAAAACTATAAATAGGCGTTTTAGGGTTCATTTTAGGGAGACTTGTTTGAATATTGT
The DNA here is from genome assembly GCA_037074985.1 of Solanum bulbocastanum. NCBI lineage: Eukaryota > Viridiplantae > Streptophyta > Magnoliopsida > Solanales > Solanaceae > Solanum > Solanum bulbocastanum. The sequence goes on along the minus strand of CM073601.1, from coordinate 31,653,838 downwards.
GGTTGAAAACATTAACTCATGTTTGAGTGTTTGAAATCTTGATTTAAGCTTATGTTGAACCTTGTTAGAAATGTCGGTTGCTTGGGATATCGATTCCCTTGAGGTCGTCATAAGAGTTAGGTGCTTCTTGTTGGATTAACGATTTGAGGTCTTTGGGTTTAATATACCCTTAGGTTTCTCTTTGTTTCCCCTTTTTGTATCTATCTATCTATCTATCTATCTATCTATCTATCTTACTTTCTTGTATTTTTTATTTCTGCATTAGATTGTAGTTTCACTTGTGAGAATTACATTCTTTGGTATCAGAGTTGATATTAGTATCATTCCTACGATTCTAGTCTTAGGTTTGTTGCTATAAAAAAAAGTGTTCAAAATGTTTTTGAGAAATTTTTGAAACGGGTCTTGTTGATTTGAGTCTCCTTTGGAGTTTTCAAGGTTAGATTAGTGTTCCCTAACCTATTTCGAGTATAGGGCTGAGATTTGAAAGAGTTTGGTTCACTATTGAAGAAACCACCATTGAAAGTTGAAGGAGCTTGAAGAAGACAAAGTGGGTTATGAAATCTAGAAGTTTTGGCAAGGAATTGAAGGCTAAAAAGTATTGGGGTTTGTTCCCTATATCAAGGAGAGCCTATATCTAAATTTTCGTGAAATTCCGAGCTAAATGTTTAGAGGGTTTAATTTTGGGTCTTCATCTTGTTCTTGAAGTTCTTGAAGAACATTCAAATCTTCAAGTAAGGAATCTTCAAAAGAGGAAGGGTTTGATTCTAAAAAGGAAGAAAGAGAAAGTGTAAAACTATTTGTACAAAGGGAATTTACCAAAAAAGGATAAATACTAAGGACAAAGGTGGGGGGGACCACCAAGGTTTAATTTTCGGAGTTGTGCAGGTGCAACTTGAGGAATTTTGGCGAGCCCCAACTTGGATCGCCCAGTTCACTCAGCGCCTCACCCTTTGGGGAGCTAGGTTGCCGAGTTGACTTTATTTTAGAAGGTGCTACTCTAAAATTCGGTAGACTCAGCCTAGTTCGCCGAGTTCATTTGGCGCATCGCCGAACTTCCACCCAGATCGCCGAGTTTCATTGGTAGATTGTCAAGTTTGGCAAACCAATCTTCAAGTTGGCGAGCTGAACTTCACGTTTGGCAAAGAAAACAAGCCATTTGGCGATGGGAAACTCGTTTTATGACCCTTTTCTCAGGTTCTAATTCCTAATTTCTTTTCTTTTGATTCTAGTTCATTGTCAAGTACCCTAAACTGATTTTCAACTCATAACTACTCTACTTGTTGACTATTGGTTCTTGAATTCACTTCTTTGTTAGTGCCTTTTATTTTCGTGCTTTTATTCGTGTTACTTTGTAGTTAACTTCTTGATTCAAGTTTGTTTGCTTTAATTGAGTCGTTCATTTTTCTTTAAGACAAAAATCCATTCTGACCAAGAGTTAGAATTGACTCTTTTGTGATCAACCGAGTATAAACAAGCTTCAACATTAGCCACACCAATTTGAGAGGAAATCAATGGTGTGTAAACATGAGCGATTGTGAGTTCATTTTACTAATGCTAATGTTGTTTGTTGTTTTGTTGAGTACTTCTTATTATTTGGTACCAAGGAAACTAGAAGAAAAACCCACCCACCTAAGGAAAAGGTTACCTTAGAACCTTTCATAGAGGCTCTTGCTAATGCGAGTAGAATAGTAGGAATGCTGGAAGAAAGTTTGGCCGACTTGAAATGTTGTCTATCCATGATGGATTCTAGACTGACCAAGGTGGAGGATGAGATTTGGCCCAAAGAGAGAGAGTTCACACTACCATCGTATGTGGTAAGGCGAACTATACCTAGGAAGGCCATGATAAATCAAGAGCAAAGAGAGAATATCTTCCATTCCAAGTTCCTCATCCAGGGCCAAGTATGTATCTTGATCATTGATAGTGGAAGTTGTGCCAACCTTGCTAGCGTTGCTATGGTGGACTACTTGAAGCTACCACCACTAAGCTTGCTAAGCCTTACAAACTTCAATGGTTGAATGAGGGTGAGAAATTGAGGGTGCATGAACAGGTGTTGATTAAGTTCCAAGTTGGGAAATACCAAGATGCTTTCTTTTGTGATGTGATTCCCCTGCAAGTTAGTCATGTACTACTTGGGAGACCATGGCAACACAACCATGCAACAACACATGATGGGAGGCAAAACACCTATACCGTCATGTCAATGGGACGTAAGTATGTCCTTAAGCCAATGTCACCATCCCAAGTCATAGAGATGTATCTAAAGATGGATGAGTTGAAGGATAAAAGGAATAATGATAAGGGACATGTGGAGGCTGAGGGCCAAGGAGAAGGAGAAGGAGGAAGTTGAAGGGAAAGGCAAAGGTGTTGTTGGCTAAGCATAAAGAGATAAGGGAGGACGTAGGAGTCGAAAGTGCATTGATCCTTACCTCACATAAGGATCACGAGTTGCAATCTAATCCATCTCACTCTCCCCCTCCCCATTCTATTTCTTTCCTTTTGCAGAACCATAGTGAAGCTCTTTTGATAGATGCACTTGTGGGCTGTCCCAACATTCCTATGGGAGTGTCATTTCAAGGTAAGAAGATCTTTCTTGTGGGCATCAAGGTACAATAGCTAAAATTAACACTTTTGCCATTGCAAATGAACTAAGTGTAAATGATAGCTTGTCTTTAAGTGAGCCTACTGTTTCTTTACCATGTGTTGATAATGTGCTTGTTGAGAGTGTGGATACACTAGTTGATCCTATTGATGAATGAATTGATTCTTCTAGTAAGATCGATTTGTGTCAACCTAATGTTGACACCTGTGCTTTGAATGATAGTTCATTATTTGGTGATAATTGTGTTGATCAACCTGTTTGTGAGTGTAGTTCATTGGTTAAGGGTTCTTGTAATGTGATTAAGAAACCTCAAGTTGGTGGTACTAATGATAATGTTGATCAATTGAATAGGAGTGACTCGCCAAGTGAATTCTTGGCTCACCTAAATTTCTAGTAACCACTCCATGGAGGCAGACCGCTTTGGCGATGGGGGAGGCCCTTTGGCAACACGCTAACTTGACCGGCGAGCCCCAGCCTGGCTCGCCCAATTTTCCACTAGCTTGGGCCATGGAACCAGGCCACTAGGCAATGGTGGTTGGACTTGTTAGATCACCAAGTCACTTTGGTGACCACACTACCCTTCGCCAAGTTGGCTAGGGAAGGAAATGTTTTCCTTAACAAATCCGAGATGTTATAGGCTCTTATTCTCTTCTTTGGCTTGTTGCCCTCACACTTAGCCCTATATATCCAACTAGATTCCGAGGTGTTACAGTACAAAAGTTAAAAGTGAAGATGCTGATTGAAAGAAGGTCCGTATGGACCTTAGGAATTCCTCCGATTCGTAGGACCAAACCGCAAAAGTAACTGTCGAGCCTAGATTTTCTCGTTTTTAGTTTTTATGCTTTGTGTAGGATTATATGTCTATAAATATATTTTTAATTTTCATTTTTACTGTTAGAAAATTGAATACTTGATTTTTGGCTTTGAGAATTATTTTAATGAATGATTTTTCTATTTAATTCTTGAAGCAGCGATTTTGATGTTTGCGCAATCAAGACACAACTTCCAATGCAAGTGTCTATGATCGTGCAATAGTAAAGTAACCTAACCAAGGGTTGGGGTTGAGTCCCAAGGGAGTGGGCTTGAGAATTAGTATAAAAATAAAATATAGTTCTAATTAGTCATAGCTAAGGACATTATTGAATATTAACATGTTAAATCTAAGGGGGTGACGCAAGTGTCAAATAACAATGGGGGTTTTTGTCACAAGTAAGTAGAAACAACAGAAATATAGAGAGTACTAATCAAGGAGATTGGGTTCTTTGGATATGATAGGAATACGGAAAAACTAAACTATTGGGTACATGCTTTTGACAATAAATCTGTTGAATATCTGTGACTAGGCTTGACTATAGAGGGGGTAAATTCTCTCTCGAGCAACTTACCCTGAATCGAATGGGTTCTTCTCGAACACCCACTTGTTGCATGAAGAGAAACCTCTACCTTAACCCACTCACTCTCTCAAGCTAAGTGTGTGGGAATGAGACTAAGGTTCACTCTCTCGAGCTGAACCTCATGTCGACTCAATCCCACCGGCCATCAATTTAGTAGTCTTAGTTTTACGACCCCTCTCTCGAGCAAGCCGAAAACACAAAGGTGAAATCATATTTGCAACTACAATTTCATTAAGTTCCACCACAACTACTAAACAAAATTATATCTAAACAACAAGTAAATCATTAACAAGCAAGACCCAATAGATAATCAAACCCATATTCACAAAATCACACCCTAAGAATTGGGGTTTTAGCTACACATGTAAAAGATATAGAAATTTATACCAATATGAGTTTGCATTCAAATGTGTATGAAGATTTAAGTCTTAAAATAAGCAAGGAGTAAAGAATCAAAGAGACCCAAACCCAAAATCTTAGAGTTGAATCCCTTTGAACCTTTAAGTTCTTCAAAACCCTCTCCAAACTTAGAACTCAAAAATAGAAGAGAAGTCTGAAAAATTACTGTTTAAAGCTAAAAATTCATACTAGAATAATAATTCTCAACGAGTATTTATAGTTTTTAAAAAAATCTATGCTACAGTAGATCATTCGGCATCGTTAGTCGAGTCGCCGATCAACTCAGCAATCTTCCCTTTAGTAAGTTTCATCACCGTCTTGCTCTATCCTTCAATATCATCATGTTTGGATCATTGGGCAACATAGTATAGCTTCGCGGAACTGCTCGGGATACGCCGACTGCCCTTTTTCATCGCTGATTTGATCCTTCCTTCAAGGCTCAACACACTGAAACAAAAGGAGAGAATAAGACCTTTTGGCGACTTGCCGAATGGGTTCGGCGATTCTCAGATCTTCATTTCTTCGGTCTTTCAGCTACTTTTGTTCCTTTTTGCTAAGTAGTGTCCATGCTTTTCCTCAAACTTCAAATATCTAAAACTTAAGGGTTTTCATCGGCTATTGAGATAAAATATGCGTTTGAGGACACTTATTCTATCAAAATATAGCCCTAAATGAGTCCAATTTATGGACTCATCAACACCCCCAACTTAAAATTTTGCTTGTCCTCAAGCAAACTCAAATTCAGCCGTTCAAAAAGGGTGTTTCGATTAGTGCACACAACAAGACTCAATCATGAATGCACACAACAAGACTCAATTTACTTATGCAAAGATCAAATGTGCTCTCAAAGATTCAAGTTGTGACTCATCAATATCAAAGAACCTCATGCTCACAATACTTGCTTCAAATGCAAGTTCAAGCTCAACCAAATTATTCAAATGCCCTCACACAAGGAATGATTTCATATTCACACAATGGTTCATAGTTTAAAGCTTCAGAATCATATGCAACACTCACACTTACAAAGAAGAACACAATGCATAATTTCACCCATAGGTTTGCCCATATTATCCAATCAACATTTGTTTCAGCTCACTCAAGATCAAAAAGGTCTTTTCAAGGCTTGTAATAGGGCTGAGTGCAAAGGTATGGTCATTTAGGCTCAGTGACTTTCTTCCTCATGAAATGTGGTACTCACAACACTTCCTTTCCTTTTTCTTCATCATTATCTTTAGTGCTCATAAGTCATCCTATTATTCACTTTCCATGGATTGTTTGGGAACCCCATTTCTTTTGTACTTTATTCCACAACTTTCTTTTTCATTCTTTTTTTTTTTCTTTTTCTTTCTCTTTTCTCTTTTTTATTTTTTAGTATTATGGAGGGGTTCCATTTTTCTTAAAACCATGGGTAAGAGGAGACTTTCCTTGCACTTCTTGACTTGCCCTTATCTTTTCACCACACCCCCAATCTCTTTTATTTATTTTTTTCATATGGAGGGGTTCCATTTTTCTTTATCCTATATTGTTTAAATAAGTTAAACAAAATAATGTGGTTAAGTTGATGGACTAGGTTGTTGTATTATGTCAAAACTACACTAGTTAAAGTTGTAAAGTTGTGTAAATAAGTCAAAATAAATAATGTGGTTTAGTTGGTGGATTTGGTTGTTGTATTTAGTCAAAACTAAACTAGTTAAAGTTGTTATGTTGTTTAAATAAGTTAAAATAGATAATGTGGTCCAGTTGATGGATTTGGTTGTTGTATTAAGTCAAAACTAAACAAGTTTAAATTGTTATGTTGTTTAAATAAGTTAAAATAGATAATGTTCTTTACTTGGTGGATTTAGTTGTTGTATTAAGTTAAAACTAAACTAGTTTAAATTGTTGTATTATTTAAATAAGTTAAACTAAATAATGTGGTTTAGTTGGTTGATTTGGTTGTTGTATTAAATAAAATTTAAACCATTTAAAGTTGTTATGTTGTTTAAATAACTTAAAATAAATAATGTGGTTTAGTTGGTGGATTTGGTTCTTGTATTAAGTCTAAACTAAACTAGTTAAAGTTATTATGTTGTTTAAATAAGTTAAAATAGATAATGTGGTTTAGTTAGTGGATTTGGTTGTAATATTCAGTCAAAACTAAACTAGTTAAAGTTGTTATATTGTTTAAATAAGTTAAACTAAATAATGTGGTTAAGTTGATGGACTTGGTTGTTATATTATGTCAAAACTACACTTGTTAAAGTTGTAAAGTTGTGTAAATAAGTCAAAATAAATAATGTGGTTTAGTTGGTGGATTTGGTTGCTGTTTTAAGTCAAAATTATACTATTTAAAGTTGTTATGTTGTTTAAAGAACTTAAATAAATAATGTGGTTGGTGGATTTGGTAGTTGTATTAAGTCAAAACTAAACTAGTTAAAGTTGTTATATTGTTTAAATAAGTTAAACTAAATAATGTGGTTAAGTTGATGACTTGGTTGTTGTACTATGTCAAAACTAAACTAGTTAAAGTTGTAAAGTTGTGTAACCAAGTTTAAATAAATAATGTGGTTTTGTTGGTGGATTTGGTTATAGTATTAAGTCAAAACTAAACTAGTTAAAGTTGTAATGTTGTTTAAATAAGTTAAAATAGATAATGTGGTCTAGTTGGTGGATTTGATTATTGTACTGAGTCAAAACTAAACTAGTTTAAGTTGTTATATTGTTTAAATAAGTTAAAATAGATAATGATCTTTAGTTGGTAGATTTAGTTGTTGTATTAAGTCAAAACTAAACTAGTTTAAATTGTTGTATTGTTTAAATAAGTTAAACTAAATAAAGTAGTTTAGTTGGTGGATTTGATTGTTGTATTAAGTGGAAATTAAACTATTTAAAGTTGTTATGTTGTTTAAATAACTTAAAATAAATAATGTGGTTTAGTTGGTGGATTTGGTTGTTGTATTAAGTCAAAACTTAACTAGTTAAAGTTATTATGTTGTTTAAATAAGTTAAAATAGATAATGTGGTTTAGTTGGTGGATTTGGTTGTAGTATTAAGTCAAAACTAAACTAGTTAAAATTGTTACATTGTTTAAATAAGTTAAACTAAATAATGTGGTTAAGTTGGTGGACTTGGTTGTTGTATTATGTCAAAACTAAACTAGTTAAATTTGTAAAGTTGTGTAAATAAGTTAGAATAAAAAATGTGGTTTAGTTGGTGGATTTGGTTGTTGTATTAATTCAAAACTAAACTAGTTAAAGTTGTTATTTTGTTTAAATAAGTTAAAATAGATAATGTGGTCTAGTTGGTGGATTTGGTTGTTGTATTAAGTCAAAACTAAACTAGTTTAAGTTGTTATGTTGTTTAAATAAGTTAAAACAGATAATGTTCTTTAGTTGATGGATTTAGTTGTTGTATTAAGTCAAAACGAAACTAGTTGAAGTTGTTATGTTGTGTAAATATGTTAAAATAAATAGCATGGTTTAGTTGGTGGATTTGGTTGTTGTATTAAGTTAAAACTAAACTAGTTAAAGTTGTTATGTTGTATGAATATGTTAAAATAAATAATGTGGTTTAGTTGGTAGATTTGGTTTTTGTATTAAATAGAAACTAAACTAGTTAAAGTTGTAAAGTTGTGCAAATAAGATAAAATAAATAATGTGGTTTTGTTGGTGTATTTGGTTTTTGTATTAAGTAAAAACTAAACTAGTTAAAATTGTTATGTTGTGTAAATAAGTTACAATAAATAATGTGGTTTAATTGGTGGATTTGGTTGTTGGATTAAGACAAAACTAAACTAGTTAAAGTTGTTATGTTGTTTAAATAAGTTAAAATAAATAACGTGGTTTAGTTGGTAGATTTGGTTGTTGTATTAAGTTAAAACTAAACTAGTTAAAGCTGTTGTTTTGTGTAAATAAGTTAAAATAAAAAATTTGGTTTAGTTGTTGGATTTGGTTGTTGTACTAAGTAAAAATTAAACAAGTTAAAGTTGTTATGTCATTTAAATAAGTTATAATAGATAATGTGGTTTAGTTGGTGTATTTGGTTTTAGTAATATGTTAAAACTAAACAAGTTAAAGTTGTTATATTGTTTAAATAAGTTAAACTAAATAATGTGGTGAAGTTGACGGACGTTGTTGTTGTATTATGTCAAAACTAAACTAGTTAAGTTTGTAAAGTTTTGCAATTAAGTTAAAATAAAAATTGTGGTTTAGTTTGTGGATTTGGTTGTTGTATTAAGTCAAAACTAAACTAAAGTTGTTATAGTGTTTAAATAAGTTAAAATAGATAATGTGGTTTAGTTAGTAGATTTGGTTGTTGTATTATGTCATAACTAAATTAGTTTAAATTGTTATGTTGTTTATATAAATTAAAATAGATAATGTTCTTTAGTTGGTAGATTTAGTTGTTGTATTGCGTCAAAACTAAACTAGTTTAAATTGCTGTTTTGTTTAAATAAGTTAAACTAAATAATGTGGTTTAGTTGGTGGATTTGGTTGTTGTATTATGTCAAAATTAAACTATTTGAATTTGTTAACTTGTTTAAATAGCTTAATATAAATAATGTGGTTCAGTTGGTGGATTTGGTTGTTGTATTAAGTCGAAATTAAACTAGTTCAAGTTGTTATGTTGTTTAAATAAGTTAAAATAGATAATGTGGTTTAATTTGTGGATTTGGTTGTTGTATTAAGTCAAAACTAAACTAGTTAAAGTTGTTATGTTGTTTAAATATGTTAAGATTAATAATATGATTTAGTTGGTGGATTTAGTTGTTGTATTAAGTCAAATCTAAACTAGTAAAATTTGTTATATTGTTTAAATAAGTTAAACTAAATAATGGGGTTAAGTTGGTAGATTTGGTTGTTGTATTAAGGCTAAACTAAACTTGTTGTAGTTGTTACGTTGTTTAAATAAATTAAGATAAATAATGTGGTTTAGTTGGTGGATTTGGTTGTTGTATTAAGTTAAAACTGAACTAGTTAAAATTGTTATGTTGTGTAAATAAGTTAAAATAAATAATGGGGTTTAGTTGGTCGACTTGATTGTTGTATTAAGTCAAAACTAAACTAGTTAAAGTTGTTATATTGTTTAAATAAGTTAAACTAAATAATGTGGTTTAGTTGATGGAATTGGTTGTTGTATTATGTCAAAACCAAACTAGTTAAAATTGTATAGTTGTGTAAATAAGTTAAGATAAATAATCTTGTTTAGTTTGTGGATTTTGTTGTTGTATTAAGCCAAAACTAAATTAGTTAAAATTTTAATGTTGTGTAAATAAGTTAAAATAAATAACGTAGTGTAGTTGGTCGATTTGATAGTTGTATTAAGTTAAAACTAAACTAGTCAAAGTTGTTATGTTGTATAAATATGTTAAAAGAAAAAATTTGGTTTATTTGGTGGATTTGGTTGTTGTATTAAGTCGAAACTAAACTACTTAAATTTGTTATGTTGTATAAGTATGTTAAAAGAAATAATGTGGTTTAGTTGGTGGATTTAGTTGTTGTATTCAGTTAAAACTAAACTAGTTGAAGTTGTTACGTTGTTTAAATAAGTTTAGATAAATAATGTGCTTTAGTTTCTGGATTTGGTTGTTGTATTATGTCAAAACTAAACTAGTTAAAGTTTTTATGCTGTTTAAATAAGTTAAAATAGATAATGTGGTTTAGTTGGTGGATTTGGTTGTAGTATTAAGTCTTAACTAAACTAGTTAAAGTTGTTATATTGTTTAAATAAGTTAAACTAAATAATGTGGTTAAGTTGATAGACTTGGTTGTTGTATTATGTCAAAACTAAACTAGTTAAAGTTATAAGTTGTGTAAATAAGTTAGAATAAATAATGTGGTTTAGTTGGTGGATTTGGTTGTTGTATTAAGTCAAAACTAAATTACTTAAAGTTGTTATGTTGTTTAAATAAGTTAAAATAGATAATGTGGTCTAGTTGGCGGATTTGGTTGTTGTGTTAAGTCGAAATTAAACTAGTTCAAGTTGTTATGTTGTTTAAATAAGTTAAACGAAATAAAGTAGTTTAGTAGGTGGATTTTGTTGTTGTACTAAGTCCAAATTAAACTATTTGAACTTGTTATGTGGTCTAAGTAATTGAAAATAAATAATGTGGTTTAGTTGGTGGATTTGGTTGTTGCATTAAGTTAAAACTAAACTAGTTAAAGCTGTTCTGTTGTATAAATAAGTTAAAATAAAAAATTTGGTTTAGTTGGTGGATTCGATTGTTGTATTAAGTAAAAACTAACCAAGTTAAAGTTGTTATGTTATTTAAATAAGTTAAAATAAATAATGTGGTTTTGTTGGTGGATTTGGTTTTAGTAATATGTTAAAACTAAACTAGTTAAAGTTGTTATATTGTTTAAATAAGTTAAACTAAATAATGTGGTTAAGTTGATGGACTTGATTGTTGTATTATGTCAAAACTAAACTAGTTAAGGTTGTAAAGTTGTGCAAATAAGTTAAAATACAAAATGTGGTTTAGTTGGAGGATTTGGTTGTTGTATTAAGTCCAAACTAAACTAGTTAAAGTTGTTATGTTGTTTACATAAGTTGAAATAGATAATGTGCTCTAATTGGTGGATATGGTTGTTGTATTAAGTCAAAACTAAATTATTTTAAATTGTTATGTTGTTTAAATAAGTTAAAATAGATAACGTTCTTTACTTGGTGGATTTAGTTGTTGTATTAAGTCAAAACTAAACTAGTTTAAATTGTTGTTTTGTTTAAATAAGGTCAACTAAATAATGTGGTTTAGTTGGTGGATTTGGTTGTCGTATTATGTCAAAATTAAACTATTTAAATTTGTTAAGTTGTTTAAATAACTTAATATAAATAATGTGGTTGAGTTGGTGGATTTGGTTGTTGTATTAAGTCGAAATTAAACTAGTTCAAGTTGTTTTGTTGTTTAAATAAGTTAAAATAGATAATGTGGTTTAGTTTGTGGATTTGGTTGTTGTATTAAGTCAAAACTAAACTAATTAAAGTTGTTATGTTGTTTAAATATATTAAGATAAATAATGTGGTTTAGTTGGTGGATTTAGTTGTTGTATTAAGTCAAAACTAAACTAGTTAAATTTGTTATATTGTTTAAATAAGTTAAACTAAATAATGTGGTTAAGTTGGTGGATTTGGTTGTTGTATTAAGTCTAAACTAAATTAGTTGAAGTTGTTATGTTGTTTAAATAAGTTAAGATAAATAATGTGGTTTAGTTGGTGGATTTGGTTGTTGTATTAAGTCTAAACTAAACTAGTTAAAATTGTTATGTTGTGTAAATAAGTTAAAATAAATAATGTTGTTTAGTAAGTGGACTTGGTTGTTGTATTAAATCAAAACTAAACTAGTTAAAGTTGTTATGTTGTTTAAATAAGTTAAAAAAGATAATGTGGTTTAGTTGGTGGATTTGGTTATTGTATTAAGTCAAAACTAAACTAGTTAAGTTGTTATATTGTTTAAATAAGTTAAACTAAATAATGTGGTTTAGTTGATGGACTTGGTTGTTGTATTATGTCAAAACCAAACTAGTTAAAATTGTAAAGTTGTGTAAATAAGTTAAGATAAATAATGTTGTTTAGTTGGTGGATTTGGTTGTTGTATTAAGTCAAAACTAAATTAGTTAAAGTTTTCATGTTGTGTAAATAAGTTAAAATAAATAACGTAGTTTAGTTGGTCGATTTGGTTATTGTATTAAGTTAAAACTAAACTAGTCAAAGTTGTTATGCTGTATAAATGTGTTAAAAGAAAAAAAATTGGTTTATTTGGTAGATTTGGTTGTTGTATTAAGTCGAAACTCAACTACTTAAATTTGTTATGTTGTATAAATATGTTAAAAGAAATAATATGGTTTAGTTGTTGGATTTGGTTCTTGTATTAAGTTAAAACTAAACTTGTTGAAGTTGTTTAGATAAATAATGTGCATTAGTTTCTGGATTTGGTTGTTGTATTAAGTCAAAACTAAACTAGTTAAATTTGTTATGTTGTTTAAATAAGTTAAAATAGATAATGTGGTTTAGTTGGTGGATTTGGTTGTAGTATTAAGTCAAAACTAAACTAGTTAAAGTTGTTATATTGTTTAAATAAGTTAAACAAAATAATGTGGTTAAGTTGATAGACTTGCTTGTTGTATTTTGTCAAAAGTAAACTAGTTAAAGTTGTAAAGTTGTGTAAATAAGTTATGATAAATAATGTGGTTTAGTTGGTGGATTTAGTTGTTGTATTAAGTCAAAACTAAATTAGTTAAAGTTGTTATATTGTTTAAATAAGTTAAATTAGATAATGTGGTGTAGTTGGTGGATTTGGTTGTTCTACTAAGTCAAAACAAAACTAGTTTAAGTTGTTATATAGTTTAAATAAGTTAAAATAGATAATGTTGTTGAGTTGGTGGATTTAGTAGTTGTATTAAGTCAAAACTAAACTAGTTTAAATTGTTGTATTGTTTAAATAAGTTAAACGAAAGAAAGTAGTTTAGTTGGTGGATTTTGTTGTTGTACAAAGTAAAAATTAAACTATTTAAAGTAGTTATGTGGTTTAAGTAACTTAAAATAAATAATGTGGTTTAGTTGGCCGATTTGGTTGGTGTATTAAGTCAAAACTAAACTAGTTAAAGTTGTTATGTTGTTTAAATAAGTTAAAATAGATAATGTGGTTTAGTTGGTGGATTTGGTTGTAGTATTAAGTCAAAACTAAACTAGTTAAAGTTGTTATATTTTTTAAATAAGTTAAACAAAATAATGTGGTTAAGTTGATGGACTTGGTTGGTGTATTATGACAAAAACTAAACTAGTTAAAGTTGTAAAGTTGTGTAAATAAGTTAGCATAAATAATGTTGTTTAGTTGGTGGATTTGGTTGTTGTATTAAGTAAAAACTAAATTAGTTTCTGTTGTTATGTTGTTTAAATAAGTTAAAATAGATAATGTGGTCTAGTTGGTGGATTTCCTTGTTGTACTAAGTGAAAACTAAACTAGTTTAAGTCGTTATATTGTTTAAATAAGTTAAAATAGATAGTGTTCTTTAGTTCGGGGATTTAGTTGTTGTATTAAGTCAAAACTAAGCTAGTTTAAATTGTTGTATTGTGTAAATAAGTTAAACTAAATAAAGTAGTTTAGTTGGTGGATTTGGTTGTTGTACTAAGTCAAAATTAAACTATTTAAATTTATTATGTGGTTTAGTTGGTGGATTTGGTTGTTGTATTAAGTCAAAACTAAACTAGTTAAAGTTGTTATGTTGTTTAAATAAGTTAAAATAGATAATGTGGTTTAGTTGGTAGATTTGGTTGTAGTATTAAGTCAAAACTAAAGTAGTTAAAGTTGTTACATTGTTTAAATAAGTTAAACTAAATAATGTGGTTAAGTTGATGGACTTGTTTATTGTATTATGTCAAAACTAAACTAGTTAAAGTTGTAAAATTGTGTAAATAAGTTAGAATAAATAATGTGGTTTAGTTGGTGGATTAGGTTTTTGTATTAAGTAATAACTAAACTAGTTAAATTTGTCATGTTGTTTAGATAAGTTCAAATAGATAATGTCGTCTAGTTGGTAGATTTGGTTGTTGTATTAAGTCAAAACTAAACTAGTTTAAGTTGATATGTTGTTTAAATAAGTTAAAATTGATAATGTTTTTTAGTTGGTGGATTCAGTTGTTGTATTAAGTCAAAACTAAACTAGTTGAAGTTGTTATATTGTGTAAATAAGTTAAAATAAATAACATGGTTTAGTTGGTGGATTTGGTTGTTGTATTAAGTTAAAACTAAAATAGTTAAAGTTGTTATGTTGTATAAATATGTTAAAATAAATAGTGTGGTTTAGTTGGTGGATTCGGTTTTTGTATTAAGTCAAAATTAAACTTGTTGAAGTTGTAAAGTTGTATAAATAAGTTAAAATAAATAATGTAGTTTAGTTGGTGGATTTGGATTTTGTATTACGTTAAAACTAAACTAGTTAAAATTGTTATGTTGTGTATATAAGTTAAAATAAATAATGTGGTTTAGTTGGTGGATTTGGTTGTTGTATTAAGACAAAACTAAACTAGTTAAAGTTGTTATGTTGTTTAAATAAGTTAAAATAAATAACGTGGTTTTGTTGGTCGATTTGGTTGTTGTATTATGTTAAAACTAAACTAGTTAAAGTTGTAAAGTTGTATAAATAAGTTAAAATAAAAAATGTGGTTTAGTTGGTGGATTTGGTTGTTGTATTAAGTCAAAATTAAACTAGCTAAAGTTGTTATATTGTTTAAATAAGATAAAATAGATAATGCGGTTTAGTTGGTGGATTTGGTTGTCCTAATATGTTAAAACTAAACTAGTTAAAGTTGTTATATTGTTTAAATATGTTAAACTAAATAATATGGTTAAGTTGATGGACTTGGTTGTTGTATTATGTCAAATCTACACTAGTTAAGGTTGTAAAGTTGTGTAAATAAGTTAAAATAAAAAATGTGGTTTAGTTGGTGGATTTGGTTGTAGTATTAAATCAAGACTAAACTAGTTAAAGTTGTTATGTTGTTTAAATAAGTTAAAATAGATAATGTGGTCTAGTTGGTAGATTTGGTTGTTGTATTATGTCAAAACTAAACTAGTTTAAGTTGTTATGTTGTATAAATATGTTAAAACAAATAGTGTGGTATAGTTGGTGGATTCGGTTTTTGTATTAAGTCGAAACTAAACTAGTTAAAGTTGTAAAGTTGTATAAATAAGTTAAAATAAATAATGTGGTTTAGTTGGTGGATTTAGTTTTTATATTAAGTTAAAACTAAACAAGTTAAAATTGTTATGTTGTGTAAATAAGTTAATATAAATAATGTGGTTTAATGGTGGATTTGATTTTTGTATTAAGACAAAACTAAACTAGTTGAGGTTGTTATGTTGTGTAAATAAGTTAAAATAAATATCGTGGTTTAGTTGGTGGATTTGGTTGTACTAATATGTCAAAAATGAACTAGTTAAAGTTGTTATATTGTTTAAATAAGTTAAACTAAATAATGTGGTTAAGTTGATGGACTTTGTTGTTGTATTATGTCAAAACTACGCTAGTTAATGTTGTAAAGTTGTGAAAATAAGTTAAAATTAAAAATGTGGTTTAGTTGGTGGATTTGTTTGTTGTATAAAGTCAAAACTAAATTGGTTAAAGTTGTTATGTTGTTTAAATAAGTTAAAATAGATAATGTGGTCTAGTTGGTGGATTTAGTTGTAGTATTAAATCAAAATTAAACTAGTTTAAGTTGTTATGTTGTTTAAATAAGTTAAAATAGATAATGTTCTTTAGTTGGTGGATTTTGTTGTTGTATTAAGTCAAAACTAAACTAGTTTAAATTGTTGTATTGTTTAAATAAGTTAAACTAAATAATGTGGTTTAGTTGGTGGATTTGGTTGTTGTATTGAGTCAAAACTAAACTAGTTGAAGCTGTTACGTTGTTTGAATAAATTAAGATAAATAATGTGGTTTAGTTGGGGGATTTCGTTGTAGTATTAAGTCCAAACTAAAGTAGTTAAAACTGTTATGTTGTGTAAATAAGTTAAAATAAATAATGTGGTTTAGTTGGTGGACTTGGTTGTTCTATTAAGTCAAAACTAAACTAGTTAAAGTTGTTATGTTGTTTAAATATGTTAAAATACATAATGTTCTTTTGTTGGTGGATTCAGTTGTTGTATTAAGTCAAAACTAAACTAGTTGAAGTTGTTATGTTTTGTAAATAGGTTAATATAAATCACATGGTTTAATTGGTGGATTTGGTTGTTCTATTATGCTAAAACTAAACTATTTGAAGTTGTTATGTTGTATAAATATTTTAAAATAAATAATGTGGTTTTGTTGGTGGATTTGGTTTTTGTATTAAGTCGAAAATAAACTAGTTAAAGTTGTAAAGTTGTGTAAATAAGTTGAAATAAATAATGTGGTTTAGTTGTTGGATTTGGTTTTTGAATTAAGTTAAAACTAAAGTAGTTAAAAATGTTATGTTATGTTCTGTAAATAAGTTAAAATAAATAATGTGGTTTAGTTGGTGGATTTGGTTGTTGTATTAAGAAAAAACTAAACTAGTTGAAGGTTTTATATTGTTTAAATAAGTTAAATTAAATAATGTGGTTTAGATGGTGAATTTTATTGCTGTATTAAGTCAAAACTAAACTAGTTGAAGTACTTACGTTGCTTAAAGAAGTTAAGATAAATAATGTGGTTTAGTTGGTAGATTTGGTTGTTGTATTAAGTCAAAACTAAACTAGTTGAAGTTGTTTTATTGTTTAAATAAGTTAAAATAGATAATGTGGTTTAGTTGGTGGATTTGGTTGTTGTATTAAGTCAAAACTAAATTAGTTAAAGTATTATGTTGTTTAAACAAATTAAAATAGATAATGTGGTCTAGTTGGTGGATTTGGTTGTAGTATCAAATCAAAACTAAACTAGTTTAAGTTGTTATGTTGTTTAAATAAGTTAAAATAGATAATGTTCTTTAGTTGGTGGATTTAGTTGTTGCATTAAGTCAAAACTAAACTAGTTTAAATTGTTGTATTGTTTAAATAAGTTAAACCAAATAATTTGGTTTAGTTGGTGAATTTGGTTGTTGTATTGAGTCAAAACTAAACTAGTTGAAGTTCTTACGTTGTTTAAATAAGTTAAGATAAATAATGTGGTTTAGTTGGGGGATTTGGTTGGAGAATTAAGTTAAAACTAAACTAGTTAAAATTGTTATGTTGTGTAAATAAGTTTAAATAAATAATGTGGTTTAGTTGGTGGACTTGGTTGTTGTATTAAGTCAAAACTAAACTAGTTAAAGTTATTATGTTGTTTAAATAAGTTAAAATACATAATGTTCTTTTGTTGGTGGATTCAGTTGTTGTATTAAGTCAAAACTTAACTAGTTGAAGTTGTTATGATGTGTGAATAGGTTAAAATAAATCATGTGGTTTAGTTGGTGGATTTGGTTGTTCTATTATGTTAAATCTAAACTAATTGAAGTTGTTATGTTGCATAAATATGTTAAAATAAATAATGTAGTTTTGTTGGTGGATATGGTTTTTGTATTAAGTCGAAACTAAACTAGTTAAAGTTTTAAAGTTGTGTAAATAAGTTAAAATAAATAATGTGGTTTAGTTGGTGGATTTGGCTTTTGTATTAAGTTAAAACTAAACAAGTTAAAAATATTATGTTCTAAAAAGAATTAAAAATAAATAATGTGGTTTAGTGGGTGGATTCGGTTGTTGTATTAAGAAAAAACAAAACAACTTGAAGTTCTTATATTGTTTAAATAAGTTAAACTAAATAATGTGGTTTAGTTAGTGGACTTGGTTACTGTATTAAATCAAAACTAAACTAGTTGAAGTTGTTACGTTATTTAAAGAAGTTAAGATAAATAATGTTGCTTAGTTGTTGGATTTCGCTGTCGTATTAAGCCAAAACTAAACTAGTTAAAATTGTTATATTGTTGTAATAATTTAAAATAGATAATGTGGTTTAGTTGGTGGATTTGGTTGTTGTATTAAGTCAAAAATAATTAGTTAAAGTTGTCATTTTTTGTTAATAAGTTAAAATAAAAAATATGGTTTAGTTGGTGGATTTGGTTGTTGTATTAAGTCAACACTAAATTAGTTAAACTTGTTATGTTGTTTAAATAAGTTAAAATAGATAATGTGGTCTAGTTGGTGGATTTGGTTGTAGTATTAAATCAAAATTAAACTAGTTTAAGTTGTTATAATGTTTAAATAAGTTAAAATAGATAATGTTCTTTAGTTGGTGGATTTAGTTGTTGTAATAAGTCAAAACTAAACTAGTTTAAATTGTTGTATTGTTTAAATAGGTTAAACTAAATAATGTGGTTTATTTGGTGGATTTGGTTGTTGTATTGAGTCAAAACTAAACTAGTTGAAGTTGTTATGTTGTTTAAATAAGTTAAGATAAATAATGTGGTTTAGTTGGGGATTTCGTTGTAGTATTAAGTCAAAACTAAACTAGTTAAAATTGTTATGTTGTGTAAATAAGTTAAAATAAATAATGTGGTTTAGTTGGTGGATTTGGTTGTTGTATTAAGTCAAAACTAAACAAGTTAAAGTTGTTATGTTGTTTAAATAAGTTAAAATTCATAATGTTCTTTAGTTTTTGGATTCAGTTGTTGTATTAAGTCAAAACAAAACTAGTTGAAGTTGTTATGTTGTGTAAATAGGTTAAAATAAATCACGTGGTTTAGTTGATGGATTTGGTTGTTCTATTATGTTAAATCTAAACTAATTGAAGTTGTTACGTTGTATAAATATGTTAAAATAAATAATGTGGTTTAGATGGTGGATTTGGTTTTTGTATTAAGTTAAAACTAAACTAGTTAAAAATGTTATGTTCCAAAAAGAAGATAAAATAAATAATGTGGTTTAGTTGGTGGATTTGGTTGTTGTATAAAGAAAAAACTAAACTAGTGGAAATTTTTATATTGTTTAAATAAGTTAAACTAAATAATGTGGTTTAGATGGTGGATTTTATTGTTGTATTAAGTCAAAACTAAACTTGTTGAAGTTGTTACGTTGTTTAAAGAAGTTAAGATAAATAATGTGGTTTAGTTGGTGGATTTGGTTGTTGTATTAAGTCAAAACTAAACTAGTTAAAGTTGTTATATTGTTTAAATAAGTTAAAATAGATAATCTTGTTTAGTTGGTGGATTTGGTTGTTGTATTAAGTCAAAACTAAATTAGTTAAAGTTGTTATGTTGTTTAAATAAATTAAAATAGATAATGTGGTCTAGATGGTGGATTTGGTTGTAGTATTAAATCAAAACTAAACTAGTTTAAGTTGTTACGTTGTTTAAATAAGTTAAAATAGATAATGTTCTTTAGTTGGTGGATTTAGTTGTTGTATTAAGTCAAATACTAAACTAGTTTAAATTGTTGTATTGTTTAAATATGTGAAACTAAATAATTTGGTTCAGTTGGTGGATTTGGTTGTTGTATTGAGTCAAAACTAAACTAGTTGAAGTTGTTACGTTGTTTAAATAAGTTAAGATAAATAATGTGGTTTAGTTGGGGGATTTGGTTGTAGAATTAAGTTAAAACTAAACTAGTTAAAATTGTTATGTTGTGTAAATAAGTTTAAATAAATAATGTGGTTTAGTTGGTGGACTTGGTTGTTGTATTAAGTCAAAATTAAACTAGTTAAAGTTGTTAAGTGGTTAAAATATGTTAAAATACATAATGTTCTTTAGTTGGTAGATTCAGTTGTTGTATTAAGTCAAAACTAAACTAGTTAAAGTTGTGATGTTGTGTAAATAGGCTAAAATAAATAATGTGGTTTAGTTTGTGGATTTAGTTGTTGTGTTAAGTTAAAACTAAACTAGTTAAAGTTTTTATACTGTATAAATATGTGAAAATAAATAATGTGGTTTTGTTGGTGGATATGGTTTTTGTATTAAGTCGAAACTAAACTAGTTAAAGTTATAAAGTTGTGTAAATAAGTTAAAATAAATAATGTGGTTTAGTTGGTGGATTTGGTTTTTTTATTAAGGTAAAACTAAACTAGTTAAAAATGTTATGTTCTAAAATGAAATTAAAATAAATAATGTGGTTTAGTTGGTGGATTCGGTTGTTGTATTAAGAAAAAACAACACAACTTAAAGTTTTTATATTGTTTAAATAAGTTAAACTTAATAATGTGGTTTAGTTGGTGGACTTGGTTGCTGTATTAAATCAAAACTAAACTAGTTGAAGTTGTTACGTTGTTTGAAGAAGTTAAGATAAATAATGTTGTTTAGTTGATGGATTTGGTTGTCGTATTAAGTCAAAACTAAACTAGTTAAAGTTGTTATATTGTTTAAATAATTTAAAATAGATAATGTGGTTTAGTTGGTGGATTTGGTTGTTGTATTAAGTCAAAACTAAATTAGTTAACGTTGTCATTTTGCGTTAATAAGTTAAAATAAAAAATATGGTTTAGTTGATGGATTTGGTTGTTGTATTAAGTCAAAACTAAATTAGTTAAAGTTGTTATGTTGTTTAAATATGTTAAAATAGATAATGTGCTCTAGTTGGTGCATTTAGTTGTAGTATTAAATCAAAACTAAACTAGTTTAAGTTGTTATGTTGTTTAAATAAGTTAAAATAGATAATGTTCTTTAGTTGGTGGATTTAGTTGTTGTAATAAGTCAAAACTAAACTAGTTTAAATTGTTGTACGGTTTAAATAAGTTAAACTAAATAATGTGGTTTAGTTGGTGGATTTGGTTGTTGTATTGAGTGAAAACTAAGCTAGTTGAAGTTGTTACGTTGTTTAAATAAGTTAAGATAATTAATGTAGTTTAGTTGGGGGATTTTGTTGTAGTATTAAGTTAAAACTAAACTAGTTAAAATTGTTATGTTGTGTAAATAAGTTATAATAAATAATGTGGTTTAGTTGGTGGACTTGATTGTTATATTAAGTCAAAACTAAACTAGTTAAAGTTGTTATGTTGTTTATATAAGTTAAAATACATAATGTTCTTTAGTTGGTGGATTCAGTTGTTGTATTAAGTCAAAACTAAACTAGTTGAAGTTGTTATGTTGTGTAAATAGGTTAAAATAAATCACGTGGTTTAGTTGGTGGATTTGGTTGTTCTATTACGCTAAAACTAAACTAATTGAAGTTGTTATGTTGTATAAATATGTTAAAATAAATAATGTGGTTTTGTTGGTGGATTTGGTTTTTGTATTAAATCGAAACTAAGCTAGTTAAAGTTGTTAAGTTGTATAAATAAATTGAAATAAATAATGTGGTTTAGTTGGTGTATTTGGTTGTTGTATTAAGAAAAAACTAAACTAGTTGAAGTTTTTATATTGTTTAAATAAGTTAAATTAAATAATATGGTTTAGATGGTAGATTTTATTGCTGTATTAAGTCAAAACTAAACTAGTTGAAGTTGTTACGTTGTTTAAAGAAGTTATGATAAATAATGTGGTTTAGTTGGGGGATTTCGTTGTATTATTAAGTCAAAACTAAACTAGTTAAAATTGTTATGTTGTGTAAATAACTTAAAATAAATAATGTGGTTTAGTTGGTGGACTTGGTTGTTGTATTAAGTCAAAACTAAACTAGTTAAAGTTGTTATGTTGTTTAAATAAGTTAAAATACATAATGTTCTTTAGTTGGTGGATTTAGTTGTTGTATTTAGTCAAAACTTAACTAGTTGAAGTTGTTATGTTGTGTAAATAGGTTAAAATAAATCACGTGGTTTAGTTGGTCGATTTGGTTGTTCTATTATGTTAAAACTAAACTAATAGAAGTTGTTATGTTGTATAAATATGTTAATATAAATAATGTGGTTTAGATGGTGGATTTGGTTTTTGTATTAGGTCGAAACTAAACTAGTTAAAGTTGTCATTTTGTGTTAATAAGTTAAAATAAAAAAATATGATTTAGTTGGTGGATTCGATTATTGTATTAAGTCAAAACTAAACTAGTTAAAGTTGTTACGTTGTTTAAATAAGTCAAGATAAATAATGTGGTTTAGCTGGGGGATTTCGTTGTAGTATTAAGTCAAAACTAAACTAGTTAAAATTGTTATGTTGTGTAAATAATTTAAAATAAATAATGTGGTTTAGTTGGTGGACTTGGTTGTTGTATTAAGTCAAAACTAAACTACTTAAAGTTGTTAAGTGGTTAAAATAAGTTAAAATACATAATGTTCTTTTGTTGGTGGATTCAGTTGTTGTATTAAGTCAAAACTAAATTAGTTGAAGTTGTTATGTTGTGTAAATTGGTTAAAACAAATAATGTGGTTTAGTTGGTGGATTTGGTTGTTGTTTTAAGTTAAAACTTAACTAGTTAAAGTTGTTATATTGTTTAAATAAGTTAAACTATATAATGTGGTTTAGTTGGTGGGATTGGTTGTTGTATTAAATCAAAACTAAACTAGTTGAAGTTGTTACGTTGTTTAAAGAAGTTAAGATAAATAATGTTGTTTAGTTGATGAATTTGGTTGTCGCATTAAGTCAAAACTAAACTAGTTAAAGTTGTTATATTATTTAAATAATTTAAAACAGATAATGTGGTTTAGTTGGTGGATTTAGTTGTTGTATTAAGTCAAAACTAAGTTTGTTAAAGTTGTCATTTTTTGTTAATAAGATAAAATAAAAAATATGGTTTAGTTGGTGGATTCGATTGTTGTATTAAGTCAAAACTAAACTAATTAAAGTTGTTACGTTGTTTAAATAAGTTATAATAGATAATGTCGTTTAGTTGGTGGATTTGGTTGTTGTATTAAGTAGTATCTAAACAAGTTGAATTGGTTATATGGTTTAAATAAGTTAAACTAAATTATGTGGTTTAATTGGTGGATTTGGTTGTTGTATTAAGTCAAAACTAAACTAGTTGAAGTTGTTACGTTGTTTAAATAAGTTTAAATAAAAAAAGTGGTTTAGGCAGTGGATTGGATTGTTGTATTCAGTCAAAAACTAAACTAGTTAAAGTTGTTATGTTGTTTAAATTAGTTAAAATAGATAATGGGGTTTAGTTGGTGGATTTGGTTGTTATTTTAAGTCAAAAATTAAATTAGTTAAAGTTGTTATGTTGTGTAAATAAGTTAAAATAAAAAATATGGTCTAGTTGGTGGATTTGGTTACTGTATTAAGTCAAAACTAAACTAGTTAAAGTTGTTATATTGTTTAAATAAGTTAAACTAAATAACGTGGTTTAGTTGTTGGATTTGGTTATTGTATTAAGTCAAAACTAAACTAGTTGAAGTTGTTACCTTGTTTAAATAAGTTAAGATAAATAATGTTGTATAGTTGGTGGATTTGGTTGTTGTATTAAGTTAAAACTAAACAAGTTAAAGTCGTTATGTTGTTTAAATAAGTTAAAATAGATAATGTGGTTTAGTTGGTGGATTTGGTTGTTGTATTAAGTCGAACTAAATTAGTTAAACTTGTCTTGTTGGGTAAATTAGTTAAAATTAAAAATACGGTTTAGTTGGTGTATTTGTTTGTTGTATTAAGTCAAAACTAAACAAGTTAAAGTTGTTTTGTTGCTTAAATAAATTAAAATAGATAATGTGGTCTAGTTGATGGATTTGGTTGTTGTATTAAGTCAAAACTAAACAAGTTTAAGTTGTTATGTTGTTTAAATAAGTTAAAATAAAAATTGTGGTTTAGTAGGTGGATTTTTTTGTTGTATTAAGTCAAAACTAAACAAGTTAAAGTTGTTTTGTTGCTTAAATAAATTAAAATAGATAATGTGGTTTAGTTGGTGGATTTGGTTGTTGTATTAAGTCAAAACTAAACTAGTTTAAGTTGTTATGTTATTTAAATAAGTTAAAATAGATAATGTTCTTTAGTCGGTGGATTTAGTAGATGTATTTAGTCAAAACTAAACTAGTTTAAATTGTTATATTGTTTAAATAAGTTAAACTAAATAATACGGTTTAGTTTGTGGATTTGGTTGTTGTATTATGTAAACATTAAACTATTTAAATTTGTTAAGTTGTTTAAATAACTTTATATAAATAATGTGGTTTAGTTGGTAGATTAGGTTGTTGTATTAAGTTGAAACTAATCTAGTTCAAGTTGTTATGTTGTTTAAATAAGTTAAAATAAATAATGTGGTTTAGTTGGTGGATTTGGTTGTTGTATTAAGTCGAAACTAAACTAGTTAAAGTTGTAAGGCTGTGTAAATAAGTTAAAATAAATAATGTGGTTTAGTTGGTGGATTTGGTAGTTGTATTAAGTCAAAACCAATCTAGTTAAAGTTGTTATATTGTTTAAATAGGTTAAGATAAATAATGTTGTTTAGTTAGTGGATTTGGTTGTTGTATTATGTAAAAACTAAACTAGTTAAAGTTGTTATGTTGTGTAAATAAGTTAAAATAAATAACGTGCTTTAGTTGGTCGATTTGGTTGTTCTATTAAGTTAAAACTAAACTATTTAAAGTTGTTATGTTGTATAAATATGTTAAAAGAAATAATGTATTTTAGTTGGTGGATTAGGTTGTTGTATTAATTCGAAACTAAACTAGTTATATTTGTTATGTTGTAT
The DNA here is from genome assembly GCA_037074985.1 of Solanum bulbocastanum. NCBI lineage: Eukaryota > Viridiplantae > Streptophyta > Magnoliopsida > Solanales > Solanaceae > Solanum > Solanum bulbocastanum. Next base: position 31,629,495 of record CM073601.1, on the reverse strand, counting down.
AAATATGTTAAAAGAAATAATGTGGATTAGTTGGTGGATTTGGTTGTTGTATTAAATATAAACTAAACTAGTCAAAGTTGTAAAGTTGTATAACTAAGTTAAAATAAATAATGTGGTTTAGTTGGTGGATTTGGTTGTTGTATTAATTTAAAACTAAAATAGTTAAAGTTGTTATAATGTATATAAGATAAAAAAAATATTGTGGTTTAGTTGGTGGATTTGGTTGTTGTGTTAAGTCGAAACTAAACTAGTTAAAGTTATAAAGTTGTGTAAATAAGTTAAAATAAATAATGTGGTTTAGTTGGTAGATTTGGTTGTTATATTGAGTTAAAACGAATATAGTTAAAGTTTTTATATTGTTTAAATAAGTTAAAATAGATAATGTGGTTTAGTTGGTGGATTTGGTTGTAGAATTAAGTCAAAACTAAACTAGACAAAGTTCATATATTGATTAAATAAGTTAAAATTGATAATGTGGTTTAGTTGGTGGATTTGGTTGTAGTATTAAGTCAAAACTATACTAGTTAAAGTTGTTATATTGTTTAAATAAAGTAAACTAAATAATGTGGTAAAGTTGATGGACTTGGTTGTTGTATTACGTCAAAACTACACTAGTTAAAGTTGTAAAGTTGTGCAAATATGTTAAAATAAATAATGTGGTTTAGTTGGTTGATTTGGTTGTTGTATTAAGTCAAAACTAAACTAGTAAAAATTGTTATGTTGTTTAAATATGTTAAAATAATTAATGTGGTCTAGTTGGTGGATTTGGTTGTTGTATTCAGTTAAAACTAAACTAGTTAAAAATGTTATGTTGTGTAAATAAGTTAAAACAAATAATGTGGTTTAGTTGGTGGATTTGGTTGTTGTATTAAGTCAAAACTAATTTAGTTAAAGTCTTTATATTGTGTAAATAAGTTAAAATAAAAAATGTGGTTTAGTCGGTTGATTTCGTTGTTGTATTAATTCAAAAACTAAACTACTTAAAGTTTTTATGTTGTTTAAATAAGTTAAAATAGATAATGGGGTTTAGTTGGTGGATTTGGTTGTTATTTTAAGTCAAAACTAAATTAGTTAAAGTTGTTATGTTGTCTAAATAAGTTAAAATAAAAAATGTGGTTTAGTCGGTGGATTTGGTTGTTGTATTAAGTTAAAACTAAAATAGTTAAAGTGGTTATAGTGTATATAAGTTAAAATAAATAATGATGTTTAGTTTGTGGATTTGGTTGTTGTGTTAAGTCGAATTTAAGCTAGTTAAAGTTGTAAAGTTCTGTAAATAAGTTAAAATAAATAATGTGGTTTAGTTGGTAGATTTGGTTGTTGTATTGAGTTAAAACTAAAATTGTTAAAGTTTTTATGTAATTTAAATAAGTTAAAATAGATAATGTGGTTTAGTTGGTGGATTTTAAACTACTTAAAGTTCATATATTGTTTAAATAAGTTAAAATTGATAATGTGGTTTAGTTGGTGGATTTGGTTGTAGTATTAAGTCAAAACTATACTACTTAAACTTGTTATATTGTTTAAATAAAGTAAACTAAATAATGTGATTAAGTTGATGGACTTGGTTGTTATATTATGTCAAAACTAAACTAGTTAAAGTTGTAAAGTTTTGCAAATATGTTAAAATAAATAATGTGGTTTAGTTGGTGGATTTGCTTGTTGTATTAAGTCAAAACTAAACTAGTTAAAGGTGTTATGTTGTTTAAATAAGTTAAAATAATTAAAGTGGTCTAGTTGGTGGATTTGGTTGTTGTATTCAGTTAAAACTAAACTAATTAAAATTATTGTGTAAATAAGTTAAAACAAGTAATGTGGTTTAGTTGGTGGATTTGGTTGTTGTGTTAAGTCAAAACTAAACTAATTAAAGTTGTTACATTGTTTAAATAAGTTAAAATAGATAATGTGATTTAGTTGGTGGATTTGGTTGTTTTATTAAATCAAAATTAAATTAGTTAAAGTTGTCATGTTGTGTAAATAAGTTAAAATAAAAAAATATGGTTTAGTTGGTAGATTTGGTTGTTGTATTATGTCCAAACTAAACTAGTTAAAGTTGTTACGTTGTTTAAATAAGTTAAAATAGATAATGTCGTTTAGTCGGTGGATTTGGTCGTTGTATTAAGTAGAAACTAAACTAGTTAAATTTGTTATATGGTTTAAATAAGTTAAACTAAATAGTGTGGTTTAGTTGGTGGATTTGGTTGTTGGATCAAGTCAAAACTAAACTAGTTGAAGTTGTTACGTTGTTTAAATATGTTAAGATAAATAATGTGGTTTATTTTGTGGATTTGGTTGTTGTATTAAGTTAAAACTAAACTAATTAAAGTTGTTATGTTGTTTAAATAAGTTAAAATATATAATGGGGTTTAGTTGGTAGATTTGATTGACGTATTAAGTAAAAACTAAATTAGTTAAAGTTATTATGTTGTGTAAATAAGTTGAAATAAAAAATGTGGTTTAGTCGGTGGATTTGGTTGTTGTATTAAGTCAAAAACTAAACTAGTTAAAATTGTTATGTTGTTTAAATAAGTTAAAATAGATAATGGGGTTTAGTTGGTGGATTTGGTTGTTTTTTTAAGTCAAAACTAAATTTGTTAAAGTTGTTATGTTGTTTAAATATGTTAAGATAAATAATGTGGTTTAGTTTGTGGATTTAGCTGTTGTATTAAGTCAAAACAAAACTAGTTAAAGTTGTTATATTGTTTAAATAAGTTAAACTAAATAATGTGGTTTAGTTGGTGGAGTTGGTTGTTGTATTAAGTTAAATCTAAACTGGTTGAAGTTGTTACATTGTTTAAATAAGTTAAGATAAATAATGTGGTTTAGTTGGTGGATTTGGTTGTTATATTAAGTCAAAACTAAACTACTTAAAGGTGTTACGTTGTTTAAATAAATTAAAATAGATAATGTCGTTTAGTTGGGGAATTTGGTTTTTGTATTAGGTTAAAACGAAACTAGTTAAAGTTGTTTTGTTGTATATATATGTTAAAATAAATAAAATGGTTTAGTTGGTGGATTTGGTTGTTGTATTAAGTCAAAACTAAACTAATTAAAGTTGTAAAGTTTTGTAAATAAGTTAAAATAAATAATGTGGTTTAGTTGGTGGATTTGGTTGCTGTATTAAGTCAAAACTAATCTAGTTAAAGTTGTTATGTTGTTTACATAAGTTAAAATAGATAATATGGTTTAGTTGGTGGATTTGGTTGTTGTATTAAGTCAAAAACTAATTTAGTGAAAGTTGTCATGTTGTGTAAATAGGTTAAAATAAAAAATATGGTTTAGTTGGTGGATTTGGTTGTTGTAATAAGTCAAAAATAGTCTAGTTAAAGTTGTTACGTTGTTTAAATAATTTTAAGATAGATAATGTCTTTTAGTTGGTGAATTTCGTTGTAGTATTCAGTCGAAACTAAACTAGTTAAAGTTGTTATATGGTTTAAATAAGTTAAACTAAATAATGTGGTTTAGTTGGTGGATTTGGTTGTTGTATTATGTCAAAACTAAACTAGTTGAAGTTGTTACGTTGTTTAAATAAATTTAGATAAATAATGTGATTTAGTTTGTGGATTTGGTTGTTTTATTAAGTCAAAACTAAACTAGTTAAAGTTGTTATGTTTTTTAAATAACTTAAACTAAATAACGTGGTTTAGTTGGTGGATTTTTTTGTAGTAGTAAGTCAAAACTATAATAGTTAAAGTTGTTATATTGTTTAAATAAAGTTATCTAAATAATGTTGTTTAAATAAATTAAAATACATATTGTTCCTTAGTTGGTGGATTCAGTTGTTGTATTAAGTCAAAACTAAACTAGTTGAAGTTGTTATGTTGTGTAAATGGGTTAAAACAAATAACGTGGTTTAGTTGGTGGATTTGGTTGTTGTATTAAGTTAAAACTAAACTAGCTAAAGTTATTATGTTGTATAAATAAGTTAAAATAAATAGTGTGGTTTAGTTGGCGGATTTGGTTTTTGTATTAATTTGAAATTAAACTAGTTAAAGTTGTAAAGTTGTGTAAATAAGTGAAAATAAATAATGTGGTTTAGTTGGTGGATTTGGTTTTTGTATTAAGTTAAAACTAGACTAGTTAAAATTGTTATGTTGTGTATATAAGTTAAAATAAATAATGTGGTTTAGTTGGTGGAGTTGGTTGTTGTATTAAGACAAAACTAAACTAGTTAAAGTTATTATTTTGTTTAAATATGTTAAGATAAATAATGTGGTTTACTTGGTGGATTTAGTTGTTGTATTAAGTCAAAACTAAACTAGTTGAAGTTGTTAGCTGTTTAAATAAGTTAAGATAAATAATGTGGTTTAGTTGGTGGATTTGGTTGTTGTATTAAGTCAAAACTAAACTAGTTAAAGTTGTTATGGTGTTTAAATAAGTTAAAATAGATAATGTGGTTTAGTTGGTGGATTTGGTTGTTGTATTAAGTTAAAACTAAATTAGTGAAAGTTGTCGTGTTGTGTAAATAAGTTAAAATAAAAAATATCGTTTAGTTGGTAGATTTGGTTGTTGTATTAAGTCAAAACTAGTCTAGTTAAAGTTGTTACGTTGTTTTAATAATTTAAAATAGATAATATCGTTTAGTTGCTGAATTTGGTTGGTGTATTAAGTCGAAACTAAACTAGTTAAGGTTGTTATATGGTTTAAATAAGTGAAACTAAATAATGTGGCTTAGTTGGTGGATTTGGTTGTTGTATTAAGTCAAAACTAAACTATTTAAAGTTGTTAAAATAAGTTTAGATAAATAATGTGGTTTAGTTTGTGGATTTGGTTGTTATATTAAGTCTTAACTAAACTAGTTAAAGTTCTTATATTTTTTAAATAAGTTAAAATAGATAAAGGGGTTTAGTTGGTGAATTTGGTTGTTGTATTAAGTCAAAACTACATTAGTTAAAGTTGTTATATTGTGTAAATAAGTTAAAATGAAAAATGTGGTTTAGTTGGTGGATTTAGTTGTTGTATTAAGTCAAAACTAAACTAGTTAAAGTTGTTATATTGTTTAAATAAGTTGAACTAAATAATGTGGTTTAGTTGGTGGAATTGGTTGTAGTATTATGTCAAAACTATAATAGTTAAAGTTGTTATATTGTTTAAATAAAGTAAACTAAACAATGTGGTTAAGTTGATGGACTTGGTTGTTGTATTATGTCAAAACTAAACTAGTTAAAGTTGTAAAATTGTGCAAATATGTTAAAATAAATAATGAGGTTTAGTTGGTGGATTTGGTTGTTGTATTTAGTCAAAACTAAACTAGTTAAAGTTGTTATGTTGTTTAAATAAGTTAAAAAACATATTGTTCTTTAGTTGGTGGATTCAGTTGTTGTATTAAGTCATAACTGAACTAGTTGAAGTTGTTATGTTGTGTAAATAGGTTAAAATAGATAACGTGGTTTAGTTGGTGGATTTCCTTGTTGTATTAAGTCAAAAGTAATCTAGTTAAAGTTGTTATGTTGTTTAAATAGTTAAAATAATTAGTGTCGTCTAGTTGGTGGATTTGGTTGTTGTATTCAGTTAAAACTAAACTAGTTAAAATTTTTATGTTTTGTAAATAAGTTAAAACAAATAATGTGGCTTAGTTGGTGGTTTTTGTATTAAGTTAAAACTAAACTATTTAAAATTGTTATGTTGTGTAAATAGATAATGTGGTTTAGTTGGTGGATTTGGTTGTAGTAATAAGTCAAAACTGAACTGGTTAAAGTTCATATATTGTTTAAACTAGTTAAAATAGATTATGTGGTTTAGTTGGTGGATTTGGTTGTTATATTAAGTCAAAACTAAATTAGTTAAATTTTTCATGTTGTGTAAATAAGTTAAAATAAAAAATGTGGTTTAGTTGGTGGATTTGGTTGTTGTATTAAGTCAAAACTAAACTAGTTAACGTTGTTACGTTGCTTAAATAAGTTAAAATAGATAATGTCGTTTAGTTGGTGGATTTGGTTGTTGTATTAAGTCAAAACTAAACTAGTTAAAGTTGTTAGGCTTTATATATATGTTAAAATAAATAATGTGGTTTAGTTGGTGTATTTGGTTGTTGTATTAAGTCGAAACTAAACTAGTTAAAGTTGTAAAGTTGTGTAAATAAGTTAAAGTAAATAATGTGGTTTAGTTGGTGAATTTGGTTGATGTATTAAGTCAAAACTAAACTAGTTAAAGTTGTTGTATTGTTTAAATAACTTAAGTTAAATAATGTTGTTTAGTTGGTGGATTTGGTTGTTGTATTAAGTCAAAACTAAACTAGCTAAAGTTGTTATGTTGTGTAAATAAGTTAAAATAAATAACGTGCTTTAGTTGGTCGATTTGGTTGTTCTATTAAATTGAAACTAAACTAGTTAAAGTTGTTAGGTTTTATAAATATGTTAAAAGAAATAATGTGGTTTAGTTGGTGGATTAGGTTGTTGTATTAATTCGAAACTAAACTAGTTATATTTGTTATGTTGGGTAAATATGTTAAAAGAAATAATGTGGATTAGTTGGTGGGTTTGGTTGTTGTATTAAATCTAAACTAAACTTGTCAAAGTTGTAAAGTTGTGTAAATAAGTTAAAATAAATAATGTTGTTTAGTTGGTGGATTTGGTTGCCGTATTAAGTCAAAATCAAACCAGTTAAAGTTATTATATTGTTTAAATAAGTTAAAGATAAATAATATTGTTTAGTTGGTGGATTTGGTTGTTTTATTAAGTCAAAACTAAACTAGTTAAAGTTGTTATGTTGTTTAAATAAGTTAAAATAGATAATGAGATTTAGTTGGTGTATTTGGTTGTTGTATTAATTCAAAGCTAAATTAGTTAAAGTTGTTATGTTGTTTAAATATGTTAAGATAAATAATGTGGTTTAATTAGTGGATTTAGTTGTTGTATTAAGTCAAAACTAAACTAGTTAAAGTTGTTATATTGTTTAAATAAGTTAAACTAAATAATGTGGTTTAGTTGGTGCATTTGGTTGTTGTATTAAGTCAAAACTAAACTAGTTGAAGTTGTTATGTTGTTTTAATAAGTTAAAATAGATAATGTGGTTTAGCTGGTGGATTTGGTTATTGTATTAAGTCAAAACAAAACTAGTTAAATTTGTCATGTTGTGTAAATAAGTTAAAATAAAAAATATGGTTTATTTGGTGGATTTGGTTGTTGTATTAAGTCAAAATTAAACTAGTTAAAGTTGTTATGTTGTTTAAATAAGTTAAAATAGATAATGTGGTTTAGTTGGTGGATTTGGTTGTTATATTAAGTCAAAATTAAATTAGTTAAAGTTGTCATGTTGTGTAAATAAGTATAAATAAAAAATATGGCTTATTTGGTGGATTTGGTTGTTGTATTAAGTCAAAACTAAACTAGTCAAAGTTGTTACGTTGTTTAAATAAGTTAAAATAGATAATGTTGTTTAGTTGGTGGATTTGGACGTTGTAATAAATAGAAACTAAACTAGTTAAATTTGTTATATGGTTTAAATAAGTTAAACTAAATAATGTGGTTTAGTTGGTGTATTTGGTTGTTGTATTAAGTCAAAATTAAACTAGTTGAAGTTGTTACGTTATTTAAATAAGTTTAGATAAATAATGTGGTTTAGTTTGTGGATTTGGTTGTTGTATTATGTCAAAAATAAACTACTTAAAGTTGTTATGTTGTTTATATAAGTTAAAATATATAATGATGTTTAGTTGGTGGATTTGGTTGCTATGTTAGGTCAATACTAAATTAGTTAAAGTTATTATGTCGTGTAAATAAGTTATAACAAAAAATGTGGTTTAGTCGTTGGATTTGGTTGTTGTATTAAGTCAAATACTAATCTAGTTAAAGTTGGTTATGTTGTTTAAATAAGTTAAAATAGATAATGGGATTTAGTTGGTGGATTTGGTTGTTATTTTAAGTCAAAACTAAATTAGTTAAAGTTGTTATGTTGTGTAAATAAGTTAAAATAAAAAATGTGATTTAGTCGGTGGATTTGATTGTTGTATTAAGTAATAAACTAAACTAGTTAAAGTTGTTATGTTTATTAATTAAGTTAAAATAGATAATGTAGTTCAGTTGGTGGATTTGGTTGTTGTATTAATTCAAAGCTAAATTAGTTAAAGTTGTTATATTGTTTAAATATATTAAGATAAATAATGTGGTTTAGTTGGTGTATATAGTTGTTGTATTAAGTCAAAACTAAACTAGTTAAAGTTGTTATATTGTTTAAATAAGTTAAACTAAATAATGTGGTTTAGTTGGTGCATTTGATTGTTGTATTAAGTCAAAACTAAACTAGTTGAAGTTGTTACGATGTTTAAATAGGTTAAGATAAATAATGTGGTTTAAATGGTGGATTTGGTTGTTGTATTAAGTTAAAACTAAATTAGTTAAAGTTGTTATGTTGTTTAAATAAGTTGAAATAGATAATGTGGTTTTGTTGGTGGATTTGGTTGTTGTATTAAGTCAAAACTAAATTAGTTAAAGTTGTCATGTTGTGTAAATAACTTAAAATAAAAAATATGGTTTAGTTGGTGGATTTGGTTGTTGTGTTAAGTAAAAATTAGACTAGTTAAAGTTGTTAAGTTGTTTAAATAATTTCAAGATAGATAATGTCATTTAGTTGGTGAATTTGGTTGTTGTATTAAGTCTAAACTAAACTAGTTAAAGTTGTTATATGGTTTAAATAAGTTAAACTAAATAATGTGGTTTAGTTGGTAGATTTGGTTGTTGTATTAAGTCAAAATTAAACTAGTTGAAGTTGTTACGTTGTTTAAATAAGTTTAGATAAATAATGTGGTTTAGTTGGTGGATTTGGTTGTTGTATTAAGTCAAAACTAAACTAGTTAAAGTTGTTATGTTGTTTGAATAAGTTAAAATAGACAATGTGGTTTAGTTGGTCGATTTGGTTGTAGTATTAAGTCAAAACTAAACTTATTAAAGTTGTTACATTGTTTAAATAAGTTAAACTAAATAATGTGGTTAAATTGTTGGACTTGGTTGTTGTATTATGTCAAAACTAAACAAGTTGAAGTTGTAAAGTTGTGTAAATAATATAAAATAAATAATGTGGTTTCATTGGTTGATTTGGTTTTTGTATTAAGTTAAAACTAAACTAGTTAAAATTGTTACGGTGTGTAAATAAGTTAAAATAAATAATGTGATTTAGTTGGTGGAGTTGGTTCTAGTATTAAGACAAAACTAAACTAGTTAAAGGTTTTATGTTGTTTAAATATGTTAAGATAAATAACCTGATTTACTTGGTGGATTTAGTTGTTGTATTAAGTAAAAACTAAACTAGTTGAAGTTGTTACGTTGTTTAAATAAGTTAAGATAAATAATGTGGTTTAGTTGGTGGATTTGGTTGTTGTATTAAGTCAAAACTAAACTAGTTAATGTTGTTGTGTTGTTTAAATAAGTTAAAATAGATAATGTCATTTAGTTGGTGGATTTGGTTGTTGTATTAATTCAAAACTAAATTAGTGAAAGTTGTCATGTTGTGTAAATAAGTTAAATTAATAAATATGGTTTTGTTGGTGGAGTTGGTTGTTGTATTAAGTCAAAACTAGACTAGTTAAAGTTGTTACGTTGTTTAAAGAAGTTAAAATAGATAAAGGGTTTAGTTGGTGGATTTGGTTGTTGTATTAAGTCAAAACTAAATTAGTTAAAGTTGTTATGTTGTGTAAATAAGTTAAAATAAAAAATGTGGTTTAGTCATCGGATTTGGTTGTGGTGTTAAGTGAAAAACTAAACTAGTTAAAGTTGTTATCTTGTTTAAGTAAGTTAAAATAGATAATGTGGTTTAGTTGGTGGATTTGGTTGTTGTATTAATTCAAAGCTAAATTAGTTAAAGTTGTTACGTTGTTTAAATATGTTAAGATAAATAATGTGGTTTAGTTTGAGGATTTAACTTTTGTATTAAGTCAAAACTAAACTAGTTAAAGTTGTTATATTGTTTAAATAAGTTGAACTAAATAATATGGTTTAGTTGGTAGATTTGGTTGTTGTATTAAGTCAAAACTAAACTAGTAGAAGTTATTACGTTGTTTAAATTGGTTAAGATAAAAAATGTGGTTTAGTTGGTTGATTTAGTTGCTGTATTTAGTCAAAACTAAACTAGTTAAAGTTGTTATGTTGTTTAAATAAGTTAAAATTGATAATGTGGTTTAGTTTGTAGATGTGGTTGTTGTATTTATTCAAAACTAACCTAGTTAAAGTTGTTATGTTGTTTACATATGCTAAGATAAATAATGTGGTTTAGTTGGTGGATTTAGCTGTTGTATTAAGTTAAAACTAAACTAGTTAAATTTGTTATATTGTTTAAATAAGTTAAATTAAATAATGTGGTTTAGTTGGTGGATTTGGTTGTAGTATTAAGTCAAAACTATACAAGTTAAAGTTGTTATATTGTTTAAATAAAGTAAAATAAATAATGTGGTTATGTTGATGGACTTGGTTGTTGTATTATGTCAAAACTAAACTAGTTAAAGTTGTAAAGTTGTGCAAACATGTTAAAATAAATAATGTGGTTTAGTTGGTGGATTTGGTTGTTGTATTAAGTCAAAACTAAACTAGTTAAAGTTGTTATGTTGTTTAAATAAGTTAAAATATATAATGTTCTTCTGTTGGTGGATTCAGTTATTGTATTAAGTCAAAACTGAACTAGTTGAAGTTGTTATGTTGTGTAAATAGGTTAAAATATATAACGTGGTTTAGTTGGTGGATTTGGTTGATGTTTTTAGTTAAAACTAAACTAGTCAAAGTTATGTTGTATAAATATGTTAAAATAAATAGTGTGGCATAGTTGGTGGATTTGGTTTTTATATAATGTCGAAACTAAACTAGTTAAAATTGTTATGTTGTGTAAATAAGTTAAAATAAATAATGTGGTTTAGTTGGTGGAGTTGGTTATTGTATCTTGACAAAACTAAACTAGTTAAAGTTGTTATGTTGTTTAAATATATTAAGATAAATAATGTGGTTTACTTGGTGGATTTAGTTGTTGTATTAAGTCAAAACTAAACTAGTTGATGTTGTTACATTGTTTAAATAAGTTAAGATAAATAATGTGGTTTAGTTGATGGATTTGGTTGTTGTATTAAGCTAAAACTAAACTAGTTAAAGTTGTTATGTTGTTTAAATAAGTTAAAATATATATTATGGTTTAGTTGGTGGATTTGGTTGTTTTATTAATTCAAAGCTAAATTAGTTAAATTTGTTGTGTTGTTTAAATATGTTAAGATAAATAAAGAGGTTTAGTTGGTGGATTTAGTTGTTGTATTAAGTCGAAACTAAACTAGTTGAAGTTGTTACGTTATTTATATAGGTTAAGATAAATAATGTGGTTTAGTTGGTGGATTCTGTAGTTGTAGTAACTCAAAACTAAACTAGTTAAAGTTGTTATGTTGTTTAAACAAGTTAAAATAGATAATGTGGTTTAGTTGGTGGATTTGGTTGTTGTATTAAATCAAGTCTAAATTAGTTAAATTCGTCATGTTGTGTAAATAAGTTAAAATAAGAAATGTGGTTTAGTTGGTGGATTTGGTTGTTGTATTAAGTCAAAACTAAACTAGTTAAAGTTGTTACGTTGTTTAAATAAGTTAAAATAGGTATTGTCGTTCAGTTGTTGCATTTGGTTGTTGTATTAAGTCAAAACTAAACTAGTTAAAGTTGTTACGTTGTTTAAATAAGTTAAAATAGGTATTGTCGTTTAGTTGGTGGATTTGGTTGTTGTATTAAGTCAAAACTAAACTAGTTAAAGTTGTTATGTTGTGTAAATAAGTTAAAATAAATAACGTGATTTAGTTGGTCGATTTGGTTGTTCTATCAAGTTAAAACTAAACTATTTAAAGTTGTTATGTTGTATAAATATGTTAAAAGAAATATTGTGGTTTAGATGGTGGATTAGGTTGTTGTATTAATTCGAAACTAAACTAGTTATATTTGTTATGTTGTATAAATATGTTAAAAGAAATAACGTGGATTAGTTGGTGGATTTGGTTGTTGTATTTAATCTAAACTAAACTTGTCAAAGTTGTAAAGTTGTGTAACTAAGTTAAAATAAATAATGTGGTTTAGTTGGTGGATTTGGTTGTTGTAATAAGTTAAAAATAAAATAGTTAAAGTTGTTATAGTGTATATAAGTTAAAATAAATAATGTGGTTTAGTTGGTCGATTTGGTTGTTGTGTTAAGTCAAAACTAAACTAGTTAAAGTTGTAAAGTTGTGTAAAAAAGTTAAAATAAATAATGCGGTTTAGTTGATAGATTTGGTTGTTGTATTGATTTAAAACTAAAATAGTTAAAGTTTTTATATTGTTTAAATAAGTTAAAATAAATAATGTGGTTTAGTTGGTGGTTTTGGTTGTAGTATTATGTCAAAACTAAACTTGTTAAAATTCATATATTGTTTGAATAAGTTAAAATTGATAATGCGGTTTAGTTGGTGGATTTAGTTGTTGTATTAAGTCAAAACAAAACTAGTCAAAGTTGTTATATTGTTAAAATAAAGTAAACTAAATAATGTGGTTAAGTAGATGTACTTGGTTGTTGTATTATCTCAAAACTAATCTAGTTAAAGTTGTAAAGTTGTGCAAATATGTTAAAATAAATACTGTGGTTTAGTTGGTGGATTTGGTTGTTGTATTAAGTCAAAGCTAAACTAGTTAAAGTTGTTATGTTGTTTAAAGAGGTTAAAATAATTAATGTGGTCTATTTGGTGGATTTGGTTGTTGTATTCAGTTAAAACTAAACTAGTTAAAGATGTTATGTTGTGTAAATAAGTAAAAACAAATAATGTGGTTTAGTTGGTAGATTTGGTTGTTGTATAAGTCAAAACTGAACAAGTTAAAGTTGTTATATTGTTTAAATAAATTAAAAAAGATAATGTGGTTTAGTTTGTGGATTTGGTTGTGCATTAAGTCAAAACTAAACTAGTTAAAGTTGTTATGTTTTTTAAATAAGCTAAAATATATAATGGGGTTTAGTTGGTGGATTTGGTTGCTGTATTAAATCAAAACTAAATTAGTTAAAGTTGTTATGCTGTGTAAATAAGTTAAAATAAAAAATGTGGTTTAGTCGGTGGATTTGGTTGTTGTATTAAGTCAAAAACTCATCTAGTTAAAGTTGTTATGTTGTTTAAATAAGTTAAAATAGATAATGGGGTTTAGTTGGTGGATTTAGTTGTTGTTTTATGTCAAAACTAAATTAGTTAAAGTTGTTATGTCTTGTAAATATGTTAAAATAAAAAATGTGGTTTAGTCGGTTGATTTGGTTGTTGTATTTAGTTAAAACTAACATAGTTAAAGTTGTTATAGTGTATATAAGTTAAAATAAATAATGTGGTTTAGTTTGTGGATTTGGTTGTTGTATTAAGTCAAAACTAAACTAGTTGAAGTTGTTACGTTGTTTAAATAAGTTTAGATAAATAATGTGGTTTAGTTTGTGGATTTCGTTGTAGTATTAAGTCAAAACTATACTAGTTAAAGTTGTTATATTGTTTAAATAAAGTAGACTAAATAATGTGGATAAGTTGATGGACTTGGCTGTTGTATTATGTCAAAACTAAACTAGTTAAAGTTGTAAAGTTGTGCATATATGTTAAAATAAAAAATGTGGTTTAGTTGGTGGATTTGGTTTTTGTTTTATGTCAAAACTAAACTAGTTAAAGTTGTTATGTTGTTTAAAAAAGTTAAAATAATTAATGTGGTCTATTTGGTGGATTTGGTTGTTGTATTCAGTTAAAACTAAACTTGTTAAAATTGTTATGTTGTGTAAATAAGTTAAAACAAATAATGTAGTTTAGTTGGTGGATTTGGTTATTATATTAAGTCAAACTTAACTAGTTAAAGTTGTTATGTTGTTTAAGTAAGTTAAAATAGATAATGTGGTTTAGTTGGTGGATTTGGTTGTTGTATTAAGTCAAAACTAAACTAGTTAAACTTGTTACGTTGTTTCAATAAGTTAAAATAGATAATGTCATTTAGTTGGTGGATTTGGTTGTTTATTAAGTAGAAACTAAACTAGTTAAATTTGTTTTATGGTATAAATAAGTTAAACTAAATCATGTGGTTTAGCTGGTGGATTTGGTTGTTGTATTAAGTCAAACCTAAACTAGTTGAAGTTGTTACGTTGTTTAAATAAGTTTAGACAAATAATGTGGTTTAGTTGGTGGATTTGGTTGCTGTATTAAGTCAAAACTAAATTAGTTAAAATTGTTATGTTGTGTAAATAAGTTAAAATAAAAAATGTGGTTTAGTCGGTGGATTTGGTTATTGTATTATTTCAAAAACTAATATAGCTAAAGTTGTTATGTTGTTTAAATAAGTTAAAATAGATAATGGGGTTTAGTTGGTGGATTTGGTTGTTATTTTCAGTCAAAACTAAATTAGTTAAAGTTGTTATGTCATGAAAATAAGTTAAAATAAAAAATGTGGTTTAGTCGGCTGATTTGGTTGTTGTATTAAGTTAAAACTAAAATAGTTAAAGTTGTTATAGTGTATATAAGTTAAAATAAATAATGTGGTTTAGTTTGTGGATTTGGTTGTTGTGTTAAGTCGAAATTAAACTAGTTAAAGTTGTAAAGTTGTGTAAATAAGTTAAAATAAATAAAGTGGTTTAAGTGGTAAATTTGGTTGTTGTATTGAGTTAAAACTAAAATACTTAAAGTTTTTATATTGTTTAAATTAGTTAAAATAGATAATGTGGTTTAGTTTGTGGATTTGGTTGGAGTGTTAAGTCAAAACTAAACTAGTTAAAGTTCATATATTGTTTAAATAAGTTAAAATCGATAATGTGGTTTAGTTGGTGTATTTGGTTGTAGTATTAAGTCAAAACTATCCTAGTTAAAGTTGTTATACTTTTTAAATAAAGTAAACTAAATAATGTGATTAAGTTGATGGACTTGGTTGTTGTATTATGTCAAAACTAATCTAGTTAAAGTTGTAAAGTTGTGCAAATATGTTAAAATAAATAATGTTGTTAAGTTGGTGGATTTCCTTGTTGTATTAAGTCAAAACTAAACTAGTTAAAGTTGTTATGTTGTTTAAATAAGTTAAAATAATTAATGTCGTCTAGTTGGTGGATTTGGTTGTTGTATTTAGTTAAAACTAAACTAGTTAAAATTGTTATGTTGCTTAAATAAGTTAAAATAAATAATGTGGTTTAGTTGGTAAATTTGGTTGTTGTATTAAGTCAAAACTAAACTAGTTAAAGTTGTTATACTATTTAAATAAGTTAAAATAGATAATGTGGTTTAGTTGGTGGATTTGGTTGTTGTATTAAGTCAAAACTAAACTAGTTAAAGTTGTTACGTTGTTTAAACAAGTTAAAATATATAATGTCGTTTAGTTGGCCGAATTGGTTGTTCTATTAAGTAGAAACTAAACTAGTTAAATTTGTTATATGGTTTAAATAGGTTAAATTAAATAATGTGGTTTAGTTGGTAGATTTGGTTGTTGTATTAAGTCAAAACTAAACTAGTTGAAGTTGTTACGTTGTTTAAATAAGTTTAGATAAATAATGTGGTTTAGTTTGTGGATTTGATTGTATTATTAAGTCAAAACTATACTAGTTAAAGTTGTTATATTGTTTAAATAAAGTAAACTAAATAATGTGGTTAATTTGATGGACTTGGTTGTGGTATTACGTCAAAAACTAAACTAGTTAAAGTAGTAAAGTTGTGCAAATATGTTAAAATAAAAAATGTGGTTTAGTTGGTGGATTTGGTTGTTGTATTAAGTCAAAACTAAACTAGTTAAAGTTGTTTTGTTGTTTAATGAAGTTACAATAATTAATGCGGTCTATTTGGTGGATTTGGTTGTAGTATTCAGTTAAAACTAAACTAATTAAAATTGTTATGTTGTGTAAATAAGTTAAAACAAATAATGTAGTTTTGTTGGTGGATTTGGTTATTGTATTAAGTCAAAACTAAACTAGTTAAAGTTGTTATATTGTTTAAATAAGTTAAAATAGATAATGTGGTTTAGTTGGTGGATTTGGCTGTTGTATTAATTCAAAACTAAACTAGTTAAAGTTGTTACGTTGTTTAAATAAGTTAAAATAGATAGTGTCATTTAGTTGGTGGATTTGGTTGTTTATTAAGTAGAAACTAAACTAGTTAAATTTGTTATATGGTATAAATAAGTTAAACTAAATCATGTGGTTTAGTTGGTGGATTTGGTTGTTGTATTAAGTCAAAACTAAACTAGTTTAAGTTGTTACGTTGTTTAAATAAGTTTAGATAAATAATGTGGTTTAGTTTGTGGATTTGGTTGTTGCATTAAGTCAAAATTAAACTAGTTAAAGTTGTTATGCTGTTTAAATAAGCTAAAATATATAATGGGGTTTAGTTGGTGGATTTGGTTGCTGTATTAAGTCAAAACTAAATTAGTTAAAGTTGTTATGTTGTGTAAATAAGTTAAAATAAAAAATGTGGTTTAGTCGGTGGATTTGGTTGTTGTCTTAAGTCAAAAACTAATCTAGCTAAAGTTGTTATGTTGTTTAAGTAAGTTAAAATAGATAATGGGGTTTAGTTGGTGGATTTGGATGTTATTTTAAGTCAAAACTAAATTAGTTAAAGTTGTTACGCTGTGTAAATAAGTTAAAATTAAAAATGTGGTTTAGTCGGTTGATTTGGTTGTTGTATTATGTTAAAACTAAAATAGTTAAAGTTGTTATAGTGTATATAAGTTAAAATAAATAATTTGATTAAGCTTGTGGATTTGGTTGTTGTGTTAAGTCGAAACTAAACTAGTTAAAGTTGTAAAGTTGTGTAAATAAGTTAAAATAAACAAAGTGGTTTAGGTGGTAAATTTGGTCGTTGTATTGAGTTAAAACTAAAATACTTAAAGTTTTTATATTGTTTAAATTAGTTAAAATAGATAATGTGGTTTAGTTGGTGGATTTGGTTGTAGTGTTAAGTCAAAACTAAACTAGTTAAAGTTCATATATTGTTTAAATAAGTTAAAATCGATAATGTGGTTTAGTTGGTGGATTTGGTTGTAGTATTAAGTCAAAACTATCCTAGTTAAAGTTGTTATATTTTTTAAATAAAGTAAACTAAATAATGTGATTAAGTTGATGGACTTGGTTGTTGTATTATGTCAAAACTAAACTAGTTAAAGCTGTAAAGTTGTGCAAATATGTTAAAATAAATAATGTGGTTTAGTTGATGGATTTCCTTGTTGTATTAAGTCAAAACTAATCTAGTTAAAGTTGTTATGTTGTTTAAATAGTTAAAATAATTAGTGTCGTCTATTTGGTGGATTTGGTTGTTGTATTTAGTTAAAACTAAACTAGTTAAAATTGTTATGTTTTGTAAATAAGTTAAAACAAATAATGTGGCTTAGTTGGTGGATTTGGTTGTTGTATTAAGTCAAAACTAAACTAGTTAAAGTTGTTTTATTGTTTAAATAAGTTAAAATAGATAATGTGGTTTAGTTGGTGGATTTGGTTGGTGGATTTGGTTGTTATATTAAGTCAAAACTAAATTAGTTAAAGTTGTCATGTTGTGTAAATAAGTTAAAATAGAAAATATGGTTTAGTTGGTGGATTTGGTTGTTGTATTAAGTCAAAACTAAACTAGTTAAAGTTGTTACGTTGTTTAAATAAGTTAAAATAGATAATGTCGTTTAGTTGGTGGATTTAGTTGTTGTATTAAGTAGAAACTAAACTAGTTAAATTTTTTATATGGTTTAAATAAGTTAAAGTATATAATGTGGTTTAGTTGGAGGATTTGGTTGTTGTATTAAGTCAAAACTAAACTCGTTGAAGTTGTTACGTTGTTTAAATAAGTTTACATAAATAATGTGGTTTAGTTGGTGGATTTGGTTGTTGTATTAAGTAGAAACTAAACTAGTTAAATTTGTTATATGGTTTAAATAACTTAAACAAAATAATGTGGTTTAGTTGGTGGATTTGGTTGTTGTATTAAGTCAAAACTAAACTAATTGAAGTTTTTACGTTGTTTAAATAAGTTTAGATAAATAATATGGTATAGTTGGTGGATTTGGTTGTTGTATCAAGTAGAAACTAAACTAGTTAAATTTGTTATATGGTTTAAATAAGTTAAACTAAATAATGTGGTTTAGTTGGTGAATTTGGTTGTTGTATTAAGTCAAAACTAAACTAGTTAATGTTGTAAAATTGTGCAAATTTGTTTAAATAAACAATGTGGTTTAGTTCGTGGATTTGGTTGTCGTATTAAGTCAAAACAAAACTAGTTAAAGTTGTTATATTGTTTAAAGAAGTTAAAATAATTAATGTGGTCTATTTGGTGGATTTGGTTGTTGTATTCAGTTAAAACTAAACTAATTAAAATTGTTATATTGTGTAAATAAGTTAAAACAAATAATGTGGTTTAGTTGGTGGATTTGGTTGTTGTATTAAGTCAAAACTAAACTAGTTAAATTTGTTATGTTGTGTAAATAAGTTAAAATAAATAACGCTTTACTTGGTCATTTTGGTTGTTCTATTAAGTTAAAACTATACTATTTAAAGTTTTTATCTTGTATAAATATGTTAAAAGAAATAATATGGTTTAGTTGGTGGATTAGGTTGTTGTATTAATTCGAAACTAAACTAGTTAAATTTGTTATGTTGTATAGATATGTTAAAAGAAATAATGTGGATTAGTTGGTGGATTTGGTTGTTGTATTAAATCTAAACTAAAGTAGTCACCGTTCTAAAGTTGTGTAACTAAGTTAAAATAAATAATGTGGTTTAGTTGGTGGATTTGGTTGTTTTATTAAGTTAAAACTAAAATAGTTAAAATTGTTATAGTGTATATAAATTAAAATAAATAATGCCGTTTAGTTGGTGTATTTGGTTGTTGTGTTAAGTCGAAACTAAACTAGTTAAAGTTGTAAAGTTGTGTAAATAAGTTAAAATAAATAATGTGGTTTAGTTGGTAGATTTGGTTGTTGTATTGAGTTAAAAATAAAATAGTTAAAGTTGTTATGTTATTTAAATAAGTTAAAATTGATAATGTCGTTTAGTTGGTGGATTGGTTTGTAGTATTAAGTCAAAACTAAACTAGTTAAAGTTGTTATGTTGTTTAAATAAATTAAACTAATTAATGTGGTTAAGTTGATGGACTTGGTTGTTGTATTATGTCAAAACTAAACTAGTTCAAGTTTTAAAGTTGTGCAAATTTGTTAAAATAAATAATGTGGTTTAGTTGGTGGATTTGGCTGCTGTATTAAGTCAAAACTAAACTAGTTAAAGTTGTTATGCTGGTTAAATAAGTTAAAATAATTAATGTGGTCGAGTTGGTGGATTTGGTTGTTGTATTCAGTGAAAACTAAAGTAGTTAAAATTGTTATGTTGTGTAAATAAGTTAAAACAAATAACGTGGTTTAGTTGGTGGATTTGGTTGTTGAATTAAGTCAAAACTAAACTAGTTAAAGTTGTTATGTTGTTTAAATAAGTTAAAATAAATAATGTGGTTTAGTTGATGAACTTGATTGTTGTATTATGTAAAAACTAAACTAGTTAAAGTTGTAAAGTTGTGTAAATAAGTTAAAATAAATAATGTGGTTTAATAGGTTTATTTGGTTGTTGTATTAAGTCAAAACTAGTTAATGTTTTTATATTGTTTAAGTAAGTTAAGATAAATAATCTTATTTAGTTAATGGATTTGGTTGTTGTATTAAGTCAAAAGTAAACTAGTTAAAGTTGTTATGCTGTGTAATTAAGTTAAGATAAATTACGTGGTTTAGTTGGTCGATTTGGTTGTTGTATTAAGTTAAAACTAAACTATTTAAAGTTGTTATGTTGTATAAATATGTTAAAAGAAATAATGTGGTTTAGTTGGTGGATTTGGTTGTTGTATTGAATCTAAACTAAACTAGTTAAAGTTGTAAAGTTGTGTAAATATGTTCAAACATATAATGTGGTTTAGTTGGTTGATTTGGTTATTGTATTAAGGTAAAACTAAATTAATTAAATTTGTTATAGTGTATATAAGTTAAAATAAATAATGTGGTTTAGTTGGTGGATTTGGTTGTTGTTTTAAGTAGAAACTGAACTAGTTAAAGTTGTAAAGCTGTGTAAATAAGTTAAAATAAATAATGTGGTTAACTTGGTGGATTTGTTTGTTGTATTAAGTCAAAACTAAACTAGTTAAAGTTGTTGTATTTTTTAAATAAGTTAAGATAAATAATGTTGTTTAGTTGGTGGATTTTATTGTTGTATTAAGTCGAAACTAAACTAGTTAAAGTTCTAAACTTGTGTAAATAAGTTAAAATAAGTAATGTGGTTTAGTTGGTGGATTTGGTTGTTGTATTAAGTCGGAACTAAACTAGTTAAAGTATTATGTTGTTTAAATAAGTTAAAATAGATAATGTGGTTTAGTTGGTGGATTTGGTTGTAGTATTAAGTAAAAACTAAACTAGTTAAAGTTCATATATTGTTTAAATAAGTTAAACTAAAGAGTGTGGTTAAGTTGGTGGATTTGGTTGTTATATTAACTTAAAACTAAAATTGTTAAAGTTGCTATAGTTATATAAGTTAAAATAAATATTGTGGTCTAGTTAGTGTATTTGGTTGTTGTGTTAAGTCGAAACCAAACTAGTTAAAGTTTTAAAGTTATGCAAATATGTTAAAAGAAATAATGTGGTTTAGTTGGTGGATTTGGTTGTTGTATTGAGTCAAAACTAAACTAGTTAAAGTTGTTATGTTGTTTAAATAAGTTGAAATATATAATGTGGTCTAGTTGGTGGATTTGGTTGTTGTATTAAGTCAAAACTAAACTAGTTTAAGTTGCTATGTTGTTTAAATAAGTTAAAATGGATAATGTTCTTTAGATGGTGGATTTAGTTGTTGTACTAAGTCAAAACTAAACTAGTTTAAATTGTTGTATTGGTTAAATAAGTTAAACTAAATAATGTGGTTTAGTTAGTAGATTTGGTTGTTGTATGAAGTAAAAATTAAACTATTTAAATTTGTCAAGTTGTTTAAATAACTTAAAATAAATAATGTGGTTTAGTTGTTGGATTTGGTTGTTGTATTACGTCAAAACTAAACTAGTTCAACTTGTTATGTTGTTTAAATATGTTAAAATAGATAATGTGGTTGAGTTTGTGGATTTGGTTGTGGTATTAAGTCAAAACTAAACTAGTTAAAGTTGTTAAGTTGTTTAAATATGCTAAGATAATTAATGTGGTTTAGTTGGTCGATTTGGTTGTTGTATTAAGTCAAAACTAAAATAGTTAAAGTTGTTATGCTGTTTAAATAAGTTGAAAAAGATAATGTGGTTTAATTGGTGGATTTGGTTGTTGGATTAAGTCAAAAATAAACTAGTTAAAGTTGTTATGCTATTTAAATATGTTAAGATAAGTAATGTGGTTTAGTCGGTGGATTTGGTTGGTGTATTAAGTTAAAACTAAACCAGTTAAAGTTGTTATGTTGTGTATATAGGTTAAAATAAATAATGTGGTTTAATTGATAGATTTGGTTGTTTTAATAACTCGAAACTAAACTAGTTAAAGTTGTAAAGTTTTGTAAATAAGTTAAAATGAATAATGTGGTTTAGTTGGTGTATTTTGTTGTTGTATTAAGTTAGAACTAAACTAGTTAAGCTTGTTATGTTGTGTTAATAAGTTAAAATATATAATGTGGTTCAGTTGGCGGATTTAGTTGTTGTATTAAGCCTTAACTAAACTAGTTAAAGTTATTAAGTTGTTTAAATATGTTAAAATAAATAATGTGTTTAGTTGGTGGATTTTATTGTTGTAGTAAGTCTAACTAAACTTGTTAAAGTTGTTATATTGTTTAAATAAGTTAAGAAAAATAATGTTGCTGAGATGGTGGATTTGGTTGTTGTATTAAGTCAAAACAGAACTAGTTAAAGTGGTTATGTTGTACAAATAAGTTAAAATAGATAATATGGTTTAGTTGGTGGATTTTGTTGTGGTATTAAGTCAAAACTAAACTAGTTAAAATTGTTATGTTGTTTAAATATGTCAAAATAAGTAATGTGGTTTAGTTGGTGGATTTGGTTGTTGTATTAAGTCAAAACTAAACTAGTTAAAGTTGTTACGCTGTTTAAATATGCTAAGATAAATAATGTGGTTTAGTTGGTTGATTTGGCTGTTGTATTAAGTCAAAATTAAACTATTTAAATTTGTTAAGTTGTCTAAAAAACTTAAAATAATTAATGTGGTTTAGTTGGTGGATTTGGTTGTTGTATTAAGTCAAAACTAAACTAGTTCTAGTTGTTAAATTGTTTAAATAAGTTAAATTAGATATTGTGGTTTAGTTGGTGGATTTGGTTGTTGTATTAAGTCAAAACTAAACTAGTTAAAGTTGTTATGTTGTTTAAATAAGTTTAGATAAATAATTTGGTTTAGTTGGTGTATTTGGTAGTTGTATTAAGTCTAAACTTGAACTAGTTAAAGTTGTCATATTGTGTAAATAAGTTATAATAAATAATGTGGTTTAGTTGGTGGATTTGGTTGGTGTATTAAGTTAAAACTAAACTAGTTAATGTTGTTATGTTTTGTAAATAAGTTAAAATAAATAATGTGGTTTAGTTGCTGGATTTGGTTGCTGTAATAAGTCGAAACTAAACTAGTTAAAGTTGTTATGTTGTTTAAATAAGTTAAAATAGATAATGTGGTTTTGTTGGTGGATTTAGTTGTTGTATTAAGTTTTAACTAAACTAGTTAAACTTATTAAGTTGTTTAAATATATTAAGATAAATAATGTGTTTAGTTGGTGGATTTAATTGTTGTATTAAGTCTAAACTAAACTTGTTAAAGTTGATATATTGTTTAAATAAGTTAAGATAAATAATGTGGCTTAGATGATGGATTTGGTTGTTGTATTAAGTCAAAACAGAACTAGTTAAAGTTGTTATCTTGTTTAAATCAGTTAAAATAGATAACGTGGTTTAGTTGGTGGATTTGGTTGTGGTATTAAGTCAAAACTAAACTAGTTAAAGTTCTTATGCTGTTTAAATATGTTAAGATAAGTAATGTAGTTTAGTTGGTGGATTTAGTTGTTGTATTAAGTCTTAACTAAACTAGTTAAAGTTATTAAGTTGTTTAAATATGTTAAGATAAATAATGTGTTTAGTTGGTGGATTTAATTGTTGTATTAAGTGTTGCGCCGTAATTTTTCTATCTGTAGAAAAAATTACTTTTTGAAATGTTCTAAGTATAAAACAATTTGAGAAAAATACTTACAAAAGAGTCGCCACTTAATTTTTTAAAGAAATTAAGAAAAACTTATAATTTTCAAAGATTTAAACAGAAAAAATCATTTGAAAATACCAAAGATGGTTCGGGGTTCAATTTACACTTCGAGAAGGGCTTAGGCATTCGAAGTTTCCGCTAACATGCGGTTGACCTGCGACTTGACTAAAAATATTTGATTAATTTTGTGGGAAAATAATTTAACATAATAATAATTTACAATACTTGATTTAACTTTGAAAAATAAATAAATGACACATTTTTATTTCATTTTATTTATTAGGGAAAGGGACCTAAAAATGAAACGATCGAATTAAATTGCAAGTGATTAGAATTTAACAAAACTAGATTAGTTAGCATTTGTTTGAATTGTTTTTAAAAATAATTTACACCAATTTAGTTTATAAACCAATATATCATTTCAAATTAATTAAAAGTAAGCGAAAGTTTTGAATAGAAAATATTTGAATAAGAAAATAAAGTTGCAAGAGTTGATAAAAAAAAAATAAAATGAAATTATCAAAGTAAACCAACACAAAATAAATAGTTCATCCTTTGGGGATTTAATTAAGTTAACTAACGATTAAAAAGTTAGAGTTAGACGACGATAATAAATAATTGCAAAATAATTAAAGAGTAAGGGAGAAATTGAATTTGCGCCTCCTTTTTGGGCCAATTTCGCTGCAATTTTTTGGGCCTTAAAACCAATTCCCGTTTTTGTATATCCAAGCTGTATATCGGTGTATACAGCTTGTATATCAGCCCTGTTTCCTGTATCTTGGAAAGTATACCGAATGTATGCCATCCGCTTCAACTTCCAACACCTGTATTTTCATTTTTTTGAATTGTATCACTGTATAATGTTGTATACAACATGTATACAGCCAATTTTCAGCATTCCGGGACCTGTAATTTGCTTCCCTTACACCCTCGGACACCTATGGCTAACTTAATACTTGAAATTGGAAAGAGGGGAGTCCATAGTAGACTCGGATGGAGTGAGTTCATGCAAAAAAAAATAAAATAAAATGATAAAGATTAGGATAAGGAAGAAAGTCACAACAACTCAAATTCTGAAAGTGCACACATATGAGGGCAGAAGAATGAATTCCCGATTATGTATATGCTTTGGCTAAGATGACAAAACCTTTTGTTGCGAACTTGGTACCAAAATTCTAATCATAATTAAATAAAATTTTAAATGAAATACCAACAAAGACGCACTAAAAATGTTTTGAAGGGATATTCATCATAACAAGATTTACTTAAAATCTACTGGTGCAAATTATTTTCTAGAAAAAGGCAACAACTTAAATGAAGTTCAATCATGTGTCCATGAAAATCTTACCTCTTTCCTAACCCAAATTATCATGACAGAATCCTAAGTATCAAAACATATTACTACATAACTTTGCTAATTAAAATGAACTCAACAAGACATTCTTTACAACATCTTTCACCCAAAATCTTCAATTAATGAAATTAAGGCGAACCGAAAAAAAAATGAAATAAACAAATCTCATACCTAAGACTAACAGAGGTTTAATAAGTGCACACTGTAAACTTAAATTACTACAAAGAAAATATACTCTTGAAAACTAAAGCATTTACCATGAGAATTTTACTAGTACATGCAACAAGAGATGCTGATATGAGATGCTTAGGAGGCCGAGCCAGATCATTACGGATTTGTAATTTAAAACAAAAATGAAAGTAACACTACATAATCTTAACCATATTCAAAGAATTTAGGCATGGGGTGCAAGTAAACTTCACTAAATACAAAGAAATTATACGTCATTGAGGTCTTAGCAAACACACTTCATTGAAGAGAGCAATCAGGTTGGAAACAAAAATGCTCATCAAACTTAGGCTAAATATACCTTACTCGGAACTGAACATGTGAGACACCAAAGGACTTAAACAAGACTAAAGTTGTAAGCTAGTTAGTACACCAAATAGGATAAAATTTAGACACAAAAAAAAAACAATATGAATTTCAATATAACCTTAGGAAGATGCAAACTGATCATGTAACCTCATTCAAAATGCAACAATGACAATCAAATACAATGGCCATTTTCACATAGAGATACCCCATTCAAGTAACTAGATTGGATTCCTATCCAAAAGAGTAGAAACTGATATACATTAAATGAATATAAGGTCAGTTTATTACCTCTTATAGGGCAGCAAATCTGGGACGAACGAGAATAGCACAACTCCCACCACGACTTCGAGCGTAATTTCGTCGAAAATGAAATGAGAACAATACGAACAGCGATTTTTAGTTCCCAAAATGTCTGGGATTCGGATAGCTTTTAATTTCTCAAGTAGAAAATCATTTTTTGATGAACTATTGTATATCTAATTTTTTTTTTTGTAAAAAAAAAATCCCCCCATATCAAGAGCAAGAAGAGAGTATTTATAGAAAGGGAATTAGGGGAAAAGGGTAGAGTAGGAATTCGAATTCAACCTTAATTTCAAATTTCTTCCCCAAGGGATGGGGAAAAGCTGTCAATTGCTCAAAATTTCAACCGAGATCCCTCAAAATCCGGATGACAAGTTCAAAATGGGCGGTTGTTGCAGGGGTGCCGGTTGCAGAGAAAGTTGTGGGAGCGTGAGAGTCGGTATGGGCAGTGGGGTCGTTTGGGAGTCGTTGTTGACACAATTTTCGAGTTTTGCAGGGCATTCACGTTGTGGAGGAAAAGAAGAAGAAGGGGGTCGGGTCAGTTGTTTGCTGCTTTAATTGAAGTAGGGGCGGAGCTCCTCTCCTTACAGTCAAGTGGCTTTCACTCCTCATAGAGAGTTAGAAAGCGTCAGTTCTGTTAGGAATTGGAAGGAAGAAGAACGATATAGGGGGCTGGGTTATGGGTTTGGTTGGTGTAGGATGTTGTATTATTGGATTGGGCATTGCTTGATGTTGTTTAGAATGGGCCTGAGAATTGGAGAATTGTTGAATTGGAATTGTTTGTTGCTGGAAATTGTGTGAATTAGGGAATTGGGCCGTTTGGGGATTGGCCCAAAATAGAGAAAGGGTTTAGATTTTTAAGAGATAAGCCTATTGAGTTTAACTTGGGTGAATTAATATTAATTAATTAACGAGCTTCTCAATCTTAACAAAATATAATAATTATTTCTATTATAAAATAATTAATTTAATTACAAACTAATGAACTCAGTATTATAACTATAATTTAAACTAAATTAAATTGATGAAATATTCAACTAATATGTAAAATCTTTTGTGATGATTTTCAAATATAAAATAAGGTGACTGTAAAATATACTTATTTATTATTATAACTATTAAAATTATTAAAAATGATAAAATTAGTCTAAAATAACTTGAGAATATTTTGAATTTCATAAAATCCATCAACTTCAAAATTGTGACCCTTACTATTAATAAAATATTTAAAAATGTAAAATCTTTTCGAGATGATTTTTGAATACTCGTAAAATGCATTAATTATATACATAACTAAATAAAACACATATATTATAAAAGTGACAAAACTATTTAAAATAACTTGCAAATTATGTTTATTTTATTTTAGTTCTGACAATTTTATAAAACTCATTATTTTAAATAGTTAGAAATCGAAGAAGCTTGATGAATAATTTCTATTGTAGAGGGCCAAAACTGGGTGTCAACATTAAGTCTAAACTAAACTTGTTAAAGTTGATATATTGTTTAAATAAGTTAAGATAAATAATGTGGTTTAGATGGTGGATTTGGTTGTTGTATTAAGTCAAAAC
The DNA here is from genome assembly GCA_037074985.1 of Solanum bulbocastanum. Lineage (NCBI taxonomy): Eukaryota > Viridiplantae > Streptophyta > Magnoliopsida > Solanales > Solanaceae > Solanum > Solanum bulbocastanum. Next base: position 31,602,598 of record CM073601.1, on the reverse strand, counting down.
AGAACTAGTTAAAGTTGTTATCTTGTTTAAATAAGTTAAAATAGATAACGTGGTTTAGTTGGTGGATTTAGTTGTGGTATTACGTCAAAACTAAACCAGTTAAAGTTGTTATGCTGTTTAAATATGTTAAGATAAGTAATGTAGTTTAGTTGGTGGATTTGGTTGTTGTATTAAGTCAAAACTAAACTACTTAAAGTCATTATGTTGTTCAAATAAGTTAAGATTAATAATGTGGTTTAGTTGCAGGATTTGGTTGTTGTATTAAGTCAAAACTTAAACTAGTTAAAGTTGTTATGTTGTGTAAATAAGTTAAAATAAATAATGTGGTTTAGTTGGTGGATTTGGTTGTTGTATTAAGTTAAAACTAAACTAGTTAAAGTTGTTATGTTGTGGTTTAGTTGGTGGATTTGGTTGTTGCATTAAGTCGAAACTAAACTAGTTAAAGTTGTGTAAATAAGTTAAAATATATAATGTGGTTTAGTTGGTGTATTTGGTTGTTGTACTAAGTTAAAACTAAACTAGTTAATGTTGTTATGTTGTGTAAATAAGTTAAAATATACAATGTGGTTTATTTGGTGGATTTAGTTGTTGTATTAAGTCTTAACTAAAATAGTTAAAGTTTTTAAGTTGTTTAAATATGTTAAGATAAATAATGTGGTTTAGTTGGTGGATTTGGTTGTTTTATTAAGTCTAAACTAAACTTGTTAAAGTTGTTATGTTGTTTAAATAAGTTAAGATAAATAATGTGGCTTAGTTGGTGTATTTGATTGTTGTATTCAGTCAAAACTGAACTAGTTAAAGTTGTGATGCTGTTTAAATAAGTTAAAATAGATAATGTGGTTTAGTTGAGGTAGTTGGTTGTGGTATTAAGTCAAAACTAAACTATTTAAAGTTTTTATGTTGTTTAAATATGTTAAGATAAATAATGTTGTTTAGTTGGTGGATTTGGTTGTTGTATTAAGTCAAAACTAAACTAGTTAAAGTTATTATATTGTTTAAATAAGTTAAGATAAATATTGAAGTTTAGTTGGTGGATTTGGTTGTTGTATTAAGTCAAAACTTAAACTAGTTAAAGTTGCTATGTTGTGTAAATAAGTTAAAATAAATAATGTGGTTTAGTTGGTGGATTTGGTTGTTGTATTAACTTAAAACTAAACTAGTTAAAGTTGTTAGGTTGTTTAAATAAGTTAAGATGAATAATGTGGTTTAGTTGTTGGATTTGGTTGTCGTATTAAGTCTAAACTTAAACTAGTTAAAGTTGTCATATTGTGTAAATAAATTAAAATAAATAATGCGGTTTAGTTGGTGGATTTGGTTGGTGTATTAAGTTAAAACTAAACTTGTTGAAGTTGTTATGTTGTGTATATATGTTAAAATAACTAATGTGGTTTAGTTGGTGGATTAGGTTGTTGTATTAAGTCGAAACTAAACTATTTAATTTTGTAAAGTTGTGTAAATAAGTTAAAATAAATAATGTGGTTTAGTTGGTTTATTTGGTTGTTGCATTAAGATAAAACTAAACTAGTTAAACTTGTTATGTTGTATAAATAAGTTAAAATATGTAATGTGGTTTTGTTGGCAGTTTTAGTTGTTGTATTAAGTCTTAACCAAACTAGTTAAAGTTATTAAGTTGTTTTAAATATGTTATGATAAATAATGTGGTTTAGTTAGTGGATTTGATTGTTGTATTAAGTCTAAACTAAATTTGTTAAAGTTGTTATATTGTTTAAATAAGTTAAGATAAATAATGTGTCTTAGATGGTGGATTTGGTTGTTGTATTAAGTCAAAATAGAACTAGTTAAAGTTGTTATGTTGTTTAAATAAGTTAAAATAGATAATGTGGTTTAGTTGGTGGATTTGGTTGCGGTATTAAGTCAAAACTAAACTAGTTAAAGTTGTTATGTTGTTTAAATATGTTAAGATAAGTAATGTGGTTTAGTTGGTGGATTTGGTTGTTGTACTAAGTCAAAATTAAACTAGTTAAAGTTATTATGCTGTTTAAATAATTTAAGACAAATAATGTGGTTTAGTTGGTGGATTTGATTGTTGTATTAAATCAAAACATAAACTAGTTAAAGTTGTTATGTTGTGTAAATAAGTTAAAATAAATAATGTGGTATAAGTTAAAATAAATAATGTAGTTTAGTTGGTGGATTTGGTTATTGTATTAAGTTAAAACTAAACTAGTTAAAGCTTTTATGTTGTGGTTTAGTTGGTGGATTTGGTTGTTGTATTAAGTCGAAACTAAACTAGTGAAAGTTGCAAAGTTGTGTAAATAAGTTAAAATAAATAATGTGGTTTAGTTGGTGTATTAGGTTACTGTACTAAGTTAAAACTAAACTAGTTAAAGTTGTTATATTGTGTAAATAAGTTAAAATATGTAATTTGGTTTATTTGATGGATTTAGTTGTTGTATTAAGTCTTTACTAAAATTGTTAAAGTTGCTAAGCTGTTTAAATATGTTAAGATAAATAATGTGGTTTAGTTGGTGGATTTGGTTGTTTTATTAAGTCTAAACTAAACTTGTTAAAGTTGTTATATTGTTTAAATAAGCTAAGAAAAATAATGTGGCTTAGTTGGTGGATTTGATTGTTGTATTAACTCTAAACTGAACTAGTTAAAGTTGTTATGTTGTTTAAACAAGTTAAAATAGAGAATTTGGTTTAGTTGAGGGATTTGGTTGTGGTATTAAGTAAAAATTAAACTAGTTAAAGTTGATATGTTGATTAAATATGTTAAGATAAATAATGTGGTTTCGTTGGTGGATTTGGTTACTGTATTAAGTCAAAACTAAACTAGTTAAAGTTATTATACTGTTTAAATATCTAAAATAAATAATGTGGTTTAGTTGGTGGATTTGGTTGTTGTATTAAGTCAAAACTTAAACTAGTTAAAGTTGTTATGTTGTGTAAATAAGTTAAAATAAATAATATGGTTTAGTTGGTGGATTTGGTTAGTGTATTAAGTTAAAACTAAACTAGTTACAGTTGTTATGTTGTGTAAATAAGTTAAAATAAATAATGTGGTTAAGTTGGTGGATTTGGTTGTTGTATTAATTCGAAACTAAACTATTTAATGGTGTAAAGTTGTGTAAATAAGTTAAAATAAATAATGTAGTTTAGTTGGTTTATTTGGTTGTTGTATTAAGTTAAAACTAAACTAGTTAAACTTCTTATGTTGTATAAATAGGTTAAAATATATAATGTGGTTTAGTTGGCGGATTTAGTTGTTGTATTAAGTCTTAACTAAATTAGTTAAGGTTATTAAGTCGTATAAATATGTTAAGATAAATAATGTTGTTTAGTTGGTGGATTTGATTGTTGTATTAAGTCTAAACTAAACTTGTTAAAGTTGTTATGTTGTTTAAATAAGTTAAGATAAATAATTTGGCTTAGATGGTGGATTTGGTAGTTGTATTAAGTCAAAACTAAACTAGTTAAAGTTGTTATGTTGTTTAAATAAGTTAAAGTAGATAATGTGGTTTAGTGGGTGTATTTGGTTGTGGTATTAAGTCAAAACTAAACTAGTTAAAGTTGTTATGTTGTTTAAATATGTTAAGATAAGTTATGTGGTTTAGTTGTTGGATGTGGTTGTTGTATTAAGTCAAAACTAAACTAATTAAAGTTATTATGTTGTTTAAATAAGTTAATATAAATAATGTGGTTTAGTTGGTGGATTTGGTTTTTGTATTAAGTCTAAACTTAAACTAGGTAAAGTTTTTATGTTGTGTAAATAAATTAAAATAAATTATGTGGTTTGGTTGGTGGATTTGATTGGTTTATTAAGTTTAAACAAAACTAGTTAAAGTTGTTATGTTGTGGTTTAGTTGGTGGATTTGGTTATTGTATTAAGTCGAAACTAAACTAGTTAAAGATGTCAAGTTGTGTAAATAGGTTAAAATAAATAATGTGGTTTAGTTGGTGTATTTGGTTGTTGTACTAAGTTAAAACTGAACTAGTTAAAGTTGTTATGTTGTTTAAATATGTTAAAATATTTAATGTGGTTTATTTGATGGATTTAGTTGTTGTATTAAGTTTTAACAAAAATAGTTAAAGTTGTTTAAATAAGTTAAGATAAATAATATGGATTAGTTGGTGGATTTGATTGTTGTATTAAGTCAAAACTGAACTAGTTAAAGTTGTTATGCTGTTTAAATAAGTTAAAATAGATAATGTGGTTTAGTTGAGGTATTTGGTTGTGGTATTAAGTCAAAACTAAACTAGTTGAAGTTGTTATGTTGTTTAAATATGTTAAGATAAATAATGTGGTTTAGTTGGTGGATTTGGTTGTTGTATTAAGTCAAAACTAAACTAGTTAAAGTTATTATATTGTTTAAATAAGTTAAGATAAATAATGTGGTATAGTTGGTGGATTTGGTTGTTGTATGAAGTCAAAACTTAAACTAGTTAAAGTTGTTATGTTGTGTAAATAAGTTTAAGTAAATAATGTGGTTTAGTCGGTGGATTTGGTTGTTTTATTAAGTTAAAACTAAACTAGTTAAAGTTGTTATGTTGTGTAAATAAGTTAAAATAAATAATGTGGTTTAGTTGGTGGATTTGATTGTTGTATTAAATCGAAAGTAAACTAGTTAAAGTTGTAAAATTGTGTAAATAAATTAAAATTAATAATGTGGTTTAGTTGGTGGATTTGATTGTTGTATTAAGTTATAACTAAACTTGTTATAGTTGGTATGTTGTGTAAATAAGTTGAAATAAAAAATGTTGTTTAATTGGTGGATTTGATTGTTGTAGTAAGTCAAAACTAAACTAGTTAAAGTTGTTATGTTGTATAAATAAGTTAAAATAGATAGTGTGGTTTAGTTGGCGGATTTGGTTCTTGTAATAATTCAAAATTAAACTAGTTAAAGTTGTTATATTGTTTAAATAAGTTAAACTAAATAATGTGGTTTAGTTGGAGGATTTGGTTTTTGTATTAAATAAAAACTAAACTAGTTAAAGTTTTAACGTTGTGTAAATAGGTTAAAATAAATAATGTGGTTTAGTTGGTGTGTTTGGTCGTTGTATGAAGTTAAAACTAAACTACTTAAAGTTTTTATGTTGTGTAAATAAGTTAAAATAAATAATGTGGTTTAGTTGGTGGATTTGGTTGTTGTATTAAGTCGAAACTAAACTAGTTAAAGTTGTAAAGTTGTGTAAATAAGTTAAAATAAATAATGTGGTTTAGTTGGTGTATTTGGTTGTTGTACTAAGTTAAAACTAAACTATTTAAAGTTGTTATGTTGTGTAAATAAGTTAAAATATCTAATGTGGTTTATTTGGTGGATTTAGTTGTTGTATTAAGTCTTATCTAAAATAGTTAAAGTTGTTAAGTTGTCTAAATATGTTAAGATAAATAATGTGGTTTAGTTGGTGGATTTGGTTGTTTTATTAAGTCTAAAATAAACTTATTAAGGTTGTTGATCTAATTCTGGTCCAATCAACCTAGCTTCACCAATTTCAAACCGTCCAATAAGAGATCTGCATCTTCTCTCATAAAAAGCTTCAAATGGAGCCATCTAGATGCTAGAGTGGTAACTATTTTTATAAGCAAACTCAATGACGGTAGGTGATCATCCCAATTACCTTTGAAATCAATCACACAGGACCTCAACATATCTTCTAGAGTCTGAATAGTGCGCTCTACTTGACCATCTATTTGACGATGAAAAACAATACTCAAAACACAAACTTTTCTGGAAAGACTTCTAGAATTGTGTTGTAAATTGTGCCCCTCTATTTGATATAATCAAAACTAGCACCCCATGAAGTCTAACTACCCCTTGAAGATACCTGTCATAGTCCTCTGTTGAATGGGTTGTCTTTACCGGCAAAAAGTGGGCTAATTTGGTCATTCGATCGACAATCATCCATATAGAATCATGTTTCCTACGAAACCGTGGCAACCCAGTAATGAAGTCCATATTGATCATATCCCACTTTCATTCCGTAATCTCTATATTCTGAGCTATACCACTGGGCCTTTGATGCTCTACCTTAACTTGTTTACAATTCAGACACTTAGCAACCAACTTTGCAATGCTCTTCTTCATACTACTCCACCAATAAACTTCTCTCAAGTCATGATACATCTTTATGGAACCCGAATGGATAGAATATCTAGAGCTATGAGCTTCTTCCATGATCCTCTCTTGGATTTCATCCACCCTTGGTACATACAACATACTTTGATACCTCTATACGCCATCTTCCCCTTGTTCAAAAGTCATTACTTTTTGCTTATGAACATTTGCCTTTAATTCAAGAAAAATAGGATCTTGTTCTTATTTATCTTTCACTTCTGACATTAATGATGATTCAACCAAATTCATCACCACTACTCCTCCTTATGTGGAATCCATTAGGGGAACTCCAAATCGTGCAAGTATATGCACATCTTTTACTAGTTCTTTCTTCTCTTCCTCAACATGGGAAGTACAACCCATAGACAACCTGCTCAAGACATCAACAAGAAAATTAGCCGTACCTGGGTGATAGAGAATGCTCATGTCATAATGTTTGAGTAATTCTAACAACCTTCTCTGTCCGAGATTAAGCTCTTTCTAACTAAACACATATTGACGGCTCTTGTGATGGGTGAACACATCCACATGAATACCATAAAGATAATTATGCCATATTTTCAAAGCAAATACTATGGCAGCCTACTATATATCATGGACTGAGTAATTCTTCTTGTTTGCTTTTAACTATTTGGAGGCATAAGCTATAACTTTGTCGTTCTGCATTAACATACAACCCAAGCCAACTCTAGATGCATCATAGTATACCACAAAACCTTGAGTACCTTCTGGTAATGTCAATATGAGGGCTAGTCAACCTCTTTTTCAATTCCTAAAAGCTTTTCTCACAAGCTTCAGACCATTGAAACTTCACTATTTTCTGAGTCAACTTGGTCAAAGTGGACGAAATAGATGAGAACCCCTCTACGAACCTTCTATAATATCAAGCCAACCCCAAGAAACTCCTAATATCAGTTGGAGATGTGGGTCTAGGCCAATTATGCGCTGCCTCTATTTTTTGGGTATCAACTCTAATTTTATCACTGGAAATAATGTGGCCTAAAAATGCCATGAACTCAAGCCAAAACTCATATTTAGAGAACTTAGCTTACAATTCTCTATCCTTTAGAGTTTGTGGAACTATTATAAGATGGCTATTATGATCCTACTCATTTCTCAATTAGATTAGAATGTCATCAATGAACATGATAACAAACATATCTAAATAAGGCCTGAATACTCTGTTCATAAGGACCATGAACACTCCAAGCACATTGGTTAAACCGAACGACATGACTAGAAACACATACTAACCATAACTGATCCATAAAATTGTCTTTGGAATATCACATCCCCTTACTTTTAACTAATGGTAGCTAGAATTGAAGTCTATTTTAGAGAAACAGGTGGCACCCAGAAGCTAATCAAAACTATCATCAATTCTCAAAATAGGATATCTATTCTTGATGATAACCTTATTCAACTGACGGTAATCTATACACATTCTAAGGGAACCATCTTTTTTCCTTAGAAATAAAACTGGAGCGCCCTAAGGTGAGACACTTGGTCGAATAAAACCCTTATCAAGGAGATCTTTCAACTGTTCTTTTAGCTCTCTCAACTCTACTCGAGCCATTCTATATGGAGGAATATATATAGGATGAGTATCAAGAAGATCATAAATACCGAAGTCTATTTCTCTCTTTAGAGGGACTCTGAATAGATCATCAGGTAAGACTTCTGGGTATTCACTCACAACTTGAACTAGCTCAATAAGAGGTGTCTCAAAACTAGAGTTATTAACTTGGCCTAAGTGATAGGCACACCCCTTGGAAACTATTTTTCTCGCCTTAAAATACAAAATGAAATGACCCTTAGGCACTGCTGAACTGCTACTCCACTCTATAATTGGCTCATTAGGAATTTAGAAATTAAAAACTTGAGTTCTACAATCAATGGAGACATAGCAGGCATGAAGACAATCCATACCCAAAATGACATCAAAATCAACCACGTCTAACTCAACTAAATCAGTCATGGTGCTCTTGTGATTGACGAAAATAGTACAGTCTCGATAAGCACACTCAGCTAGAATGGACTCACCAATAGATGTAGAAACACTAAAGGGCTCACAAAGTTTCTCAGGAAGAACATCAAAATTCATTGCAACATAAGGAGTCACAAAATATAAACTAGCTTCTGGGTCTAGAAAAACATAAATATCAAAAGTAAAGTCTATGATCATAATAGTGACAATGTATAGAGAATTCCCTTGCTCTTGACGACTAGTGATCTCATATAGGCGGTTTGCTCCTCTGCCAGTACATGATGTAGCTCCTTTAGGTGTGCCTTGTTTGGTCGAGCAATTGAAGAAGATTGGGCTCTATTGCCCCTATTTCCATTTCCCTGCCTATTCTTAGGACACATTTTCATGAACTAACCCTCTTGTCTGCACTTGAAACATCCTGTAGAGCCATCACGACAAGTACCTCGGTGGTTTCTACCACACTTAGCACATGTAAGAGCCCAATTACCTCCTTGTGCCACACTACACTGAGATTGAGCAGGTCTAGCCCTGACATTTTGCAAATTTTGACTATTATACTCACCTTTGTTCCTTGCTGTAGGTGCACTAGCAAAATGATGGAGCAAGTCTCTTTTGCTTATGTTGAAAGAAAGAACGGTTAATAGTACTCCTTTGGTGCCTGGGCTCATTTCCTGTCTTAGCCTTTTTGTTTCTTAATTCTTCCCTATCCTTCAACTTCTCTTCCTCAACCTGCTACACATAAACAATAAGCCTCGCTATGTCCATGTCCCCTATCAGCAAAGCTCTATTGCCCTCATTGCTTGATAGACGAGATATTCCAGCAACAAACAAACTCATCCTGCTCCTCATATCCGCAACCATCTCCGGAGCATATCTGGAAAGTTGGGTAAACTTCAACCTATACTCATAAACACTCATAGGTTCTTTCTATAGGGTAAAGAATTCCAGTACCTTGGTTTCTCTTAGTTCACGGGGAAAGAAATGCCCCAAGAAAGCACTTTCGAACGCAACCAAACTCAAAACTAGTGAATCCTAAGCCCTACTCTTCTTCAACAAGTCAAACCAAGTCCTAGAAACACTCTTCAATTGATAGGCATCTAAATCCACCCCCTCAACATCGGCAACATGCATAAGCTCAAACACTTTTTGTAGTTCTTCTTCAAAGTTTTTCGGATCCACTGTGGTGCTTGAACCAGTGAAACTTGGAGGATTCATCGATGAATCCTTCGAGTTTCATGGGTTCAAGCACCACAAAGAAAATTTAAACCCTTGGCACCGTTGATGAAGAGAAACATGAGGGTTTGAGAAGAAGAACACGCCTCTAAATAAATTGGAGGGAAAAGTAAATAGCGCATCCATCTTTTTTTTTTTTTAAAGTTATTTGTGAATTTTATTTTTAACCCAAATGATATTTATCCTCGTCTTTTTTGTTGTCGATAAGTTCTCCCTCAATGCCCTACTATTCATAAGAAATACTGATTGTTGAGAGACTGAATTATGAAAGCTCGATGGGCGTCAATTGACTATATATATATATATATATATATATATATATATATATATATATATATATATATATATATATATATATATATATATGTATGTATATACTAAAAAAAATTTTAACGACTTGAATAATATTTTATCATGACTAAATATTTATCCCCTCGCTTATAATAAATTAAAAACTAAGTCTATTGACCAAAAAAATATTTTTTCAATATAAATACACTTTTCACAACCTCATATATGTCCCTACGTTAAGACATGGTCATTAAAAAACACTTTTCTTGTAGTGATCCTCACGAACTCACGGATCCTCAAAGTATGAACCACTTCTTGTCGAGCCCCTCTTTGTTACCCAACCTGGTTAGTCAGAGCTTGACTTAGAATTCAGATTGTTTCCCTAAATTAAGCATTAGTGACCTCTCCTTAGGGTTGCGGTTCTAGTGCATTAGGTACCCCTTGCTCCTCAATGTTCCTCCCAGCGGGACGATCTCGGACAGCTCTTCGTAGAGGTATGATTTGAAAGACACGCGCAAACACGAGTTAGAAAGAAACTTCATAGAGATTAACTCTATTGAACGAAATGAATATGTAAGAAGTGAGGATTTTCCTAATGTCGCCACCTCCTAATTATAAATGTGGCGTGCTTCACATCAATAACTAGGACTCTACGAACAAGACTTCACAGAATCTTTAGGACTCTTGAACTCTATGCTCTGATACCAGGTTTGTGACGGCCCGAGTCTACACCCTGGGTGGGACTGGCACTCGAGAACCATTGTTGGCCTCAAGAGAACCCTTGGGCTGGCTAGACTCTCAGTAGAAGACTTACTCAATAGAAAATGCACTTAAATACAATATTTAATAAACTGTCTGAATAGTTAAACTAAGAATGTTTAGAAAATAACATTCAACTTAGCCAACATGGCAACTCAAGTCTTTAAAATCATACAACTATAATATCAGGACTAAAGAACTCATATCTAACTGTCTATAAATCCTCTAGATACTAAGAGGGATGTCGGGACAAGACCCCCATCATCCTAACAACTAAAATAGCCAAAGGCAATAAAACGAAAACATAACCAAAGGGATCCTCCAGAAAGCAAGGGGGCTCACCAACTTACTCTGAGTGCTCGACTGGATCAACGAGGTACTGGATGCTGATCCTTGTTACTTGTATCTGCATCATAAATGAATGTACCAGCATGCAAGGGGAAAACACGACATAAGCTTGAAATGAGTTCTTAAAGAACACTTACCTCAACTTTACTCAACTCATGAATACTCAATCTCAAATGCATAATAAAACGACAGTAAAGGTGCAGTTTATGTAATGAATTTTAAACAATAAGAAACAACTCAATTAATATATATAAAAAGTAATATAACTCTATGGGAGTTTCTCTAACCAACAACTATCACTACGAGCTAATGTGATGATACAACGTCTCACCCACGTTGCCAAAACTGTCCTATAACTTGTCAGGATATAGAACGCCTCAAAATAGTGGATCCACTAGTCTATGTTAAAAATCACTAAGGAGTCATCTAAAAAGTATGACCCTTTATACCCACAATGGCTACATAGTTTATAGAGACTTGAGTTATTATGAACTCGTCCCTATATCGGTGCTCAATGCTACTCCCAAAATATACTCAAATCATATGTTTTAAAACAAAATAATTTCTATTATTTAAGGTAATTACTCAAAAAGCTTATCTCTTAAAAGAGATGGAACTCAAAACTACTCATGAAAACTCATTTGAAAATTGGTGTTTCCTCTTCTCTTAAAGGTGAAAACATTTGGTCCTTGGGATTACTTAGTTCCCATATATCATTTAAAGAAATGAACTTCTCTATAATCATTCTCAAAATTGGCGCTTAAGTCTTTAAAACAAGTTTAAAACGATTGCATAAGACTTTTGAAAGACTCTAAGAACTCTATTGACTTGACTCTTAGCTCTACCTTGAATTTGATGTATAGATTCAAGGGCCATGATATCTTATTATAGACATTATCATGATGTTTATATGTACCTTAGAGTATAGGAATCAACTAGGAAACATAGGTACGATTCGAGGAAACTCAAACAGAAACAAGAGGGAAAGGATAGAAGACCTGGCGTCTTTGGCACTCTAAGTTGCACGGGGTGCTAGAGGGAAAACTTCAGAACTAGGGGTGGGGTGCACAGGCTGGCGTGGCTCCCCAAAGACAAAACTATAGATCACAAAGTGGGGCGCTTTGGCTGGTGTGGGTCCCCAGACCCCTCCCCAGAAAATCCCTAAATTTTCTTGCTCGTTTTTCAACTCTAAACCCTTTAGATTCGATAGGTTCTTTCCCTAAACACCTAGATTCGACTACACAACCAAAACGTGCAAGAATATACTCAAACAACATCAATTTTCATGAATTTAACTCAAGACTTCTCAACAACTTCAACAAAGCAAGAACCCAATAGAATTTAACTAAATTTCTATATTTTCAAGAACATAAATTCGCGAAATTGAATCTTGATTGATGCGTGGATGAACTAACCCAATGATATGTAATCTCACATACCTCGTAGGATCAAATCTTTGAGAAATTCACAAGTGTAGCTTCAAGAACTTGACGAATCCTTGCTTCTTCTCTTCTTTTTCTCTTCTCTCAAAACCCTAACTTAATCTTGTAAAGTGTAAACTGAATCAATTCATTTTATTCCCCAACTTAATTATCAAAAATGAATTTCATTAATTGGGTAGTGAAAAGGTAATAGTACCCCTCAAAAATCTAGTTTTGACCATAAAAAGGTAAAGGGTGATCAAGTCCTCGATACTATGAGGACTCACCAAATCTTCTTTCCTTGATCTATTATGAACATAGCCACGAGGGTGAAGACCATGCCGCCGAACCCTACATTTGATAAGAATGTAGGCAAAAGTATGCATTAGTACAATAATATACTAAATATGATGGCTAGCATAAAGCATCAACATACTATATAAGAGGCATTAGTCAACAAAAGTCATATATCATAATCCATAAGAGACAATAACATAAGTCATAAGCATAAGAGATATCATCATAAGACATAGGCTATAGCATAATAGATGATAATCTTAACTTGTAAGCATATTAGGTAACATCATAGTCACAAGCATACTTAATCTTTTTTTAGACAACCCAACTTCAAATGAGCATATCTCCCTCATACGAACTTGAAATTGAGAAAACTCGGAAGCGTTATAAAGATAATTCATAGATCTTTCCAACGTATGTGGTAGCCCACCCAACTCATCTTGAGCTAGTATTTATGGCTGTTTGAAGTTGACCCAAAACACATAGTTAGCTTAACTTTGTCAAAATTTCCAAATTTGATCATTTCCAAAAACTATTTCTTTCTAATTCTAGTTCTTTCTAATTCTCTCAAATAGTGACGTTTTACACATGAGAGGATCATTGACTTGTCATATAGATGTATTATTGGGAATATGAAATTGTACATTGATCTTGAAATGATGACTATTATTTTATATGTTTGGTATATGCCCATTTTATTATGTTTTTATTACTTGTATATGTTCCACTTATTGAAATAGTCTTGTGATCCTACCAATACACTGTGGTTTTGTACTCATACTCACTTGTTTTTTTTTTTTTGTTGAGTACAAGGCATCTTCAGATGGCTACTGACAGACCTCGTTTAGTAGACCAGTGATCGATTCGAATTCAGGGGTGAACCAGTTCTTTTAGGCTACCATGAGTTCTCCTTTTGCTCAGTCCATCTTATTCGGATTTTAGATTAATACTTTAGATATTCACATTTTTAATTGTGTTGTACCCATTTTCTTTAGATTTATGGTTCTTTGTTAGAGTTTTGGTACATTGGCATTCAGGTCCTATGGAATATTTCTGCATATGTTGTTAGTCGTTATTAGATCTTTTGGAGTTTATGGGAACTCTACTTTAGTTCTGCATTTAAACCTTGTTCTGTATCTTTAAATGCCTAGTATTTGATTAAGTTGTGTAGTTCTTGGGGTAGCTAATTAGTATTAATGGTTCTCCCAATAGAGGGTTAGTGTGGGTGCTAATCACAATGGTTTGGGTCGTGAAAATAGTGCAGAGGGGTCAAAGGTCCATCATAAAGTTTGGTATCGTAAAAGCAATTTCGGCCAATGTTTGAGCGTTTTTCAAACCCTTTTCCCGCTAAAATAAAAGGTTTTTATCATTTTTATGATAGAAAATATACTATTAATTATAAATATGATGGAAAATCTACTATTAATTTAAATTAATAAAAAATACATAAAAGTAAAAATAATAAACTAATGAGAAAATGTAATATTTTAATCAGGAAACTAAAATACTACATGTTTGATTAATGTAGTATGTGTAATTTTTATATTGGAAGTTTTATATGCCTCAAAACTAATGTTATACTCCCTTAATTATAAATTGATTAAAAGTGCATAAAAATAAAAATAATAAGCAAATAACAAAATACAATATTCAAATTTGGAAACTAGAATACTACATGCTAGACCAATGTAATATATGATATTTTATTGTCAATAGTAGTAGTAGTAGATGCAATATTTATGATGTCCATGTGGACACATATATACCTTTAAAATACACTATTAAAGAGCGTAGGGAGGTAAAAGTTCAGTATTGTCACAACACTTTTGGTCAAAGTACGGATATATTTGAGACTTTTTCCCCTATTTCAGCAATATTAATAGATTTTACGGGAGTAAAAAAGGATTTTATGGGTGATCTGTCATCAAGATGTTTTCAAATAAGAAAAGAATGACGATAATATTTGAAGTATATCTAATTACTTAATGTTATGTTGTGATCTTTTTTTATGGTCCGAACAATATGTATCGATGTCAACGTTATCATTTTTCTTCTTTCACATTTATTCTAATATGCCTTTTAATTTTATGAACTTTTCAAATGTATATTTTAGTATTATTTTACTTTTAATTGTAAAAACAATATTTGAATGATAGATATTACAAGTTTTGCATCTCATTAGATAATCTTTTTAATAAATGTGTAAATTTCTCCATTTATAAGTTTCATTGATCCTACATTCTTAGTAGGACGAAGGCTCTTGATATTCAAGAGTGCCAGAGATATTGTTGTAGACACTATGAATACACATCTATATATTAATATACTCTGCTTAAGTTTGTAGGGAAAATACATAATCCATAAATCAATTTTACGTATAATAGGCATTTCAGGACTCTTGCGTTTCAATATTTCTTCTGTCTGTGGGTATTTTACGAAAAATTAGTCAATATTAATATTTGTTATAATTAGCATATTTTCCGGTCACTTTATTTTATAATTCAAGTTAAAGACCTTTTAGAAATATATATTCAATTTCTTAAAAAGGTTTCATCCATTAGTATGGAGTACACACGTAAAACGCGTGCCCATAGACTAGTGTGTGTGTATATATATATATCATTTCTACTATAGCCTATTAAATATTAATAATGATTTAAAACAATAATTGTGATTTCATATACCTAGACCATTGCAATATGTTGTTAGAACCTTTACAATAGGTAACAATAAGTCGTTGCAAAAAGTTAGGGTCATTTTGGTCTTTTCCCCTATGCATTGGGAATTTAAACTACGTCATTTTACTCAGTTCAAGCCTAATAATACAGTAAGAACCTATCTAAAACCTTTATTCTCCGAAAATCACCAAAAATTCGAACGAAGAGAAGAGAAAGAGGTGCCAATTTCTCTCAAGAACATGCAACAGATTTTCTTCAGTTCCAGCCCCAAAATTGGAAGATTATTTCATAGATTTCGTCACTAGGTATGTGGGATTTCATTAGTGGGTTCCTTTCATCCACTAGGTCCCTAGAATTCAGTCAGAATCTTGATTTCCCATATCTTGTTTAGACATTGGGTTTCTAAATCATTGGATAGTTGTTGTGATTAGTTGTTGTAGCATTCGTAATCAAATTATCATGTTTTCTTGGAGTCACTGTTTAATTCCTCGTATGAAACTCAGAACCCTAGTAGTATAGATTCTCCTAGGTCATGAATTACACTTGCTAGGTCAGTTAAACATATAATCATGCTCCTTATTTTGAGTGTTACATTATTAGTTTAAAAATGTTGCATTCTCAGATTTTTCATGTCAGTATTTTGAGCTATTCAACATTTCAGTATTTCAGTCATAATGTGTTAGATACATATTGAGTTGGGAGTAGACTTAGCACCAACTTGGACTAGGTTTTAGTGTACCTTCATAGTCCTAGAACTACATGCCCTCGTAGGATGTTAGTGCCCTCTATGGCACCAGATTTAGTGATCACGCCAGTCATGACTTTATACCCTTGGCAAGGTATATTGGGTCATCTCGATAGGTGTATGCATCGGACTCCATGATTAGCTCACGTGATTTTATGTCAGTTAATAGTAGCTCCCATAGTCAAACTCTAGTGCATTTGACCAGGTTTTCAGTGTATACATCAGTATTTAGTCGCATCATGTTTTGTTCATGATTAGTACTTGGTCATTGCATTTAGCTCAATTTTTAGTTATATGTTAGCATTTATATTTTTTTCAGATTATATCATTACTCTGTTATGCTTTATTAAGCTCAGATGTATTTGTTGGGCCTATGTCTATATCGTGCATGTGCAGTATACTCCAAGTACTGACACATACTCTGCACTACATCCTTTCATGATGTAGGTTTAGGTACTCAACATCCAGATCATGCTTAGATCAACTTTCAGTCGGTATTTAGCAGCTTTAGTGGTGAGTCCTCATACATTGAGGACAATATGAAATCTTTCATTTCAGTCTTTTACATTTCAATTTTACTTTATTATAGTTAGCTGGGGGGCATATCCCAAAAACTCAACCAAGTTAGAGGCTTTCTTAGACATAGTAGTAGAATCATCTTGAATTGTTGAGTTTATCTTTTAGTTATTGCTAAACTCTTAGTATGCTTTATATATTCAGATTAGTTGGGTTGCTCCCCATTTCAGATAGCCACCATTTTAGCTTCTGCATAGTTTATGTTTATTTAGTTTTCTTTCAGGATGCTTATGATATGCCAGACGTATGGTTAGCTTGGGGTCACTCGTGATCCTAGGTCTTGTGTTACGTCAAAGGGGTAGCCTCAGGGCATTACAACTAAAGTGAGTTTAAATGAAAAGTTTACGGACAATATGTTTAAAAAATAAAAATAAGAGTTTTAAGATTCTATACATATTGATCTTGGCCTTGAAAGATAAGTCCATAATATTACGTTTAAATGTAAGCATGAGTTATGCTTTTTAAAAGTACTTCTATAAAGTAATAGCCCATTTCCTTGTAAAGGGTGAATTAAGCATAATTGATATTTAGTATTTTGGGAGTAGTATCGAGCACCAAATTAGGTTAGAGTCTTTTATAACTAAAAAGTCCCATAAAAATACGTAGCCAACATATGATAGTATAACAATAATTCATTATGCGACTTCTCACTGCCTCAGAGAAGGCCCATTAGATGGATCCATAGTTACAGTATCATTCTATACCCCGAAAAAGTACAAGATGACCCTTGCAACGTGGGAGAAACGTTGTATCCTTGCTAGGCTCATGGTAATAATTGTCGGTTAGAGAAACTCCCCACAAGTAAAGTATATTCTTTTCATATTTCTTTTATTACATATCATATAGTTTACCTTCATATTCATGGATTGAGTCAGTTGAGTTGCTTTCAGTCATTCAGTCCAGTTATTTGCTCATTCAGCCACATTACATAATCGTACATTCAATGTGATGATATCATTCGACCTGCAACTTTTATGATGCAAATACAAGTGTTTAGAATCATCAACAGGTACTTTGTTGAGATCATCTTACACTCGTAGATAATATTTGGTAAGGCCTTCTTGCTTATGAAGGGCTTAAACTTCATTTCATGTTTTAGTAGTATTTGGGTTTCATTAAGTTTTGTCCTGGCATCTATCTTGAAACAATTAGAGGCTTCATAGACGGACATAATTAATTGTTTTTCATTGTTTCTCATGAAGTTTGTTTAACCTATGAATTATGTTATGAATTTCAAAACTGTATATTAAAACTTTCCTTGGAATGTCTAAATGCTCATATATTTAAGCTTTCGCTTATCTTTAAGAGTCATGTGAGTCATAGTTAACAAGAACAAGGGTTCACTTAGGGATCTGTAATGACTTGAAAAACTAGCAAGTGAAACTAGAGCCTAACGTGTGTGTGTTTGAGTTTGTTGTGGGGTTTGAGGTTGTAAAATGTCTTCCCGAGCTTAGGTTGAGGGGTTTAGGGGTTAAACATCAAGGTACGACTCCCCAAGGACCAACCAAGGGGTCCTTAAGGCAGACCTTAAATCCTAACCCCCAAGACCCCAAGAAACCAAAAAGCTATCAAATTGAGGATGAGCTACGGATGGGACCTACATCTCGTAGGTCCATCCAAGCCCCGTGGATGGCCTCCATGGGTCGAGGTCCAAAAATTTTAGTTGCAGCCACAAACCATGGTTAGCCAGTATGGCCCTTGGACCCACTCATGGTTCGTAGGTGGGGTTTCGTAGGTCTCTCTTGTAGAAAGCTGTCTAGAATCGGCCAATTGGAGGGTGTTTTGGTAAAATTCTTTTAAGTTAGATGAATGAGGGGATGATTATTATTGATTAATTAAAATATTTTAAGGCTTTTAAAGGTATTAAAACCCCTTTTCCAATTCTTTACTTCAAATCACCAAATAGAAATCTCCCACCCTCTTCAAATATTCTTTCTCTAGAAACTACCATTGGAGGTAAAGGATTCAAGTTCAAGATTTCACTTTTCTCACTCAATTTTCATGGAGTTTCTTCCCTAAAGGTATGCTAGTCTTCATATTTGATTAAGTTTCATTCAAGGAGCCATATCAAGAGATGATTCGGAGTTTCCAAAATCCCTCAAAAACCTAGGGTTTTGAATCTATGCATGGGTTCAATTCCAAAACGTTTTCAAAGGTTTATATATGATGAATTATGAATGGATTGTTGAATTAATGATGAATTATGTTGAATTTCTCCTATGAACCCACGTTTCCCCAAATTTGTAAGTTGTGAATGGTGATTGGGAATTGATTGATCATAAAAGTATGTTGAAATGTTTATGTTTATATTGAATTAGTTATTTAATCATGTTAATTCCCTTATCTATTATGGTATCTTAGATATATGGGTTGATATTTATTTATAGCCTTGGAGGGCAATTTCATGAAGGATCAATGTATGATCATGATATAAAGCGTATGTGTGTGATCTCAATGAAAGTATTATGATCATGTTTAGAATGGAATTGTGTTAGTATTGAAAGCTTCTTCTCAATTTAACACTTATGAATGATGATGATATATGTAAAAGGTTATTCTCACATACACACACTCACGAATAAAAAATGAATAAAGTTTCTGTGATAATGTTAATGATGATGTGTTGATTGAAAGGCTATTCTCAATTGTACACTAATGAATGATAATGACATGTTGTAAAAGGACTTTGTCATAATATGTGGATTCTTAGTTGAATAGCTATTCTCTACTTCAAATCTACAAGGTACCTAATGAACGAATGTTGAGTTTGAGATGGATGCCCTCACGTGAGTTGAGGCGGGTTATCTAGTAACAATCTCTTATCTCATAACAAGAACTAAAGTAATGAATGTTAAGTACTCTGTGGGAAATAATGTTAAGCACCGAGTGGATGGTGATATGAGATGAAAGCTCTCACGTGATTGGAGGCGGGGTTTATAATAGAAATCTCTTGAGATGGATGCCCTCACGTGAGTTGATACGGGGTATCTAGTAGAAATCTCTCTATCCCATAACTATATGCCCACATAGATTATTAGCTAGTGGATCCACCTAAGCTAAAAGTAATAGTCCTACCATAGGCAAGTAGGAATCCTTTATCTGGTGAGGGTGACAACGGGATTTCATTAATTGCTCACATACTATGTTGGTTAAGGCTTACCCCTACAAAGAATGTTAATGAACTATGGCTTCTCAAGAATGCACTACTTAGTGTGGGTGGTAGTATGGGATGCCATCCATGTATTGCACAAGTAGGCTTTGAGAGTAGTCATGGTGTGTTCCTCAATGTCAAAATGTTAAATGAAATGCATGTACTCTTAATGAAGCTAATGAGAATATTGGTTTAATGTCTCATGAAAAGAAGGTGTTTATAATGATGCTAGTAAGAATGCTGACTTATATGCTTAATGAGATGATGTATGCCTTACTTTGATTGTATTATGAGTTACTTCCTTGTTATAACTTATGAAATGTTCATGTTTCTTATGTATGAGCATTGTCTAATTATGAAAAGGAAGAATGGTAAGTTCACATTTGGTGGCCTTAATGTGGTACTTAGTTTGGATGGTGGTATGGTATGCTATTCATACAAATTTTAGAAAGTATGGATTGAGGTTACTTAAGGTGAAGGCTTAATGTGATGAAATGGCTTATATGTTGATTATGTTCTAATGTGATGAAATGGCTTGTATGTTGTCTATGTTTGTATATTATGTCTCTTACACTTATGTTCATGAAATTTTATCAAAGTGGCATAAAGAATGATTTCAAATGAAATGTTTGTTTTAAGCAGGATTTTTGCATGGCTATCATACACAGTAAATTAAATGTGCTAACCCATATTTATTCATTTTTACCAAAGTGTAGGTTTTGGCGTTTGAGTTGATTCTCTCTAGTTGAAGCATGGATTGAGTTCTTCCAAGACTATTGGTATGTCCTAATGGATTTGAGGACATGTACTTTTGATGTTTCATCTCTTTTATTGAAATAGACTTTTTTAGACTTTCTATTGTAAAGGGTCGTGACCCTACTTTTGATTACAATATTGTTTTTAGATGGCCATGTGAAACTAGTAGACTTTTGTTGTTTTAAATGTTTTTCTATTGTATGGATTTAAAGAAATGTTTTAATTCCATACCATTTTCCTTATATCAAATGCTACGAATGTTATGAGGCTTGCATGAGACTTTTTCGGAGTCTTATATGCCGTGTTACAACTAGTGGGTACCACTGGGTCGTGACAAGATAAAAAATGCTTCTCGAGTACCGGTCACATCCAGAGTGTAGGCTCAAATTGTTACAAAAGTGATCCCTGCTAAAAATTTGGTTATCGCTTAAGCGACACGTCCTTCGCTTAAGCGATAGGACCTTCGCAAAAGCGAGGCCTGCAACACTAGAAAACAAAGCCAAGTCTCAATACCTAAAGTACCCTCGGGATTCATTCAAAACCCTGTCAATGTAATCCACATATGTAACTCGATGTTCCAGACTCTATGGAACCATTAAAACATGAATCTGAGGTCTCATTGAATCCACATCCATGAAAACCACAAGAAACCAACACAACGCCTAAAAAGGCTTTAACAAGCACAGGACCTCTCAATAATCAACTAAGACCTCACTTAGGTCTAAAATCATCCACCAAATCAAATTTAACTCTTGGAATTTCGATCCAAACATTGAAACCCTGAATGCTGACCAAAGTCAGCCCAAAGGCTAAAGTTCAGTAAGTTCACAACTTAGGACCTCAAATCCACATAAAGACTCTGATAAAAAACCGACAACTCTCACAAAGAAGATTCCAAATTCCAGAACTAATAGCATCAAAAAAATTTAATTCTAACACTCAAAACTCCAAAAGACTCCGAAAACTACTTTTCAGCAACTTTGCCTTTTAAGACTAGAAACTTACTCAAGTTCTCATCTTTTTAGTTCTAATAAAATCTTTCAAAAATTAACATAAAAATCCCCACGGTCGATATCAAAAGGGGAAAAATGGTAATTTTATGAAACATTCCAAAAATGATTCACCGAGTCATTACAAGTAGATTGAGTTAAGGAAGGTGAGTAAGGATTTAGCTGGCTGATAGAGTTTGTTGGTGGATTTGAATTTAGGAAATTTGTAGGAAATTCTAGGGTTGACAAAGTGGGTGGTTTCAAGAAGTCATTATGTTAAGAATGGTTAGCTGATGATCGGTTAGGAAGGTGAAATGGTTTTTAGTGTAGGAGTTGGAAGTGGACAAAGGTGGAGTGACTTGAGATAGAGTGTATGGGTTCAGGGGTAGTAACATTGGGTGGTAATGGTGGCTATTGAAGGATCAGGGTTCTAAATTGTATCTCCAAGTGCATGTATCTTGATTATTGTGTGATGTTATGTGGTGAATTTGGATCGATCGATGGTACCTACCAGTATGTTTTGCTTATACTGATACTACTCTTGCTATACCACTTGAAATAGTATGGTTGTAGGATTAGTGATGTTTCTTAGATGAAGGCAAAGATGATCCTTTGACAACTTTTACTCATTATGTTCCTTATAGTGAGAGATGTGTCTTATTTTAATTGTACCCTCTTCAAAAAATCTTGTGCTTGTTTTGGTTAGTTCCTTGGGAGGAATCACTGTATTTCTCAAAAGTAATTATTGTAAATAAATTTAGGACTATTTTTGTATATAAATACGCTGATTAGTTTATATTTATTAACTATTGCATTTCATATTTCAATTTACATTTCAAGTTCAATTTGGTGCATCGGCAATGAGAAATTCTCTGTTTCACCCGTCAAACTCATCCGATAAATCAAAAGCGAAAATAGATCTTAAAATATAACATCAAATAACTTATTCAAAGTATTCTATTAAATATTTACCATAAACTCTAAATTTTATCTTTTACTTGTTAGTCCTTTATCATTTCAGATAGTATATTCATACTTAAAAAGTTGTATTTCACTTCTAACTTCTCTTCTAGTAATTGGTATTTTCCACATTTATATACTTATATGAAAGCTAAGTTATGGCTTGTTTTCGCTGTTTTAGTTATTTCCATTTGATTAATAGATTTTAGTATATCGGAAAAAAAATTGACTTACCTAACGGAGGGTAGTGAAGTTTCTTCACGAACCTTCAGATTTTGGATCATAAAAGTTATGTCTTAATAGTTTTATTTACTAAGAACTCAATAAATAGGGATCTATCTATTGGTTATGTAAATCATAAAATATTTGGTAAATATATGTAATTAATGAATCTGTGATAATTAGATGTCAAATGACCAATTTAAGTAAAATGGTGAATATAATAAATATATTCAAAGTTAAGTTGAATAGCTGCCAATATTAAGACTCTAAATATTCAGGAAATATCTGTGTTTTATTAAGTAGAAACTATCTTCAACAGAGAAAAAGTTATCTACATTTAAAATCTTGGATTCACTAATTAATTTCTTGAAACAAATATATAAAAAACAATTTATAAGTCAAAGTAAATATATTTTTCCATGGGACCCATTTATTATATTTGTTTTTAACAAGAAATTAATGTTATATATATTTTTGACAACTTATAGTATTCTTACACTCTAAAATTATACAAAACAACTAAGGGACTTCCCTTCATGTGCTGCAAGAAAATCTTGAGGTATAAATTTTTTGAATTTTATACAATCTCCATTTTTTTCTCTATTGTTGATTTTTCAGAAATGATTTTCTATGTTTAATATTTGTAAATATATTCTTCTAGTTGGTCTATGAAGTTTTGTGTGTATCTATGAGAAACCGACATAAAAGGAATCCTTACTATTAACAAATGTTTTATAAATAATATAAATTTATATTGTATAAATTGAATAAATTCTTAGTTTATAAATTAAACATTGATTCTATTACAGATCTAACATAGTCCTGCAATGTGAAATTCATTAGATGTAGCAGGTGGTGAATATAATCTTTTTTAATATCCACACACATAAAAAAATGTGTTTTCTAACAATTTAATTTACTATCTAAATTTTTTGATCTACATTAAACAGGTACCAATTATGTGTGGATTTCCTCTATGTGTATTCAGTATAAACAAATTGCTTAGCTGAGAAATATTTATGAACTTCTTGCATTTTTTCTTCTAAATAAAATGAAATCCTATTAGGACTACAAAGAATTTTTGAAGATCTTTACTTTATATCTTTGAAATACATCTTTTTTTTCTTAAAATATAGACTAAAGTTTGACTTAGCTCCTTTTATGTACAGAACAGTGAACATGACTAATCGTAGTAAAGAAGTGATCATTGACGAAAATGAGATAGACAAAATCTCTAATTTTCCCACACATATCCTCAATGAAATATTCAAGGACATGTCATTTTGAGAATTGGTAAAAACATGTGTATTTTCGAAGATATGGAGACATTTCTGGGCTACGCATCCAATTCTAGTTCTAGATAGGGAGTTCTTTAAAGAGATAAGTGTTACTATAGGATTGGTTGAATATGGTTTTAGTACCATGATTGACATTATTCTCTTGCGACATGATGGATCAATAGTCAATTTTTTACTTGATTTGTCAACCATCTTTTGTAATGATAAGGACGTTGACTGTTGGTTGTTATGAGTAACAAGTAAACGTGTCAAAGAACTTACCCTAAAAAATTATAAACACAAGTTTTATACATTGCATTTTTGTATATTTGATTTTCCAACTCGCACGTATCTAGATGTCACCAATTTCATAGTTAAACCACCTTCTCCCAATGCATTATTCCCAAATATCCTTAAATTGACCTTGAAGTTCATCAAAATTTGCCTAGACAAAGCAAATTATATCTTGAATACCTCATTACTTTCATCATTAACATTCATAGCTTGCAATCACATTCATTTCCTCACCATATATGCTCCTAGGATCAAATTCTTGACTATTCATGATAGTCATGACATCTGAGCAAATTTTTTTGAAAACTTGTCAAATGTTAGGGAGTTGTTCATGGTATTAAAAGGCCGTGAAGAATCAAAAACTTATGAACAACAGAGGTTCATTACATGGTCACGTCTTCTTTATTTGTGTTGTAACCAAACAAGGCTTGTTTTGAGTAATTCTTTCATTCAAGTGGGTATAATATAATCAAGACATATTTCAATATTCTTTACTACAAAGTTTTCAATAAATGTTACTATGCCTCTTACATATACTTAAACCATTAATGCATTTTTGATTTTATTTTACTAAGCATTTGGGTGCATAAATCATTCCAAAAAGGTTTCAACTGAAACCCTACCATTTGGAGCACGTAACATTGCGTGTCACATTTATTGATCTAAACCAAATCTCTGGTGTTCTTTCCTTGATTTGAAGTTCTCCCAACTTGCACTCACTGGAGATTGATGTAATGATTTATCACCTTCAATAAATTTTAATCAAGTTTAAGTTACATATACACTGATAGTAGGTAACGTTTATGTGTTATAGTATAGGTAATCTATCTTACTTACAATATTATCAGTTTAACTCGGATATCAGTAGCTACTTTTTTAGTGACTCCATAAAGAAAAAAAAATTACATAGTCACTGTATATAAGTTAAACACCTTACAGAGTTTAACCTATACACACGTACCGACAATGTAATGAATTTTATACACTATCAGAATCGTTATACAAATTAAAAAAATATCTACATGTAATATTTTATGGTAATGGAATTTCTAAAATTACTAACCTTTTATTCTCGTCTTTTTGCACTATATGAATTTCTATAGGTTGTCAATACCTCGAGTGAAAGAAACATAGATGAAATTGCACATTATTTGGAAGATCTAAGCTTTGTTGACAAACAATTTCAGAAGCTTGAATTTATGAAACTAAGAAAGTTTAAGGGGATGCAATTTCAACTCATTTTCTTAAAGCTCATATTGGCATATTCCCCTTAACTTTCAAGGGTGATTGTTGAACCTTCTGATGAACTTGATCTAGCTAATGTTTTGGGTTTGTATGACTACTAAGGATGTCCTTAAAAGCATAACCAAGAGTAAAAGTCATTGTAGCAACTCATGATCAAGTTGTGTAACTTGTGTTCAGAGGAGGATTCAAGATTTTAATCTATGGATTCTTGACCCTAATATCAATAGTAGAACCGTCATCGGATAAGTTTATGGGTTCATGTTTTAATATTTCAAAAAATTTCAGTGACTTTTACTTTTATGTAATATGGATATTATGGATGTTCTATTATTTCTTTGTATTTTTTCAATTGAAGACTTATTGTTGTTCTAAAATCATGTCATGATGCTCCCCGTTTTTAAAAGAATGAGCTCATTCATTTCTAGTCTGTTTTAAAAAGAATGATTTCCTTCCTCTTTTTTGGTTATATTTTAATTTCAAATTTCTGCATGACATCTTTAGGGCCACAATATTAAAGGGTATTTTGGTTCATTTGATATATACATTCAAAGTATTGATACATATTGTGCCTATATTGTTTAATAATATAGGATCTGACGCTCCTCCGGCTGGTCATGGCTTGTTGGATTACTCTGCTACTACACTTGGATTGATGAGTCCTCATGGATCGAGGACAATGCCATTATGATTTTTATTTCTTCTATGTCATATTTTTGTTTTAGACTTTACAAATCATTTAAGGGTTTGTCCCACATATATGATAGTAGAAGGTTTGTGTCAGACATACTTGTTGTTCTGGGTATTCTCTTATGTTTTTTGTTTTAGTATCTTGTATGGCTTAAATATTTGAGACATATATTTCCTTTTTATGTTGTGTCCTCATATCTTATATTAAATACATCATGCTTATGTGAAGTGGCTTTTCTAGGGCCTCTCAGGGTCCTATTAGCCATCTCATTTCTAGAGTCTAGTTTGGGTTGTGACGAACATGGTATTTAGAGCATGGGGTTTTTATGGTTCTATCTGACAAGCCACATTGAGTAGAGTCTTATTCATGAGTGTCAAGTGCGACTCATTTATGAATAGGAGGACATAAGGCGTTTAGGAAACTTCACTTCTGTCATTATTCTAAAGTCATGAGATAAAGTTGATTTTTATAAAGGCCTTGTTCCTAACGCTGTTTGATGCTTTTCAAGATATGCCTTCTCGAAGAGCTAACACAAGAAGGAATGTTGGTGACAATATGGAGCATGAGGTTCCTCAACTGCCGGTCGATCTTTTGGCTAAGAAAGTGTTATATGCCGAGTTTGGAGCCACTTTTCAAATGTTGCTCAAATTGTGAATGCCCAAGCTAATAGAGAAGTTGTTGGTCCCATGAACCCAATTGTTGGTATGACAACAACAAGGGTAAGGGATTTCACTAGAATGAATCCCCCGAAGTTTTATGGTTCGAAAGTTGAGGAAGATACCTAAGAGTTGATAGAGGGAATCCATAAGATTGCTGAAATCATATAGGAATAACTCCGATGGAAAAGGCGGAATTGGACA
Source organism: Solanum bulbocastanum (assembly GCA_037074985.1). Lineage (NCBI taxonomy): Eukaryota > Viridiplantae > Streptophyta > Magnoliopsida > Solanales > Solanaceae > Solanum > Solanum bulbocastanum. The sequence goes on along the minus strand of CM073601.1, from coordinate 31,575,741 downwards.
CTTACCATCTCAAGGATATTACTCAAGTTTGGTTGATCAACGGAAGGAGGAGAGGGCAATCGATGTTGGTCCTCTAGATTGGGAGTTTTTCTTGATTGTTTCTTTCTTATAGAGGTGAGGTATTAAAAGGTGTAAGAATTCATCAATCTGCAAAAAGGGAACATGAGTGTCAAGGAGTTTTCATTGAGGTTCACTCAACTGTCTATGTATGCTCCTATATGGTTGCCGACTCTAGAACAAAGATGAGTAGGTTTATGTCAGGCATGTCTAAAATGGTGGTCAATGAATGCTACCAAAAATCATGGTATGAGCGAACCACTGAAACACATTAAAATACTCTAGAATTTATTTATTTGTGTAGATTTCATTGTTCAAAAAAAAGAGGAAATCCTCTACTTATAGATAACAAAGGGTAGATAAAAAAGTGTTTATTGTGCCTTATCGGAAAGGTCACAACCCTTTGTAAAAGTCAAAACTTTAAACAAAAGTCAAAACATTTCAACAAAGTCACAATCCCTCAAAAACTCACCACCTTTCGAAAAAATCGCAACTCTTCAGAAAAGTCACACCTCTCCACAAAAGTCACAACTCTTCATTTTTCTTTCACTCATTTTAAAATTCAACATTCCCATTGTCAGTATTCTATATAAACCCACTCTATCAATTAAGAAACCTTCTTTAAATTTTCTTATTACTTGTTCAAATATAATAGCCATGGAACTAAACAAAGTAAAATAAAATCTCGGTTCTCTTATTTTTTTTATTATAAAAAAACCTTCATTTAATTCAACTGTAGAAAATATTAGAAATCAATTGACACATGATGATGATCACAAACAAGGGAGGAGGTTCGTGGAGGAATCAGAGAAAATAACTGGATACACATTCAGGAATCCCAACTTGTTACATAAGTTCTTACTTACTCTTCCTTCCTAGAAAACTGTAAATCATATGAGAGATTGTTTACATATGAGAGATTGGAGTTGTTAGGTATTTAGAAGTGGATCTTGATCAAATTTACCTTCTAATGACTCTTCGGTCCAACTTATATCGTTGTTTTTTCTATTTACTTATTTTGGGCCATAAACTCCAAAGTTTTTCTTCTTCTTTATTTCTCTCTTAAACTTTGTGCTCACACAAACACATCTTATGCAGGTGACTCTATTCTAAATATATTAATAAAAAAGCAAAAAAAAAGAAAATGATTACCCGATCTGCCTTCCTGAAAGCTTACAAAGATGAGAGCAACTAATGTAGATAATGAGAAACTTACTAGATTTGCCATCAAATACATTTGTACATTCTTTATTTGATTCCGGTTTAAGTAAATTACAATAGACTCAATTCATTTGTACCTTCTTTATTTGTTTATATAATTTTTACTTAATTATTTATTATGGAGATCTCTAAAATGAAATTATAGTATGTATATTTTTATGATAGTTGGTAAAACTTTTTTTGCAACCTCTGATTACTCCTGAAAAACTCAAGCTTAATTTAGTTATAACAATTTACGAGTTATGTTAGAAGAATGGATTGAAGAAAAAATTTATTGATCTATGGGAGAAAACTGGAGAGGTTGAAGTTTTCGTCAATGGAAAACTTGTAGGGAAGGGAAAATAATGTGGAAAAATAATAAATGCAAAAAGTTAGGGATGCACACAATGAATATTACGACGTTGTACGAAATTTGAGTGTGAAAGCCACTATTGAATCAACATTGTGATAAAATACAAAGATGAGTCAAACTTCAATGAGATATCCATTTAATGTTTTCAATTTTTTAGAGGGTATATTGGTGTTTTATATATTAGCGTATGTACGATAAAATATTGTGTTAATTCTCAAAAACAACTTGGTGATGAGTGATTAGTTATACATTATATATGTCACTTAATGTGCAATTTTCATATTTCAAAACAAAAAGTGTACAACTACTACATTGACAAAAGGTCCATACACCAAAAAAGTAATTTATACTTGTTTTCATCATTAAGCATGATTAATTGTTAACATAAACAAAGAAGCTAATGAGTTGGACTAAGTCAAAACTCAAATAAGGTTGAAGTAGTGATAAAGCATTCCACAAAGGAGTTGAAGTGCATGATTCTTACAATGGTAAGTTTCATTTATATTTATAGTAATCCTTTAGCATCTTTACTTTATTATATAATGTCTTAATCAATAAACATGACACATTGAATGTTTGGGACATCAACAAAGAAATTAAAGGAACTTATATTTTTCCTTTTACATTGCTCCTGGATACGTTGACTTTTAGTGATCATTTATACATGTGAATTTAATTATTTTCATGTTGTAATGACCCTCTCGGTCATTTCCTTTATATTGCATTAATTTTGCTGCTTAGAGCTTTTCTACACTAATCTTACGTCATTTATAACTTTTTGAGTCTGATAATTTCATCACCTGATCGTTCATTTGATTTTATATGAGTTTGCTTATTTTGGATCTTTTGAATTTGACCTTTGGTGTGGTACTCCAGGCTTTCGTGCCTATTTCGATCTATCTTTTGGGTTTTTTTTTTTGTCTAAAATAGACCTTGGGTGTGGGACCCACTTTTTGTTGATATGTCCTGAGTTGAAAGTTTTGACAGAGCGTTGAATCTAGAATGTCACTTCTAATTGGGTATCATATTCCTTTCGTGTTAGTCAGACCTTGATCAATTTATGAAGGTTCAGTTGAGACTTGGGGTTTTAATCCCAAGTATTCATGCATCAGTTGTTGGTGAAGATGCTCAAGTTGAGCCTAGGTGCGCTTCTACATAGCCACCCCTGTGGAACCGCTCTTGTGAAAAGGTGGTCGCACTTGGGAATGTGCCCAAGTCAGTAGGCCTCGCTCAAGCACAACCTTGGTCGCACCGAGAACCTCACGCCTATAGAACCAATGCCCGATTCTGTGGAGTAGGTTGACCAGTGGACCTATGCACCAGCGGATCTTTTCCCCATACCTGTGATATTGAGGTCACATGTTTGGCCTTTACAATTATTAAAATCACTAATTTCTAGTTTCATTTTGGGACCTGCGATATTAGGCAATTTGATATCTTAAAAAGTCATATTCGTGATGAATTTTCTTGTTTAACAACTGTTGGAAAACTATATGCATGGCGGAAGCATAGTAGAATCATACGACTTACATGAATAATAGACAACATATTGTTTATGCTAGAACAAGTATAATCATGTTAGTGCATATAAAATTTTCTGAAATTTAACTAAAGAATTACCTCTTAAAGTGTGAGAAAATACCTTCAAGTCAATCCACAAGCTATTCGGCAAGCTACAACCTTTAAGCGAATCCACAAGCTAGTCCACAAACTAGACCACAGTTTTGAGGTCTTCTACAATGATCCCAAGTTCACTTCCGAACTCTCTCAATACTTGGGTGGACAAGTATTTTATAGAGAACTTCATCCTTTCAAAAGTTAGAAGAATCCCTATTTATAGAAATTTCTGCCTAGTCCAAGGAGAAAGAATACCATGTCTTTCATTAGAACAGAAAAAAACATGTACATCTCCCTTTCCTTAGAATAGAAAAATTAATGTCCTTCTCCCTTTCCTTAGAATAGAAAGAGTTATATACTTCACCCTTGCCTTAGAATAGAGAAAGACACATACTTCTCCCTTTCCATAGAATAGAGAAAGACACACACATCTCCCTTTTCCCTTCAGAATAGATTCTGAGTTCTAGTCAAATATGAGCACGGTAGGGTCCACAAAATTAATTTTTAAGGCTTCCTATTATGGAAATAATTCTTAATAATAATTTGAATTATTCTTACTGATGAGTCCGAGATTCTCATATAGGGCTTTATTTGGTTAGATGTAGTGTCCTGAAATGCTTATTTTGTGCCAATAACTCTTGTCAAATCCTTGATTCCCAGGAATTTTGATTGTGGAACAAAGCATCAACACTAATTTTTAAAAAGGAACGAAGCGAGCTGAAAGAAACAAGAAATGAAGACCTAGTGATCGCCAAGTCCCTTTGGTGAATCGCCGAATGGCCACCATCTTGCCTAAAGTTCCAGTGTGCCATTCCCTGAAAGAGAAAATCAAGTTGACGAGAGAGAGGAGTAGTCAGCGTGTCACCGAGTGGTTCCGCGATGCAGTGTTGGATTGCCCAAAGTTACATAACTTGAGGATGCTGAAGGCCAAAGCAAAAAAAAAGTTGACTGAAGTGACCCAAGGGCGGATCGCCGAGCTGATTGGTGATCCTAACTTACTATGCCGAATAGCCCTTCGCATCATATTTTTTGGCGACTATAAATACATTTTTAGTTCAGTATCTATTAATCTTTTTATCAATTAAATTTTTTCTGAAGATTGATGAGAGTAATTTTGGGTTTGAACTCTGAGTATTAAGACAAGTTTTCCTTTGCTTTGAAGAATTGAAGTTTTTCACGTTTTAGAAATTGGAATTCTTCAATTTGGACCTTTGTAAAGACGAATTTAATCTTACCCAGTTGATAAAAACACAATTTGGTAACTAATTTAATCATACCCATCATATTATTATGTAATTATAGATTGATTTGGCTTACTCGAGAGAGAGGTTTTAAAACCAAGATTATTGATTGTTGGTATTTGGGTATTGGGTTGTCATCGCTTCAGCTTGAGAGAGTGAATCCTACACCCTTTTCTACATATTCAGCTCGAGAGAGTGAATGGACTAAGGAATAGGCTGTTCTTATTTTGTATTCTTGTCGATGTTTGAGAGAAATTGACTTGATTCGGGGTAAATTTTTCTAGAGAAAGTTTACCTCCTCTATAGTCTAGCCTATTCACTAATTCGTAGTTATTTTCTAACAGTTGTAGTAACCCATTTGTCTAGATTAACCTATAATCAAAATCACATCCCAAGAACCCATCTCGTTATTTTTTATTTCGTATTATTTGATTCTGTTGTAGTTGCTAAATACAACCAAAACCCCATGTTATTTGACATTCGTGTCACCCCTTAATTTGAATTATGTTTTTATTCGATAATATCTATTCCTATGACTGATTTTAGAATATTTACACTTTAATCTTGAATCTTAAACACGTACCACTCCCTAAGTGATTCGACCCCAACTCATTTAGTTAGGTTATTATACTGACTAACGATCGTTGACGCTTACAACTGGATTAAGTTTTCTTGAAACGTTAATCAAAATGGCTCTGCTGTCGGGGAGTGGTGTTGGTTAAGATTCTTTGGTTAAGTTGAATTTTATTCTTTTTAGTCATAGTTGAATCTACTTACTTATAATTTTGGTTTTCTTTTTTGTGTTTTGTAACAGAGAGTATGAGTTTGAATGGAAGCAATGGTAGCAAAGTGGACCACCAAGATGACATCAGCAACCTCAACGATGTAAATGATCCTAATGTTAATCATCCTTATGTAATGGGTGGAATTGGTGTCTTTCGCTTGCCTACGGCTAAAGGGAACAATGTGTTCCATATTACAAGTAAATGTTGCAGCTCTTGCAATTGAAATGGTTGTTTGGTGTGCTGGCTCATGAGGATCCCCATGAGCATATTAGAAACTTTTTGATGTTTTTGGGTCATTCTCCTTCAAGAATATATCCCAAGAGTCTGTCCGGTTGAGGTTGTCACTATTTTCTTTAATGAGAGAAGCATGTAAGTGGTTGGATGGATTGCCACAAGAATCAATCACTTCATGGGAAGAGCTTGTAACCACATTTCAAGTGCGATTTTTCCCCCTTCGAAGATGATGACTCTTCGGGACTGCATCTAAATCTTTAAGAGTTTCAAATGTGAGCCAATTCATGAGATTGTGTTGCGGTTGAAGAAGTTTGTGCTACAATGCCCCAACTTATGGTTTTCCCGACAATGTTTTACTGTAGTATTTTTACCAAAGCCTTGATTCAGTGAACAAGGATGTAGCGGACCAACTTTCTCCAAAAGGTTTGGTGCAACAACCTTACATTATAGAAGTCGAGCTTTTGGATCGTATAACCACAATTAATCGAGCTTGTTACACCCGCGAATATCAGGTCTCCCCTCTTACGATTAAATTGACAAAGGAGCAACTTGAGAAAGACTAAGAAAGGGATCAAATCTTGGCAAAGATCATGACACAACTTGATATTTTTTCCAAAATGTCATGGGAGCTAGTGCTCGAACTATCAATGTTGTAGGCGTCGGGTACGTAAATCCCAATGAGGCCAAGTTTGAGGTGTAGTATAACGAAGAGGTGAATTTCCCAGCCAACCAAGGAGGAGGTTATTGTTCAAACTACTCGAGGTAGGGTGGTAACCAAGGTTTGAATAGGGATAAAGGCTGGAAGGATCGTGATAGAGAGTGGAGGGATCGTTACCCTACTTGAAAGGAATGCGATGGGGAGAAGGACAAGTGCATTCCTCCCTACGAGCGCCAAAAGCCAAAGGATTCCGAGGGTGGTCGGTCTGAGGATATGTTGTCTCGTATTCTCTACATGATTAATGGGTCAGACAAAATTTTGAAAGAGATGAAGGAAGATGCGTCGACCCTTAGCCATACGGTTACCTCTCATTCCATCTCAATCAAATAGTTGGAGACCCAAATGGGTCATATCTCGTCTCATTTACCAGCAACAACAAGGGGGGTTGCTAGTGATACTATGGCCAACCCCAAGAATGAAGTTTTATTGAGGAATTGCGTCATACCACGATGTTAACAAAGGCGCTTCTTAGGAGGCAGTCCATGTTTTATTTGCTTTCTTTTTGATTTTGAAATAATCGTGTGTTGATTGTGTAGGTTAAAGTGTGGATTGTGTTTGAAAAGTGGTGATTGGTGAGCCAAAAGTCCAGTTGGTGACTCACTGAAGAGGTCGGCAAGCCCGAATTGGACCTCCGTTGGACTCATGGAATTTTGAAATTGGAGTTTATAAAACTGGGCGAGCCCAAGAGAAAATTGGCAAATCACTGACCAGGTCGGCTATTATGGTTTTTTTTGCCATTTGGACCCCCACATCAACTGTAGGTCCTATAAAACTCGGCGATGTAAGTGCCCATTTGGCCTGTCACTGAGTGGGTCAGTGAGCAAACCTGATGTTGAGGACTGGACGGTTTTAAAGGCCAAAAGTTTAGAAGTTCAAAATATTTCATATTCCCTCACTTTTCAACTTTCCAAACTCACACCCGCACTATATTATTCTATATTTTTGTGTTTTTATTGGGTTTTAATTATCGATTATGTGTTCAAATTTGTATTCTTTGCCACCTAGCTTTACAACGTGTTTATTCGACTTGTAAGGTTGGTTTTCCAAACCCTAAATTCTTATTTAGAAATTTTTACTCATTTGTAATTGATTTTATCTTATTGAAGTGTGTTGGGCCTCTCTGATTCATAAATATGTATGTGTGCGCCTGTTTTAATTTGAATATTGTGCCTACAATGTCTTTATTGGTAATTTCCCAATTTGTTTGTGCTTAAAATTGATTAAAATTATTGGGTCTAGTTGGGTGAAGTCTAAATAACCCACATTTGTGCTGAATAACATATTTTGCCCAATGATGGAGCGATTGACGTCATTCTTAAGGGAAAAAGTCGTCAAATGGCCAAATTTGGACAAATCGGGAGAAGTTTGAGTATCCCGGGGGGATGGGTGTAATGGGTCTAGGTCTAATTGAAGGGGTGCATGATTTGATTATGTTTTCGTGGGGGTTGTGGGGTTGGATTTTGTAAGTTAGGGTTTAAAGTACACACGTTGGGCCGTTTGGCAAGCTTGGTCGAGCTCGCTGAACCACTCGGTGATTCACCGAATCCCCCTAGATCGCCTTTATTTTCATGATAAATTTGAGTTTGGGTTCTGTAACGTTCGATGAGAAGCCTGAGTTCGCCGAGTGCACTTGACGACTTGCCGAAAGTCCTTCTAAATAGCCCTTTCTGTGCCCCTAACCCCTAAAATGCAATGTAACTTTCGGCGGGCTAGTCCTTGCTCACCAAAGGGTATTGGCGATTCACTGAAAGGCCCATCCCATCGCTGACATGCCAAATTTTCTAGGAATTTTTGAGACGATCCTTTCAGCGAGCCCGATATGGCTCGCCAAAGTGATTCGACGACTTGTCGATCGGTTCGGCGAGTCTGTCTACTTATTGTAGGCAAACTCTATTATTTGCAAGTGGTCATCCCAATTAACCTTGAAATCTATAGCACATGCCCTCAACATATCTTTTAATGTTTGGATGGTGCGCTCTTCTTGCCCATCGGTTGAGGGATGAAAATCCGTGCTAAGCTTAATTTTAGTACCAATCCCTTTTTGGAATGACTTCCAAGAGTGTGAAGTAAATTGAGTACCCCAATCCGAAATAATAGATAAAGGGACCCATGCAACCTCACTATCTCACTTATATACAACTTGGCATAGTCTTCCGCCGAATGAGAAACCTTGATGGAAATGAAGTGGGATGATTTAGTTATGCGATCTATAATGACCCAAATAGAATCATGTTACCTTCAGGTATGAGGCAAATCGATAATAAAATCCATATTTACCTCTTCCAACTTCAAAGTGGAAATTGGTATATCATGTAATAAGCCTTCTGGCCTTTGATGCTCAACCTTAACTTATTGAAAATTAGGACATGTGGCTACAAATCCCGCAATATCTTTCTTCATACCATTCAACTAATAGACTCTTGTAGATCACAATACATTTTGGTGGCTCCCAAATGAATAGAATACCGAGAACTTTGAGCTTTTTCTAAAATTTCACTCCTCAACCCATCAACATCCAAAACACATAACCGACCTTGGTACCTAAGCACCCCATCTCCCCCTTGGGAGAAAGTCTCTACGGACTTTTTGATTACCAACTCTTTCAACTCAACTAATAAAGGATTAAGATCTTCCTTAGATTTCACGTCCATCACAAAGGACGATTTGGAACCATTATGGACCATGACACCACCCTTGGTGGAATCCAGTAGTTGGACACCTAGTCGGACCAATCTATGCACTCACAAACCAATTCTTTCTTTTCATCCTCTATATGAGCCACACTACCCATGGATAATCTACTAAGTGCATCTACTACCATATTAGCTTTGTCGGGGTGGTAAAGGACATTTATGTCATAATCATTCAAGAGTTCTAACCACCTTCTTTGTAGGAGATTCAAGTCTTTTTGACTAAACACATATTGAAGACTCTTTTGATCGGTGAAAACATCCATATGGACCCCATATAAATAATGTCTCCATATTTTCAAGGCAAATACAACCTCCACTAATTCAAGATCATGGGTCGGATAATTCTTCTCATGAACATTAAGTTGCCTTGAAGCATAGGCAATCACTTTACCGTTTTGCATAAGCACACATCCCAAACCCACTCTAGAGGCGTCACAATATACAATAAAACCATCTGTACCCTTTGGTAAGGTCAACACCGAAGTGGAAGTAAGTCTATCCTTCAACTCTTGGAAGCTTTTCTCACAATCCTCTGACCACTCAAACTTAGCTTTCTTTTTAGTCAAAGTCGTCAATGGAGAAGCAATGGAGGAAAACCCATCAACAAACCTCCTATAGTAACCGGCCAAAACCAAAAAGCTTCTAATGTCGGAAGGAGTTAGAGGTCTACGCTATATCTTGACTGTATCTGTCTTCTTGGGATCTACCTCAATACCCTTGCTTGACACAATATGACCAAGTAAGTCTACAAATCTCAACCAAAATTCGCACTTGCTAAACTTTGCAAAAAGTTGTTGGCCCTTAAGAACTTGCAATACAATTCTCAAATGGAACAGATGTTCATTCTCACTCCTTGAATAGATCAAGATATCATCGATAAATACAATCACAAACATATCTAAGTATTGCCTAAACACCCTATTTATTAAGTCCATAAACGCCGCCGAAGCATTTGTCAACCTAAATGACATAACCACACAAATTCATAATGACCATGTCGGGTCCTAAAGGCCGTCTTGGGAATATCAACCCCTCTCACCCTCAATTGGTGATAACCCAAATGAAGGTCAATTTTGGATACATAAAGTTGATTGAACAAGTCATCAATTTTCGAAAAGGGATATTTATTCTTAATGGTCACTTTGTTCAATTGATGATAATCAATGAGCATTCTAAGAGACTCATCCTTCTTTCTAACAAACAACACCGGAGCACTGCAAGGAGAGATACTTGGTCAGATGAAGCCTTAATCTAATAAATCCTTTAGTTGCTCTTTCAACTCTTTCAACTCGATCGGAGCCATTCTATAAGGCAGAATGGAGATATGTTGCGTATCCTATAAAAGGTCAATACAAAAATCTATTTCCCGCTCAGGAGGAATACTAAACAAATCATTGGGGAAAGCTTCAGGGAACTCATTCACTACCGAAATCTACTTTAGAGAAGGGTTTTCAAACTCAACATCCATCACCCTAACAAGATGGTAAATGCACCCTTGGGAGATCATTTTCCAAGCTTTAAGGCAAGAAACAAATTGACCTCTAGGGATAGAATTTCCCCCCTTCCATTCTAAAATAGGTTCATTTGGAAATTGGAATTTAACCACCTGAATCCTACAATATATAGAGGCATAACATACGTACAACCAATCCATTCCCAAAAATCATAACAAAGTCTAACACGTCTAGCTCTACAAAATCCACCAAAGTATATCTGTCGGAAAAGGAAATGGGAAAACTTCTATAGACTCTTTTAGCCACCACTGAGTCACCAACCGGGGTAGAGACCGAAAAAGGTTCTACCAACACTTCGGGGAGTATTTCAAACTTTATGGCCACAAAAGGTGTCACAAAGGACAAAGTGGCACCGAGATCTAACAAGGTATATACATCAATAGAAAAAACTTTTAACATACCGATCACCATATTCAGGGAGCTTTCTTGGTCACCTCAGGATTGAAAAGCATAAAAGTGGTTTTGCTTTTGAATAATGGAGTTGGAAACGCTTGGAGGAGATTGTTTATCTTCCCTTCCCTTAACCTTGCACATTGGACGATCTCTCATCTTGTGGCCAACCTTTCAACAACTAAAACACCCATCGATACTAACAAGACACTTGTCATCATGCTTTCTACCATATTTTGCACAATTAGGCCTAGCAACAAAGAACCACCATTATTACCTCCGTGATGTTTAGGGTTGGAAACCCTATCCTTGTTCCCCCTTGGAGCACTAAAGGCACCTTGGTTAGAGAACCTTTATTTGAATCTTGGCCAACCTTCTCCATCAGACCTAGCATTGGAGAAGCTCCCATCACTAGTTCTAGCCCCTTTTACATCTCTATTCCTCTTCTTGAGTTTTCACTCTTCAATTTGTTGAGCATATTATGAGCCTTGAGATATCCATGTCATGATGGAGCATTTCCTACGACATTCTTCTTGAACCAAGTCGAACACACCCGTCAAAAACCTACTCATCTCATCCCTCTAATTTGCCACCATAGATGGAGGATACTTGGATAGTAGGGTAAATTTCAAGGCATACTCCTTGACACTCATGCTACCTTGCCTAAGGTTTAAGAATTCCTCTACCTTAGCTTCCCTCAAATCTCGGGGAAATAATCTATCAAGGAATGCCGATTTAAACTCTTCCCACTCTATGGGACCCGCTCCAACAAGCCTATTTCTCTTCCATTGAGTATACCAAACTCCGCTTTCTCTTGTGGAGATACTCTCATAATGTCAAGCACTTTATAAACCTCATCAATAAATCTTTGGGGATCCTCTTCCACTTTAGAGCCATGGAATTCAGGAGAGTTCATTCTAGAAAAATCACTAACCCTAGAAGCAGCCAAATTTGCATTAGGATTGATCGGAGCTACCACATCTCTATTGGCTTCAGCCACCAAAGCTTGGGCCAACATTTGAAAAGCCGACCTAACCTCCTCATTTGACATAGCTGAAGGATCAATCGGAGCTTGAGGAGCTTGGGGAGGAGATTTTTTATTCACATTCCCCTCTTCCATCCTTCTAGAATTAGCCCTTCATGTATTTATTTCCTGAAGACATAAGAGAAGGATTAGGAGAGGGACTTTATAGTGTTAAACTCTAAGGCACGACTTACGATCAATGAAAGAAGTGAAATTTCGTAAACATCTTATAGCCTCCCATTCATAAGTATGGCGCGTTTCACACTTATGAACAAGACTCTACTAGACGTGGCTTATGAGACATCATCCTAGAATCATTCTAAACCTTATGCTCTAATTACCAAGTTTGTCACAACCCAAGGAAACCTCCTAGAGGTAACAAGGAACATGGAACCCCAAAATGCACCATGTAAGCCACTTAGCATATCATAACATAAGTAAAGAACAATAAAGAGTAAAAATGCATTTAAGTCCATATTTTTTCATAAAGGAAAGAAGAAGTCTAGAGTTGTCTCAATTAGCAATCTATTACAATATTTTACTCAAAATAGGGTCACAGCCCAAAACAACATAATTTGAAAGTTAGAATACAAGAATGAAACTACAATGACAATATCCGTCCTCGAATCATGAGTACTAACCAAACAAGCAAGGAGAATAGTCAAATCCAAGGTTGAACCAAATGATGTCCGCCTTAAGAACCAGACCCTACACTTGGGAAAATTGTAGAGAAATTTGAGTTAACACAAAAATACACTAAGTATGGTAGCCATGCATGAAAACCTTGAAAACATGCGAAAAAGGACATTTTAGTTGAATTCATGCAATTTGATATGTGAAATCATCATTTTGAGGATAGTGGAAAAACATAAGTCATAAGCATTATCAACTCATAGATCATCACATCATAAAAGGAACCTACCACATATACCCTCAAAGCCTACTTGTGCAATGCATGAGTAAAATCCCATAATGTCACCCATACAGATACCTTCATATTTCATATTCTTGTTCATATTATTGTACTAGTGAGAATAATCCTTAACCGACATAGACCAGGTGAGCTAACATGGAATCTGGTGTCTACCCCACACCGAAAAGGGGTTGTTCTACTTATCTAACGTAGAACCATACTCTTAGCTTAGGTGGATCCATTAGCTAAAGAAATATGTGGGCATGTAGTTATGGAATAAGGAGATTGCTACTAGAAATCCGGACTCAACTAAGGTAGAAGGTTTCCATCTCATGAGATACATACTTTAGGAACCCGGACTCAACTATCGTATAAGCTTTCATCTCATATACATATCCACTCGATTCTAGGCATTAATTCCCATAGATTACATATTAAGTCTTGACTTAAGTTCATATTCATGGAAGAATGTCTTGACATTACATCCATCATAATTCATACTATAGCTCATAGATTCAATAGGTGAGACTAGTCTTCCAACCTTAGAATTACTACATGTGGCAAACCTTTCATATCATATATTATTCATGCATAAGTGTGTACATGAGGAAAACCTCCAGTCAATACAACAACTAGCTCATAATCATAATCACTTTACTCTCAAAGTGTTCATAAACATATACATAACTATCAGAATCATGCATAATTCTCATACTTTGTCCTTCAAGGATCATAGATCATACTTCCATAATCACATCTATAATTACCACATTAGACATGGATAATAACATAATTCAATTAACTCAACTATCACAAGCATAATCTCACATCATCCTTCTATAATCATCAAACCCACATCACAAGATTCATAATTGGGGAAATTAGGGATTTCATGGGTTCTTAGAGGTTTCAACATAAAAACCAACATAAATAATCAATTCAATCATAATATAAAGTAATTGAATCATGGAAATCATTTTTGAAAGGAACCCATGGCTTGGAGTCAAACCCTAGCTTTTTGGGAGAATTTTTAACTTTGAATTTGAGTTTCAAGGGACTCCATGGATGAAAACTATCCATGGATGAAGGACTACCATACCTTGGTGATGAATCCCCATGAAATTTTAGAAGATCATTGGGCCATGTGCCATAATAATTACGACCCATACCCTTAGCCAATTTAGCTCTTAATAGAGGATCATTTAAGTCAGGTTTTTTTGTTATTAGGATAGGTGAATTCTTATAGATCCAACCCCCAAGGGAATTGGACGTGATAATTTTTAATCATCCAGCTCGAGCAAGAAAAAAAAGAACCAAACCCTTGCTCTTTGAAATCCTAGACTCCAACTTCCCTCTTGTTCTTCCTTGAGTTCTAAAGAGAAATTTTGGAGAAGATGAACTCTTTTGGGTTTTGGGAAATAATGAAGTGAATGGGTTAATGACTTTAAAAATCTTATATAGTTTTATTAAAACTATACAAAATGATATCACTTAATACTAACTTAAAAAGGAATCACCTAAAATAACCCCCACTTTAAAGTGGGGTGCCAGGCCTCACGACCAAGCTCACGACCCGTCAAGGGTACCACGGCCTGTGGTGATGCTTGTGGTCCCTTGACCAGTAGCTATGCTACTAGAAACAAGCCCCCACAAGGTGAAGGCAACCCCACGAGCCTTCCCATGGGTCGTGGTCTTCATCACGGGTCGTGAAGTGGCTTGTGAAGGGGAGCCTTCTTTGGGGAAGTTTTGTGGGCTCACAGCCTCACCACCACGGATGAAACCACTGGTCGTGGTGGCCGCCATGGGTCGTGAATACCCTTATGGTCATGATGTGCAGTGTCTTTGCCAATTTTGGGCAAGCCTTGGCCCTTGCCTATCTTCCTTAGCTCTTGCCCTCTTTGATTGATGTTAACCCTCATGTTTAGCTCTAGTTTTCAGAGTGTTACACATTCATACCTTAGAGGACATTTAGAGAGCATGTGTGATCGATTTCAACAGTAGTTTGGATTATCACCTATGTTTCATAGAGTTCGCCTATAATAATAGATATCATTCAAGTATTCATATGGCCCCTTATGAGGTACTATATGGGTGTAGATGTAGGTCCCTGATTGGTTGGTTTGAAGTAGGTGAAGCAACCTTGATTGGGCCAGATTCGGTTCATGAGGCTATGGAGAAAGTTCAGCTCATCAGAGATAGACTAAAGACATCCCAGAGTCATCAAAAATCCTTTACAGATGTAAGGAGAAGGGACTTAGAGTTTGAAATCGATGATTGGGTTTTCCTGAAGGTGTCACCTATGAAGGGGGTGATGAGATTTGGCGAGAAAGGGAAGCATAGTCCTAGATATGTATGTCCTTACATAATTCCGAAAAAGGTTGGTAATGTGGCTTATAAGTTAGAGTTGCCAGCATAACTAGGAATAGTCTATCCAATATTTCACATTTCCTAGTTGAAGAAGTGTGTGGGTGATCTGGCATCAATTTTACCATTAGAGAGTGTGGCTGTGAAGGATAGTCTAACTTATGAAGAGGTTCTAATTTAGATTCTTGACCAGAAAGTTCGTAGGTTAAGGAATAAAGAAGTCGCTTCAGTGAAGGTTTTGTGGAGGACTCAATCCTTAAGAGGGAGCTAGTTAGGAAGAAAAAGAAGCCATGAAGGACAAGTATCATCATCTCTTTCCTTCTGATTCCATTTCAACTTTAGGTAATAATTCCCCTCTAGTCTCTTGGTTTACTCTTATGTAAAATCAGACTTAGTATCTTGTTCCTTCAATTGTTCTTGCATTTCAGCATAATTGCATGTTCTTGGAGCTCACTTCAGTTAGATATCAGTTTCTAGTACATAGTGGTAGGGATTATAGCTCATTCCCTCCATACTCAGCTAGTTTAAACTTCATTCGAGGAATGTTCCCAAGAGGGAGATAATGTAACACCTCAAAAATTAGACTTGGAATTTTCAGAAGAAAAAGGTAAATCAGGGAGGGATTCATGGGCCATATTAGGACCACAGTCCATCACCTTCATCGTGGCTTACACCCACCCAGAACTGGTGGACCACGGAGCCCTTCACGGGCCATGGACCACCAAAGAAGGCATGGGAAGGCTCGTCGAAGCAAGGCAGAGCCACCTAAGGCTCAGGCATCAAACCACGGAGCCCTCCACAGGTCATGGTCTTGATGACTGATTGTGGTAAGGCTCGTCAACCTGAACTAGTAGACCCCTAGCCCCAAGTGAAGAACCGTGGTGGCCTTCACGGTCTTTGGTCCTTTATACGGTCCGTGAGGTGGATTGTAGAGGGGAGTGTCCAGGACCAGTAGACCTTGGCCAAGAACCATGACCCACTTGACTGGTCGTGGTCCCTTTGATGGTACGTCAGAGGCACCACGGTAGGTCTCTGTCAGCTTTTAAGTCAGGATCATTTTGGTTTTTTCCCCTATGAATTGGACACCTAAACTACGTTGTTTAACCTCTAAACTACCTTGTTTTACCAAGTTTAAGCCTAGTTCTCTAGTTAGAACTTCCCAAAATCATGATTCTCCAAAAAATCATCGAACTTAGGGGAAAATGAGAAGAAAGAGGCGCTAGTTTTCCCAAGAACAACTAGCAGGTTTCCATCAACTTCCAGACCCAAAATCGAAGGATTTCTCCATAGATTTCATCACCAGGTATGTGAGATTTCACTAGAGGGTTCCTTTCATCCACTGGGTCCCTAGAATTCAGTCAGATTCTTGATTCTCTGTATCTTGTTTAGACCTAGAGTTTCTAAAACTTTAGAAAATTGTTGTGATTTAGCTGTTGTAGTATTCCTAATCGAATTAGCTTATTTCTTGGAAAATTTGCTTAGTTTCTTGTATGAAACTCAGAACTGAACCCTAGTTGTATGATTTCTTTTAGTTCATGAATTATACTTGCTAGGTTAGTAAAACAGATATTCATGCTCCACATTCAAATGTTACTTTATCAGTACATAAATGTGCATTCTTAGATTTGCCTATGAGTATTTTGAGTTATACATTAATTCAGTTATGTTATGTCATATACATATTCAGTTGGGAGTAGACTTAGCACTGAGTTGGACTAGGGTTCAGTGTACCCTTATAGTCCTAGAATTAGGTGCCCCACTAGGAGTATAAGTCCCCCATGTGGGCATCAGATTTAGTGATCAAACCAATCATGTCTTTATGCCCCTGGCAAGGTATATCGGGTCCTCTCGATTGGGCATATACAGCGGACTCCATGTTTAGCTCACATTGTTTTATATCGGTTAATACTAGCTCCCACAGTCAGATTCTA
Source organism: Solanum bulbocastanum (assembly GCA_037074985.1). Taxonomy (NCBI): domain Eukaryota; kingdom Viridiplantae; phylum Streptophyta; class Magnoliopsida; order Solanales; family Solanaceae; genus Solanum; species Solanum bulbocastanum. Next base: position 31,558,687 of record CM073601.1, on the reverse strand, counting down.
ATGTAGTTGACTAGGTTTTCAGTTTATACTTTAGTATTCAGCCTTAACATTTTATGTTCATGATTAGCACTTGGTCATTGCATTTAGCTCAGTTTCCAGTTATATTTCAACATGTATGTGTGTGTGTGTGTATATATATACACACACACACACACACATATATATGCACACATACACACACACACATATATATATATATTGCTTAGTTATGCTTTGTTCAATTTATATATCTTGTTCAGCTATTACCAATATCATGCATGCTCAGTACATTCCAAGTACTGGCGCATACTCTGTGCTACATCCTTTCATGATGTAGGCTTAATTACTAAGCATCCAAATCACGCTTAGATAGACTTTCGATTCATATTCACCAGCTTCAATGGTGAGTCCTCATACTTCGAGGACAATAGACATGCTTTCCATACTTAGTCTTTTATTCAGTTTTATATTTTATTAGAGTTAGCTGAGGGGCATATCCCAACAACCCTATTCAGTTAGAGGCTTTTTCAGACATAGTAGTAGATTCAGCTTTAGTTATTGAGTGATTGTTCAATATCACTAAACTCTTAGTATGTTTAATGCATTCAGACTATTTGGGTATTTCCCAAGTTCAGTTATCTATTGATTTAGCTTCCGTATAGTACTTGTCTTATTCAGTAATTTTTTAGAATGCTTATGATATGCCAGAGACAAAATAGCTTGGGGTCACTTTTGATCCTAGGTCCTGTGTTACATCAAGGGGGTAACCTCAGGGCGTGACACTATCAAGTCACCCCACCTTCGTCCACTGCAAACTCGTAAGCTAAAAACCATTTCACCTTCCTAACTGATCATCGCCTAACCATTCTATCACATAATGACTTCTCGAAAACACCCACATTGTCAACCCCAAAGTCCGTCCTACAAAATTCCTAAATTCAAATCCACCAACTAAATCTATCGACCAGTTAAACCTTTGCTCACCTCCTCTAACACAATATACTTGTAATAACTCAATCAGTCATTGTTTAAAAGTTTTATAAAATTACCATTTTTCCCCTCCTAATATCGAGCACGAGTCTTTTTATGTTGATTTTTGAAAGATTGTATTACAATTTGAAAAAAAATTGAGAACTTGAGTAAGTTTGTGATTTTGAAAGGCTAAGTTGCTTAAAAGTAGTTTTCAGAGACTTTTGGAGTCTTGTGCCAGAATGAAATTTCGTCGTTTTCATTAGTTTCAAAATCTGGAATCTAGTCTATGAGAGTTTTCATTTTCAAATTTGGAGTCTTCATGTAGATTTGAGGTCAAATTTATGCCTTTGGGTTGACTTTGGTCAGCATTCGGGGTTCGGATGCCTAAATCTGAATTCCAAGAGTTTTGTTGGATTTGGGGTATGATATTAGGCCTAGGTGAGGTCTTGGTTGATTTTTGAGAGGTCCTAAGTTTGTTATAACCTTTTTAGGTATTGTGTTAGTTTCTTGTGGTTTTCATGTAATGTCGGGTCAAGGAGACCTTAGATTCGTGTATAGATGGTTTGATTGAGTCCGAAACATCAAGTTGCATATGTGGATTGTGTTTATGGGTTCCGAATAAATCACAAGGGTCCTTTTTATGTTTGAGACTTGGCTATGGTTTTAGGTGTTGCAGGCCTCGCTTTTGTGAAGTTCTATCACTTAAGAGAAGGGACTGTCTCTTAAGCGAGACCCGAGTTTTTAAGAGGGGTTGCTTTTGCTACATCAGAGGGGGCTATTGACTTGCAAATTTTGGGGTTTAAGCCTCATTTTCCATTTTTGAGTTTGGGAAGTCCTTGGAGGCGATTTCATGTGAAAAAACCTTTGGGTAAGTCTATGTGATCCTAGAACTTCATTTTTAATTGTTTATTTATGGATTCTAAGTCAAAATTTGGGGTTTTGAATTAGAAATGACTTGGTCTTTCAAGAACTCAATTTCTAAGCTAAAATGGAGGTTTTGAACTAATTTTGATGCCTTTTTCGAAATGGTTTTCACCACTGAGTTCCTAAAGCCTTGAACATCCTTTTCTAGTATTGATTTTTGGATTGAAACATTATTTTTGAAATTGAGTTTTTAGTTGATTGACCCATTTTTCAAGTAATTGATGTGAGTATTGTTGTTTCCAAAAAGTGATTGTGAAAAATTGGTTGTTATAGATTGTGTGTCTTTGGAAATGAACCAGAAAGTGAAAACTCAAGCTTCAGGTTGATTGATTGTTTAAAGGAAAGTCATCTCTTAACCTTTGTAATTTAGTAGTGTTGTTTTTGTCTCTTCGTTGTTTATGTGTTGGGGAGTAATTGAGAATGTGGTGATGGCACTATTTTCTCCACTCGACTAATGTTAATAAACAAAGAAGGGGTAAATGAAAAGGCCTTATGATGGAAATGACAATTGTGAATTGCCTTGTTGTGACCCTATTTGTTTGATTTGATGAAATTCCTTGATGACTTGAATGCGGAGTTGAATTACATGACTTATTGTCTTTTTGTGTGGTGTGATATTGCTTGTGTGTATTGGTTTTTGAACACCGTGATAAGATATATGATGATCATTGATGTCAAGGTCTCTTCTGGCAAGTGCTGGTGATGCTGAGGTTATTGCTCTCAAATATAATTGATATAAAGTCGAGGGAAAATGGTTACGGCTAGTGATTTAGTATAAAGCTGGTGGGAAATGGTTTTGGCTAGTGATGTCATATAGAGCCAATGGGAAATGGTTATGGCTAGTGATTTGATGTAAAGATGAGAGGAAATAGTTTCAACTAGTGATATGACATAAAGCTAATGAGAAATGGTTCCAGCGAGAGTTGATTCTTGTTTTTTGATGTTTATGATTCACTTATTGATTGATTGTGGTTGATGTATTTGATACTTGTGATATGACTACTTGATATGCGTTGGTTGTTGATTTTTGACTTTAGACTATGAATATTATGCCTTTTGAACTGTTTATTGTAGAATTGTTAGGTTGGGCTGATTTGTGTGCAGGTAGTAGTTTGAGAAGGTTCAGTTGGAATGGAAAGGAGTATTCAATTTCTTTCTAGGTTATGTTGTTTATAAGGTTACTTGTTGGGTACCATGTTTTCGGTACTCACTCCTTACTTCTACATTTATGTAGGTTCCGAACTTGGTACTGTGTGATAGTCCTTCTTCTTCTACATTCCAAGGCTTCTCAAAGGATTATTGAGAGGTAACTGCTTATCATCCCGGCGGGCCCTCTTTTTCTTTATGTTATGCTTTGTTATATTTGAAAAAAAAGACTATGAGACTTGTATTTATCTTTTGAATTTTGTGATTACATTTGTGGCTTTTACACTTAACAACCAGGTTTTGGGGTGTTAATAAAAAAATAAGTTTTCCACTTCCTTCCTTTTCTCGCATTATTTTTTGAATTTCTTTCATTCGTTGAGTTGTGGTTGTATTGTCTTGCCGGGAATAGACACGTGTAATCATATTCATTTTTGGATCGTGAAAATGGTATCAGAGCCCCTAGGTTCATAAGTATAATGTGTGTACCAGCCAAGTTAGGTAGAGTCTTAAGGATCGATACAAAGATGTATGTACCTTTCTTCGAGAGGCTATGAAGATTCATAGGAAACTCTCTCTTTTTTCATTATCTCTTATCGTGCATGATTACCCTTACTTGTGTTGAGTTTTCACGTATTGTTTTAGAAGATGCCTAGGAAAGAGATTCTGATTTGAGTGGCAGATGGGAGGAAGTCCCTGAGGTAGTTGTTGAGACCCTAGCTAGGGGTAGAAGTAGGGCCCAAGCTAGAGAGTGTGCTCATGGAGTAGCATCAGCAAGAGTTCGTGTTCGTGGAGCGACACTAGCTAAAGGTAGAGTTAGAGAGGTTTATCCTAAGACAAAGGTTGATGTTACTGAGGACTAAGTTCCTCTTGAGTTGTGAACTCCCTTGTTTCAAGAGATTTTGTTGAGGATGCTCGGTGTGTAGATAACTTTCTCTCAGAGTGGTGTGGCAGATACACCACATAGTTCTCAGAATGGGTTAAAAGCATATACTCCTGGTCAGTAATAGACTACGGGGATATAGCATCAACTGGGTCAGCCACCAGTGGTTCTAGCACCAATTTTGGATGTTGAGATTGCTCTTAAGATTATTCTGATGATATCTGAGCAACAGTGCTACGAGAGGTTTTAGAAGATGAAACCACCCCAGTTTTAAGGTTGTAAGAGTGAGGATTCCCATAAGTTTTTGACATTGTGCCATGAGATTCTTAAGGTTGTGGGCTTGGTGAATGCTCGTGGGGTTCATTTTGTTGTACTTTAGCTTTGTGGATGTGGTAGAGGACTTTTGTGAGGTCTAGACTAGACAGATCTCCTCTAGTAGAGTAGGATGCACATTTAGTGCTTTCTAGGACTGATTCATCCCATGGAGTGGGAGAGAGGAGAGTTGGCTGAGATTTGAGGACTCGAGACAAGATAGTTTGACTGTTACTGAGTAGAAGGCCCATTTTTGTTAGCTTTCTAGGCATGCTATGACTATTCTGCCTGATGAGGTAGAGAGAGCTCACATGTTTTTCAGAGGGTTGACATTCTCTACCAAATTGTACGTGTTCAAAGTAACCAGAGAGGGGGCTTCCTTCCAGTCTATTGTGAGCACCTCCAAGGAGGCAAGGTTGTTGGTTTTAGAGAAGTTTGGGGAGCCCAAGAGGGCTCGATAGTTTGGTAAGTTATTTGGTGCATCATCTAGAGGCAAGGGTTCACATAGAGGTAGTGGTTTCTTTCAACACCATGGGCCGGTTCATGCATCTATGCTAGTAGCTGAGAGTGGTCACTTGGTCTAAGGGTCTTATGATTCTAGTCAAGGTGTCCATGGTAGCTAATCTGGTTCACAACAACAATTATCCTTGTCTAGGTCTTTCTTTGGATATGTAGATAAAGGTCATCTAATTAAGTAGTGTCCTTTGCAGACTCATTCAAGACCCAACGTTCTTATTCGGCTACTCCAGTTAGAGATTCAGTGCCTCCAGACAAGGGTCGAGGAAAAGATCAGTCCGGTAGAGGTTGCAGGACTTCTGGTAGGGGTGCTCTTACTCCATAGGGTGGAGGTAAAGGTTCTACTCTAAGTGTAAATGGCCATGACGGCCTGTATTATGTGTTTCAAGGAAGGGCTAAGGTTAAGACTTTTGAAGTTATTATCACATGTATTGTCCTAGTTTAACATCGACCTATGTCTGAATTGTTTGATCTGGTGTCTACTTTTTCGTATATATCTATCTATTTTCTTGTTGGCTTTGATGTGATATATGATTTCATGCATGTGCCTATTCATGTTTCTACATCAACGAATAAGTCATTAGTGGTGGATCAAGTGTATTAATCTTGTCTTGTTTCTTTGACCGGGTATGATACTTGGGTAGACTTGATCATTCTGGCAATGGTAGTCTCTGATATTATTTTGGGCATGGATTTCTCTCTCCACATAATGCGATTCTTTATTATTGTAATAAGATTGTCATCTAGCAATGCAGGGTGTCCAGAGAGTTGATTGAATGAGTGTTGTTGGTTCTTATCCTAACAAATTTATCTCTTTCATTCGATCTCAGCGATTGATTGAAAGAGGGTTTTTATCCTATTTGGCTTTCATTTGGGATACTAGCATTGAGCCACCTCCCATGGACTCTTTACCCGTGGTTCGAAAGTTTGTAGATGTTTTTCCTACCAATATTCTAGGTGTTTCTCCGAATAGGGATATTGATTTTTCTATTGACTTGGAGTCGGGCACCAAGCCCAACTCTATTCCTTTGTATCGTATGGCTCCATCTTAGTTGAATGAATTGAAGGATCAGTTACAAGATTTGTTGAGTAAGGAGTTTATTCGCCCTAGTGTTTCTCTATTGGGTGCTCCTATTTTGTTTGTGAGGAAGAAGGATGGAACCATGAGGCTGTGTAATGATTATCGATAGTTGAACAAAGTAACAGTGAAGAAAAAGTATCCTTTTCCTCGGATTGATGACTTGTTTGATCAGCTTTAGAGTGCATCTTTGTTTTCCAAGATTGATTTAAGGTTCGACTATCATCATTTGAATAATAAGACTTCGGATATCCCTAAGATAGCTTTTAAGACTTGATATGGACACTATGTTTGTGATGTATTTTGGTTCGACCTTATCTGGATTTTTTTGTGATAGTGTTCATTGACGACACCTTGGTGTACTCTAAGAATGAAGAAGATCACGATCATTATTTAAGGATTGTACTCAAGAGATTGAGGAATGAGAAGCTTTATGTCAAGTTCTCAAAGTGCAAGTTTTGGCTTGATTCTGTGGCATTTTTAGGACACATGGTGTCCAAGGAAGGTATTTGGGTAGATACAACCAAGATTGAGGTAGTTAGAGGTTAGACCATACTAACATCAATTACTGAGATACAGAGTTTAGTGGGACTTGTAGGTAACTATAGTGGTTTGTTCAAAGCTTCACCACTATTGCATCTCCTTTGACCAAATTGACTTGTCAGAGTGTGTGTAGTGTTCTGATGAGTGTGAGGAGAACTTTCAAAAACTCAATATTTTATTGACTTTGACTCCTGTTTTAACTTTACCCAAGAACTTCATTGGTTATTGTGATGCTTCGAGAGTCAGATTAGGTGATGTAGAAGGGTGATCGACTATGCTTCGAGGGTCAGATTAAGTGATGCAGAAGGGTGATTGCCTATACTTCTAGATAGTTCAAGACCTATGAGAGGAACTACTCTACCCATGATTCAAAGTTGGAAGTTGTAGTGGTTGTGCGTAAGCTATGGTGACATTAGTTGTATAGGAAACATTGTGAGGTCTTAACCCATCATCGGAGTCCTCAGTACATTTTTCAGTCACAGGGAACTGAACTTGAGCTAGCATAGATGGCTTGAGCTAGTGAAGAACTATAACATCACCATCTTGTATCATCTGGGAAAGACCAATGTGGTGGCCAATGCCTTGAGTAGGAAGACTTCTAGTATAGGGACTCTTGCCGCTTTTAGTGTTGAAGAGAGACCATTGGCTAGAGATGTTCAGAGACTAGTCGACAGTCTTATTCGGTGCATATTTCTGAGGAGACTAGTGGTTTGATCTCTTTCATAGAGGCCCATTCTTAGTTAGTTGGGCACATTCGTGAGCACCAGTTTGATGATGAGATGTTGTGTCTTATTCGAGAGAAAGTGTTGAGAGGGGAAGCCAATGAGGTTGCCTTTGATTCTGATGGTGTCTTGATGATCGAAGGTAGGATTTATTTGCCCAAGATGGTCAAGTTGACTAGATTGATTCTTTAGGAGGCCCATTGTTCTTGATATTCTATCCATCCGAGCACGGCAAAGATGAACCACGATCTGAGCCAAAATTATTGGTGGTGTGTCATAAAGACGGATATTGCTGACTTTGTTTCTAGGTGTTTAACTTGTCAACAAGTCAAGTGTGAGCACCAGCGGCCCAAGGGTATATCTCAGAGGATGTCTATTCCTACTTGGAAGTGGCAAGATATCACTATGGACTTCGTCGTGGATCTAACTACCACTATGGGTGGTTATGATTTTATTTGGGTTGTGGTAGATAGGTTGACCAAGTCTGCCCACTCCATTCTGGTTCAGTTGAAGTATACGGTGGAGAATCTAGCTGAGCTTTTATATCGCTCAGATTATGTAAGTATATGAAGTCCCAGTTTCCATTGTCTCTGATCAGGGTTCTCTATTCACTTCCCATTTCTGGAACTCATTACAGCATGGCTTGGGTGCTTGGTTAGTTAAGAGTACAACTTTCTACTCTCATACAGATAGTTAGTCTGAGCGAACGGTTCAGGTGTTGGAGGACATGATCTCAGCTTGTGTGATCAACTTTGGTGCTAGATGGGATCAATCTTTGCCCTTAGTAGAGTTTGCCTATAACAACAATTATCACTCCAGTGTTCAGATGGCCCTATTTAAGGTATTCTATTAGAGATAGTGTAGATCTCTAATTGGATGGTTTGATTCAACTGAGGAGGATTCTTTATATATAAATTTTCTTAGACATACTATGGAGTAGGTGTGTATGATTTAGGGTACACGGTTGACAGCCTAGAGTCGACAGATGATTTATGCAAATCAAAGAGTTAGAGCTCTAGTATTTATGAAGGGTGATCATGTTTGGCTATAAGTGTCACCCATCAAGGGAGTGATGTGATTTATAAGGAAGGGAACTCCTAGTCCTAGTTTCATTGGACCTTTTTAGATTTTGAGTCGTGTGGGAGAGGTGGTCTATAAGTTGGCCTTACTACCTAGCTTGTCAGTTGTGCATCTCGTGTTTCATGTCTCTATGCTTCTGAAGTACCTGTCAGATGAGTCCCATGTACTTTCCCTTAATTCAGTTGAGTTTGGTCCAGACTTGTCTTTGGAGGAGGAGCCTATAGCTATTTTGGATAGGCAAGTCTGAAAGCTTAGGACCAAAGAGATTGATTTAGTGAAGGTGAAGTGGAAGCATCGTTTAGTTGGTGACGCCGCTTGAGAGACAGAATCATATATGCATGCTGGATATCCTCATCTTTCCAAAGCTTCATGTACTTTTTTTTTCTTTATCTTTGAGGACGAATATGCTTTTTCGTGGTGGATAGTCTAATGACATGGTCAGTCTTATTTCGAAAGTTTCATGAAATTACTATTTCACCCCTCTCAATATCAACCCCGAGTCTTTTTATGTTGAGTTTTGAAAGTTTTATTTGGAATTTGAGTAAAAAGTTGAGAACTTGAGTAAGATTGTGATTCTGAATGGCTAAGTTACTTAAAGTGGTTTTTGGAGTCTTTTGGAGTTTTGAGGGTCGAAATAGAATTCCATCAACTCTAGAATATGGAATTTGGTCTACGAGAGTTATCAGTTTTAGATTTGGAGTCTTTATGAGGATTCAATGTCCTGAGTTGTCAAATTATGAAAATTTTGCCTTTGATTGACATTGGTAAAAATTCAGGGTTCGAATGCTCGGAACAAAATTCTGAGAGTTTTGTTGGATTTGGGGCTGACTTTAGGCCAAGGTGAGGTCTTGGTTTATTTTGAGAGGTCTCGAGCTTATTTTAGCCTTTTTAGGAGTTGTGTTAGTTTCTTGTGGTTTTCAAGGATGTGGGGTTCAGGAGACCTCAGATTCTTGTTTTGACGGTTCCATTGAGTCTGGAATGTTGAGTTAATCAATTTGCATATATGAGTTTTGTTTACAGGTTTTGAACAAATCCGAAGGATCCTTATGATGTTTTAGACTTAATTGTGTTTTCTGGTGTTACAGGCCTCGGTTTTGTGATGGTCTTATCGCTTAAGTGAGTTTTGCTTTAGCAAAGGGACTGTCACTTAACTGAAAGAGCTTCTATTAAGCAAGACCCAAGTCTTTAGAGAGGGTCGCTTTTGCGACATCAGAAGGGGGTTTTGACCTGCATATTTAAGAGTTTAAGCCTGATTTTTCATTTTTGAGCTTGGGAGTACCTTGGAGGCAATTTCTTGTGCTAAAACCTTTATGTAATCCTTTGTGATTCTAGAACTTCATTTCTCATTGTTTATTTATGGATTCTAACTTCAAAATTTGGGGGTTTGAATTACAAATGACTTGATCTTTCAAGAACTCAAGTTCTAAGATAAAATGGAAGTTTTGAACTGATTTTGATCCCTTTTTTAAAATGGTTTTCACCATTATGTTTCTAAAGCCTTAAACATCATTCAAGTATTGATTTTTAGATTTAAACCTTATTTTTGAGATTGAGTTTTTAGTTGATTGACCCATTGTTTCAAGTAATTGATGTGAGTATTGTTGTTTCCAGAAAGTGATTGTGCATAATTGGTTGTTATAGATTGTGTGGATTTGGAAGTGAACCAGAAAGGGAAAACTCAAGCTTCAGATTGATTGATTTTTTTAAGGAAAGTGATCTCTTAACCTTTGTAATTTGGTAGTATTGTTTTCCTCTCTTTGGTGTTTATGTGTTGGGGAGTAATCGGGAATGTGGTGATGGGTTTATTTGCTCTACTTGATCAATGTTAATAAACAAAGAAGGGGTAAATGAAAAGGTTTTGTGATGGTAATGACAATTTTTGAAATGCATTGTTATTATCCTATTTGTTTGATTTGATGAACTGCCTTAATGGCTTGAATGTGGAGTTGAATTACATGACTTGTTGTCTCTTTGTGTGGTGTGATATTGCTTGTGTGTGTTGATTCTTGAACACTACGATGATACATGTGATGATCATTGATGTTGAGGTCTCTTTCGAAAAGTGCTTGTACAATTGATATAAAATAATGGTTCCGGTTAGTGATTTGGTATAAAGCTGATGGGAAATGATTTCAGCTAGTGATGTGATGTTAAATCGATGAGAAACACTTTCGACTAGTGATTTGATGTAAAGCTGAGGGGATATGGTTTTGGATAGACATATGACATAAAGCTGATAGGAAATGGTTGTAGGGAGTTGATTCTTGTGTTATGATGCATTTTGATGCTTATGATTGACTATTGATTGATTGTGGTCTTTGTATTTGATACTTGTGATTTGACCACTAATACGTGTTGGTTGTTAACTTGTGGCTTTACACTGTGAATATTGAGCCTTGTGAATTGTTTATTATAGAATAGTTAGGTTGGGCTACTTTCTGTATAGGTTGTAGTTTGAGGAGGTTTAGATAGAATGGAGAGGAGTATTCAATTTCTAGCTAGATTCCCTTGTTTATTTGGTTGTTTTTTGGGTATCGTGTTGTTGGTACTCACTCCTTGCTCCTACACTCGTGTAGGTTCTGAGACCGGTACTGTTTGATCATCCTTCTTCTTCTACTTTCTGAGGCTTATCAAAAAATTATTGAGAGGTAGCTACTTGTCATCCCGGTGGAACCTCTTTTCCTTTATGTTATGCTTTGTTCTATTTGAGAAACAAAGACTATGAGACTTGTATTTATCTTTCGAATTCTGGTTTTACATCAGTAGTTTTTACAAATGATAATAAGGTTTTGGGGTGTTAATAGAAAGAATAAGTTTTGTGCTTTTATCTTGTTTTCGCTTTATCTATCCACATTTCTTTCATTCATTCGATTGAGGCTAACTTTTCTTGGTGGGAATAGACAAGTGCCATCAAGTCATTTTGTGTCGTGACACTACCCATCACATGAACACTACCTCAAGCAATCTAGACCACCTAAGGATTCTTGCACCATCAATTACAATATCCAATATTCAACCCTGGCCTACACTAAGCACACCCAACTTTTACATACACCAATTCCGACACTCAAGGAACAAAATGCAATAGTCATATTACAAAAAGTAAACCAAGTTAACTCATGAAACTCACACACAAATAGTATCGTACTAGTGTGTACCTTAGCCAATCATATATGGATACTCTCATACCAAGCGTGTTACCCTTGTCAACCGTTGGTATGTATCGAGTGTGGTACCCTAGTCAATCAAGGGATATCAGTATCATGTATGGTATCTGATCCAACCAACAATCACACATCACAATCACAACCACAATCAGAATGAATACAAATCAGACTTGTACACTAAGTGAACATATTCCTTACATGTGAATTATAACACTAAAACATATCAATTTAAATTCCTTCCATGTACTAGTCATACATTATGGAGGTAATACTAATGCAACAGTTAACAAGAATACATAACATAAATGGGAATCAAACCATCATCACCTACCCGTAAAGTCTTTTCCCAAACATTTCCTGCTCATAACCTGATTAACCATAAATCACCCTTCACAGGAAAACACATAGCCATCATCATGAGGTCAACATTAGCTAATAAAATTCATTACCAGACTAAACAAGAACTACCAAGACCACTCGTTTAAGCCTAGCCTACCTAGATGCCAAGCAACTGTTGAAGAATTTTGAACACAAGCTTCTTACTCCGTAGGGGAAACTTCTTATGGACACAGATCAAAATTTCATTGGTTTTGGGCTTTGTTACATAGAATTTCCTCCTCTCCTCTATCTCCATGCTCAAAATAGCTTATGAGGGTTTATAGAATAGCCCTAGTATATTTTACAACTGAAAGAGGGGATGAAAATTAAAAGAAACTGTATTTTCAAGTTTTGTCCTATATGACTCGCTATAGCGGCTGGTATGCCGCCAGAGCGGTGCCGCCATAATGTGGAAATATTCCCACTATGGTGAAATGATGCCAGCCAGGGTCAATGTCAAATTCCAAACTTTTCATCATGTCACCTCGAGTTAAATAGGTGGTGTTTTTCAAAATTTCCTAGAATTTTGCACAAGGTGCCTGGGTCAATGTCAAATTCCAAACTTTTCATCATGTCACCCCGATTTAAATAGATGGTGTTTTTCAAAATTTCCTGGAATTTTGCACAAGGTGCCTTTTGAATAACAACGAGATAGGTCTTTACATTAACATAGACTTATCTTAACATTTTTTTAGTTTGGTCGTTTGATTTTAGTAATTTTCAAGAAGGAATTATTCATTTGATCTCATGAGGAAGAATCTAAGTCTAGAATCGGTATTTTTCCTTTATTGTATTGTTATTTTCATGATTTAATACCCCAATTATTCTAGTATCTCTTCAACTATAGCCTTTTACGTCTTTCCTTCACTATGCTATGAAAGAATCTTATGTTTTCCATTACCGATCATAGTCTATTTTTTGTTTCCAAAAGACTTCTTCAAAATAAAAATATATTTTAAATTCAGCTTGAGCTATTTGCATAATTTCTCTAATAATGACATTTACATGGCCAAAACTACAAGATCTAAAGAAGTAGATCCCAAAATAGTGTAGGGTAAAAGGAGAATGTCATATTGGTTTATTCAGAGACAAGTATATTTTAATGAGGTTAGTATTAATTGAAGACTTTGTGAACATGATATCTAAATATTCATACTTCATTAAAGTTGTTGATGGTTATCCTATTGTATGACACTTATAATATTGCCTACAAACTTTTTCAAGGGATCCACGATTGTAAATTTGTTTTAGCATAGACACTCGTATAGCAATGGTTTTTTCATCCTTCTGATGCAACAGAAATAATTGGTAAATGCAATAGTTTATAATCATTGGCTTAGAACTTCTTTTTTACAATGGTTGTTTTTTTAATATTTTACCTATTGCAATGTTCTAACAACATATTGCAACGACTTATTTTACGTAATAAAACGGTTCTAAAAACATATTGTAATGGTCTATATGAAATAGAAATCAAGGTTGTAAATCACTATATATATATATATATATATATATTGCATGTGTATAGTGGATCTTATATTATATGTATCTCAATCCACTAATGATATTATCTACTTTAAGAGCTAGAGGAATAATATACCCTTAAAAGCAAATTATATGTTGCATGTGTATAGTGGATCTTATATTATATGTATCTCAACCCACTAATGATATTATCTACTTTAGATTTAAGTTTGCATGGCTTTAGAATGATTTTTTTTATGTCTAATATATCCCATCATACCCAAGAATTCCTCTTAACATTACACCACTGAATCACCTTTTCAGGGAAAGCTAATACTTGTTAGGTATTATGGTTTGACACTACTTCACAACCCCCTCCCCCTCACCCCCCCCCCCCCCCCGGCAAAAAAAGAAGGTAGCTTCATTATATAACCAACATCTCTCTCGTACATATTTTGTAATTTTGTTGATGTAGAATTTTCTTATATCATTTGAATGGATCTTGGGTTTAAAATGTCATCTTCTTTTAAGTATTTTATAAAGGTGACATGCATAACAAGAGAGTACTCATCGACTAATTATACACTAGATGAAGAAAATTTACATCAAGGTCTAAAATTGCTTTATTATTTTACTTTGTATTCTTATTGCAAGCTCAGGTACTATCTGCTTAAATCTCAAAAGTATTGAATTTTAGATATCATATACACAATACATCAATTTCATTAATGAACTTCGACACTGAGACTTGTGTAATATAATACTTCCTCCGTTTAAAAAAGAATGATCTTGTTTGACCTGGCACGGAGTTTAATAAAATAAAGAAGATATTTCAATCTTGTAGTTCTAAATTAGTTTTCTCAAATGAACCAAAATACCATTTAATACTGTGGCTTTAAACATGCCACGTGAAAAGTTGGAATTAAAATGTTGCCAAAAAAAGAAATGGATAATTATGTTTTAAACCGAGGAGTACCCCATATGATTGCAAACACAATAAGTCTTCAAATGGAGAAATACAAAAAAATAATAGAACATCCATAGTCTCCACAGAAGAACTCCATAAAATATAAAAAAATTCAAGCATGAAAGGAAAGTAAAAGTCACTGAAATTGTTTGAAATATTAAACTATGAACCCATAAACACAACCAACATAATGGGTTCTACTACTGATATTCAAATTCTGAATATGCCTTTGAACACAAGTTATGCATCTAGACCATGAGGTGCTATGATGAATTTTGCTCTTGGTGATGCTTTTAAGGACATCCTTAATTCTTCATACAAACCCAATACCTCAGCTACATCAAGTTCATCAGAAGGTTCGTCCTTGAAAGTGAAGGGGAATATGCCAATATGAACTTTAAGAAAAGGAGTTCAAATTGTGTCCCCTCAAACTCTTTTAGACAAATTCAAGCTTCTCAAATTGTTTTCAACACAATTCAGATCTTCCAAATAATGTGTAACTTCAACTATGTTTCCTTCACTCAAGGTATTGACAACCTATAAAAATTCATATGGTGCAAAAAGACCAAGAAAAGAGGTTAGTAATTTTTACAAATTCCATAACCATAAAATATTACTTGTAGATATTTTTAAATTTTTATAACCTGATATTGATAGAGTATAAAATTCATTGTGTTGTCGATACATATATAGGTTAAGCTCTAAAAATGTGAAGTATTCAACTCACCGAAAAGTATCTACTGGTAACCAAGTTAAACTTGTAATATTAAAAATAAGATATATTACCTACTATAACATGTAACGGTTACCTATTATCAGTGTATATATAACTTAAACTCAATTTTAAATTATAGAAAGCAAGTACACATTACATCGATCTCCAGTAAGTGTAAGTTGGGAGAACTTCGAATCAAGGAAAGAACACCAGAGACTTGGTTTGGATCCATAAATGTCACACACAATGTTACATGCTCCAAATGGTATGGTTTGAATTGAAACCTTTTCGAAATGATCTCTGCACCCACATTCTTAGTAAAAGAAAAACAAAAAGGCAAAATGCATTAATGGTTAAGTATATATGACAAGCATGGTAACACTTATTGAGAATATCATAATGAAGAATATTTAAATATGTCTTGATCATATTATACTCACCTGAATGCAAGAATAACTCAAAACAAGCCTTGCTAGGTTAGAACACAAATAAAGAAGACGCGACCATGTAATGAACCTCTCTTGTTCATAACTTTTTGATTCTTCACAAACATCTAATACCATGAACAACTCCCTAACATTTGACTATTTATCAAAACAACTTGTGTGAATGTCATGACTATCATGAACAGTCAAAAACTAGATCCTAGGAGCATATACAGTGAGGAAATGAACGTCATTGCAAGCAATGAACGTTAAGGAGTAAAGTAATGGGGTATAAAAGACATAATTTGCTTTGTTTGGGCAAAATCTGATAAACTTCAAGGTCATTTCAAGGAGATTTGGGACTAATACTTTGGGAGAAGGTGGTTTAACTATGAAATTTGTGACATCAAGATATGTGAGAGCTGGACAATCAAATACACAAAAAGGCAATGTATAACGTTTGCATTTGTGATTTTTTAGGGTAAGTTCTTTGACGCGTTTACTTGTTACACATAACAACCAATTGTCAATATCCCTATCATTACAATCAATAGTTGACAAATCAAGGAAAAATTTGACTAGGGATCCAACATGCTGCAAGAGAATGTTGTCAATCATATTGTTAAAACCATTTTCAATCAATCCTATAGTACCACTTTTCTCTTCAAAGAACTCCCAATCTAGAACTAGTATTGGATGCATAGTCCAAAAATGTTCCCACTTCTTGGACAAAACACATGTTTTTACTAATTCTTGAAATGACATATCCTTGAATATTTCATCGAGGATATCTATGAGCAAATCAGAGATTTTGTCTATGTCATTTTCATCAATGATCACTTCTATACCACGATTATTCATGTTCACCACTCTCTATGTCATTTTGTCTATGTCATTGTTCAAAAAAAAAATGAAATAACATAGCTTTTATGTTTGTACATAATTAAAAAGAGTGTATTCACCTCTTGCTAGATCTAATGAATTTCACTTGCATGACTATGTTAGATCTGAAATCTATGGAATTTACATACAACTATTATAGAAAATCATTTCTAAAATTTTGTTAATACTAAGGATTCCTTTTATTTTGATTTTTCAAATATACACAAAACTTCATAGATCATCCAAAAGAATTTATTTATAACTATTGACATAGAAAATCATTTTTGAAAAATTAACAACAGAAAAAAAAAATCAATGAAAAACAGTAGCTTAGTGAGATTGTATAGAAAATTCTAATTTTAACATCTAAAAATTCAATAAAGTTATACCTCAAGATTTTCTTGCATCACTTGAATGGAAGAACCTTAGTGTTTTTGTACACTTTTAGAGTGTAAAACACAATAAGTTATCAAAAATATATGCCACACTAATTCTTTGTCAAAAACAAACATAATATATTCACTTTGACTTCTGAATTATTTTGTATATTATTTTAGAATCCCCCATTTAAAATGTAGATAATTTTTCTCTCTTGAAGATAGTTTATACTTAATAAAACTTAGACTTCTTGAATATATAGTCTTAATTTTGACATTCATTCAACTAGCTTTGAATATATTTATTACATTGACCATCTTACTTAAATTGGTTATTTGACATTTGATTATCACATATTTTTTAATTACATATATTTAGTAATATTTTATGATCAAGAGGAATCCCTATTTTTCAGTGCTTAATATATGAAACTACATATTCAACGTAATTTTTATGATCCAAAATCTGAAGGATAGTGATGACACTACACTAACCTTCCATTAGATAAGTCAATTTTTTTCCAAAATACTAAAATCAATTAATCTTACGAAAATAAATGAAATAGTGATAACAAGTCATAACTTAGCTTTCATAAAAGTAAATATATTTGGGAAATATCATTACTAGAAGAGTGAATACAAGTTAAATATAACTTTTTAAAATATGAATATACTATCTCAAATGATGCAGGACTAAAAGGTAAAAGATAAAGCATAGAGTTGGCCATGGTAATATTTGGTAGACAACTTGAGGAGTCATATTTTGATGATTTGAAGTCTGTTTCGAGCTTGGATTTTGATTAAATTTCATAGTTGTGACTCCTATTTTATCAATAACTAATTTTGAAATAAAATTATTGCTCTGACCTTGCAGGCTTAGGGTTGACTTTTTGAGCTTAGAATGAAAGTATGATAATATAAGGGTTGACTTTTTGAGCTTAGAATGAAAGTATGATAATATATTTATCAATAGACTCGTATACTTATTTAGAACTAGTTTTTTGACACGTGATTACCAATTTTAAAAATATATGTTATAGTAAATAGTATTGCTTATTTAAGCGAATATTTGAATAATAAGCTTAGCAAAAAATAATATAGCAGATTCTTTTGTGCATGTTCAAGGTGGATCGTCATATGTATCTCTTATTCACACAAATCTATGAAGATGGTCAATGAAAAATTTTATTAAGTAAATGCAATTATGTATAAATTTATTTCAATTTGATGAGGCTGATTCATGTAATTAGTCTTATCTCACTAATATTACCTTATAGACAATATTTGTTTTGTATTTTTCTTGTCATCTAACCAGATGTGCATTGCATGTGTATTCTACATTTAATTGTTTAAATGTCACATGGACATGTCAAGAGAATAACTACATTTCTTTTTTAAAAATAACTCGGAATATTTTAAAATAATATAGTTTGAAGTTAGAAGACTTGTTAACTTGATAATCTACACTAATTTAAATAAAAATACCTACCCCAAATCTAAATATAAATTTGCATTAATGAAAATATTTATCTCACAAAAATTAGCTATTAAATAAATAATAAAAATTAAATTAATGCAAACTACAAATTGCGTTATTACAAGTCATATGAACTTCTCTTCATCTAAAATACTTAAATATTAAGAAATGATAAATAAGTTAAACAAAAGGACAATGTTTATATAGTAATAACTAAGTAGCATTGGTAAATAAAGTTATTCTTTTGTCTTGAGCATTAAAAATAACAAATCATGAAAATTCTCTAAATTTTGGAAAAAGACATTCAGAAGCATATATCTACATCACAAGATAAATTGTAAACAAAAACAAATGAAATTAAACTACAGCATGTTAACTTCATATATTGGAACATTACATACTAATGTATATATTAAGCAAACAAATAATTATTTTATAATTAAAATTATTTTCCTCAAGTACTTGAAGTTATGGAATATACCCTATTAGGATAGAATGATTTATTTCATCAGAATAGTGCCCCATATTCCGCTAAACTTCGAACTCACTCAACGACAATAAATCACACAAAAAAATTTAAAATTCAAGAAGCAGAAGAGTAGAAGATTTAAATAAAAAATTGTGGTTGAAAAATAAGAGGAAGCCCCTTTATTTATAGTCAATAAAGGATAATATGAATAAGTGTTTTTTGTATCTTATCTGAAAAGTCGTGACCTTTCCGAGAAGTCACAACCCTTTAGAAAAGTCACAATTTACTGAAAAAGTCACAACTCATCGAAAAATCTTAATCCTTTGGAAAAAGTCATAACTTATTGAAAAAGTCACAACCTAAGTTAGGGATATTATAGTAATTTAACATTCAAGTTAGGAGTTCATACTTTTAAGGTAATATAGATATGTTCTTGATAGATTGAGAGTATCTAGACTATTCAAAAAAGGTATATTTGTAAGGGTTTGAATCATGTTTTCTCGGCCTACGGGGTGGTTATGGATAACTCTCTTATATTTTTCTTGGCGGGGGGGGGGGGGGGGGGGTGATTTATTATATTAACTATGCTATCAATTGGATGTATTGGTTGACTCCGTGACATTCCAAAATTTTCTAAGCTAAGACTCGAACCATTCTTTATTTTCATGTAAAAATCATATCAGGTGATTCTTAAATTGGTCATGTGTGTAAATTTCATATCTTTGGTGTTTGAATGGATTTGGATATGACCTAAGGTCATAAAAACCCCCTATCACAAAGTTGAGTTTAAAGTTTCATACCTGATTAAGTTTTGACATAATATTTTACTTAGGTCAACTTCAAAAGATCATAACTCTTAGCACATAATGAACTAGGTGGCCCACAACCTATAAAATTGAAGGTCTTTGAGTCCTATTTCAACTCCACCAAGTTTGCCTCATTTAGAGTTTGGAGTAAAGAGTTATGATCATTTTACTAAAGACTACCTTATTAGAGTTTTCTGAGTCAATGAACTACATATCCAATTTACGGGCCATAGATTGAACTATGACCCGTATTGTCAAACCGTCAAAAACTCTAAATTTTAGGGCCTAATTCCTATGGATCAATTCTACGGGCTGTTGGATCTTCTATGGGTGATAAGTCCAAGATTTTGACTGATTTAGGGTTTTGTTTATATAGTTTTAGTGTCCTTAAATGATTATTTTATGCAAATAACTGATGTTAAATCCTTCATTTTTAGGAATATTGATTGAGGAACAAAGCAAGGACACTAACAGGCAAAAAGAAACAAAACAGGCTAAGAAGATGAAGATGGGTGAGCCTGAAGATCGCCAAGAGCACTCAGCGTGTCGCTGAGTGACTTATCAGACCGCCTAAAGATCTAGTGTGCCAACCGCTAAAGGAAAGAACCAAGTTGGCGATGAAAAAGAGCAGTCGGTGGATTGTCGAGTGATTCCGCCAAGCAAAGATAGATTGCCCAAAGTTATAGACCTTGAGGATATTGAATACCAAAGCAGAAGGGCGATCGAAGAGACCAAAGGGTGGCTCGTCAAGTGGTTCGGCAAGCTCGACTTACTTTGCCAATAGAATCTTCGCAACACATTTTTGGTGACAATAAATATGTTTTTGAACAATTTCTTTAGTTATCCAATACTCTTTAGAACAATTGTTTATTATGTTTTGAGCATCTGGAGACAATTTTCTCTAGTTTTTTTTTTCCTTAGCTTTGAAGGATTGAAGAAATTCACTTTTGAGAATTTGGAAGTGGGTCTTTGAAAATCTTCAAATTGGAGCATTGTAAAGACAAAATCACTCTTACCTAGTTGATGGATAATTAATTTGGTAACAATTTTTACCTTTTTACAAGTCTAGCTAGAACCCCAATTCTTGGGGTGTGATTATGTGATTATGGGCTAACTTAGCTTATGGGTATTGCTAATTGTTAGTTTAAATGCTATTTAAAATTGAGTTCAATCATTTATTGTGGTTTAACCTAAGAAGTGTAGCTTTAAATGTAATTCTATGTTTGTGTTCTTGGCTTGCTAGAGAGAGAGGTTCTAGAACTAAAATTATTGATTGATGGTCTGTAGGTATTGGGTTGACCTGGGTTCAACTCGAGAGAGTGAATGCTAAACCCAATCCCACACATTCAGCTCGAGAGAGTGAATGGATTAAGGTGTGGGTTGTACTTAATTTGCTTGTTTGTTGATGTTCGAGAGAAATCAACTTGATTCGGGGTAAATTTTTTGAGAGAAAATTACCTCCCTTATAGCCTAGTCTACTCACTAATATCTAGTTATTTACTAATAATTACCCATATGTCTATATTAGCCTATAATCGATTACATCCCAAAAACATGTCTCATTATTGTTAATTCATATTATTTGTGATTATTTGTAGTTGATAATCAAAAACCAAAACCCCCATTTGACATTTGTGTCACCCCTTGATTTGAATAATATCTTTATTCGATAATTTTTTATTCCTATGACTGATTTGACTGCATTTATACTTCCCAATTGAATTTGATACACGTACCACTCCCAATGGGATTCAACCCCAACTTATTAAGTTTGGTTTTATACTAATTTACTATCGTTGAATACATAGAATTGGATGAGTTGTCCTTGAAACGTTAAAATCAAAATGGCGCTGCTATCAGGGAGTGATGTTTGAAATACATTTGGCAAAGTTGAATTGTGTTCTTGTTAGTCATAATTGAATCTACTTATTTTTAGTTTTGGTTTTGTGTTGCTTGTAAAACAGAGGAAATGAGTGTCAATAGAAAAATGGTATCCAAATGGGCCACCAAGATGACATTGGAAACATAAATGATGTCAATGACCCAAATCTATTGGGTGGAGTTGGTGCCATTTGCTTGCCTCCAGCTGAAGGGAACGTTGTGCTCCACATTACAAGCACTATGTTGCAACTCTTATAATAGAAGGGCTTGTTTGTTGGTTGGCTCATGAGGATTCCTATGAGCATATAAGGAACTTTGTTGATGTTTTCGAAACGTTTTCTTTTAAGAACATATCCCAAGAATCAGTCCGGTTGAGGTTATTCCCATTTTCTCTAATGGGAGAAGCTTGTAAGTGGTTGGCTGAGTTTCCAAGAGCTCCTATCACTTCATGGGACGAGCTTATTACTGCATTTCAAGTGCAATTCTTCCCTCCTTCGAAGTTGATGACTCTTCTGGACAACATCCCATGCTTCAAGTGTTTGGAGATTGAGCCAATCCATGAGGCTTGGCTAAGGTTTAAGAACTTGATGCTGCAATGCCCAACTCATGGATTGCCCGACAACGTTCTGCTATAGTACTTATACAAGAACCTTGATTCGTGAACAAGGGAGTGGTTGATCAAATTTCTCCGATATGTTTAATGAAACAGCCTTATGTGATCGCATCCCAACTCCTCAATATCATGACCAAGATTAACCGGGCATGGTACACTTGTGAAGATTAGGTCTCTCCTCTTACGTACAAGTTGACAAAGGAACAGATTCAAAAAGATTAAGAGAGAGACCAAAACATGGCAAAGATGATGACCCAACTAGACATCTTCGCCAACAACGTCATGGGTGCTGGTACAAGGAGTGTTAATGTTTTCGGTGTTGGTGGTGTATACCCTGAAGAGGCCAATTTTGAAGCATTGTATAATGAAGAAGTGAACTTTCTTGCCAACCAAGGAGGAGGTTATCATGCAAACTACCCAAGGCCAGGTGGTAACAAAGGTTGGAAAAGAGACGAGGGCTGGAGAGACTGTGATAGAGAGTGGCGTGATCTTAACGCCACCTAGAAGGAAAGAGAAGGAGAGAAGGATAGGTAAGTTCCTCCCTACGAGTGTAAAAACCCAAACATTTTGAGGTGGCCGGACTGAGGATATGCTCTCACGTATTCTCAACAAGGTTAAAGGGTATGAGAGCTTTTGAAGGAAATGAAGGAAGATGTATCGACTCTCAAACAGATGGTGACCTCTTATTCCGTCTCTATCAAACATTTGGAGACCCAAATGGGTCATATTTCTTCACATCTTAACCCAAGACAACAAGGGGGGTTTCCTAGTAATACTATGGCAAACCCCAAGAATGAATCTTAAGTGGACACTTGTGTCGTGCCACGACGTTAACTAAGGCACTTCTTGGGAGGCAACCCAAGATTTTATTTTTTTATGATTGTTTTTGGAATAATGGGTGTTGTTTGTGCTGGTGAA